>CAMAPF010000344.1:0-104638 GCA_945859915.1 Cuscuta epithymum | reverse complement strand
GTGAACCGTATAAATATGCGGTCACCACATCCATTAGGCGCATTTGCAACCTTTCAAAAACAGACATGCCAATTAAAAATCTTAAAGTTGTAGCATCAACTACTGGAGAATACGTCTCATCATAATCGATTCCTGGCATTTGAGAAAAACCTTGGGCAACAAGTCGGGCTTTGTATCTAACGATTTCATTTTTCTCGTTGCGTTTACGCACAAAAACCCATTTAAAACCGACAGGTTTTACGCCTTTTGGCGTATGGACAATTGGTCCAAAAACATTACGCTTTTCTAGCGATTTTAATTCTACCTGAATTGCTTCATTCCATTTTGGCCAATCATTTCTACGACGACATTCGTCAATAGATTTAGGCTCATTGTCATCGTGTTCATTCATTATATCTGTGGCGATGGCATATGAAAATATATCATTAACATCAATATCATTTCTATTCCATTGTATTCCATTAGAAACGTAATTAATTGAAATTTCAAAATTATCGACGTTTCTATCTTTGTCTGGAATATTTACCTCTTCAAAGGTGATTGGATCCTCTTTTGAGGTATCATTATTATTGATGTTATCTTCAAGGCCGATATTTTCAAAATGTTCATTTTCTTCTTGAGAAGGTTGAACTTCTTTGGCATCACAAACTACAACTTGCTGTTTAAATTTTCTTGGTTTCAAATCTCTTGAACCAAGTGGTCTACCACGTTTTTTACGTATCATAGATTCATTAGCAAGTGTTCTTTCGCTAATCTCCGCAGAAATTTCTATTCGAGAAGGAGCATTCATAGCTGGAACATGTGACTTTGTCACTTTCTTTGAGTCTGTGAAAGCATCAGGCAATTGGTTTGCAACATTTTGTAAATGAATAATCTTTTGAATTTCTTGTTCACAAGCATTCGTGCGAGAATCAAGAAAAGATAAATTTGTTGCATTCCAAGTAATATCTTTCGTACGTGGGTCCATTTCTTGAATATCTCCCCCTAAGGCTGGGAATACTGTCTCATCAAAATGACAGTCATCGAACCGCGCGGTGAATAAGTCACCGGTCATAGGTTCTAGATAATTAATAATTGAGGGTGATTGAAAACCAACATAAATTCCCAGCCTTCTTTGAGGACCCATTTTAGTACGATAAGGTGGAGCAATTGGTACATACACGGAACAACCAAATATTTTTAGGTGTGATATATTTGGTTCTTTACCAGATATTAATTGTAATGGGGAAAATTTATGATATGCTGTTGGCCTAAGCCGAATTAAATTTGCAGCATGCATTATAGCATATCCCCATGCAGATGATGGTAATCTGGATTTCATCAATAATGGTCTAGCAATTAATTGTAATCGCTTAATTAAGGATTCAGCAAGACCATTTTGTGTATGTACATGTGGAACTGGATGTTCCACATCAATCCCAATTGACATGCAATAGTCATTAAAAGATTGGGATGTAAATTCTCCTGCATTATCAAGTCGGATTTTCTTTATCGAATAATCCGGAAATTGTGATCTCAAACGAATAATTTGAGCAAGGAGATTTGCAAATGCAAAATTTCTAGTCGATAAAAGACTGACATGTGACCAACGTGTTGATGCATCAATGAGCACCATAAAATATCGAAACGGTCCACACGGAGGGGTAATTGGCCCACAAATATCTCCTTGAATTCTTTCTAAAAATGCAGGAGATTCAACTCCAATTTTGTATAAAGATGGCCTGATAATTAATTTGCCAAGAGAACAGGCAGTGCATGGAAAATCACTTGATTGTGGAATCTTGACATTATTTAATGAATGTCCAAGTGAATTTTGAATAATTTTGTGCATCATAGTGCTGCCTGGATGACCTAACCGGTCATGCCACAAGATAAAAGAATTGTGGTCATAAATTTTAGATACCACATTTATCTCAATTGGACTGATATATGTATAATACAGTCCCGAGGAATATGCTGGCATTTTTTCAGAAATGTATTTATTGCCAGATCTATTTGTCGTTAGACATAAATATTCCTTCTGATTTTCAGACATGGTTTGAATATGAAAACCATTTAGACGCAAATCTTTAAAGCTCAAAAGATTTCTCCGTGATTTACTGGAGTATAAAGCGTCTTTAATTATTAATTTTGTCCCTTTTGGGAGAATCACACAGGCTATTCCAGAACCTTCAATGAGTTTAGCAACACCTGAGATTGTATTGACATTAGCATCAACTATTGTCATATGAGAAAAATAATCTCTATGTCTCAAAATGGTGTGCGTTGTGGCACTGTCTATTAGACATTGTTCAGAGCCACTTGGAGAAATTTTAGTTAACTCCATATCTGCTGGGAAGATGATGATTTCGGGGATGTGGAGCAAATTCGTGCTGATAACGTGTTATAATATGGAAGGAAATAAGCAGAAGATCAGGGAGAGAAATATAGTATGAACACTTAGTGATAGATTATATTATTGAGAGTGTGATAATGGTGTAACCATGGTGTGTTAATTACAGTGGAGAAGTCTCCTATTTATAGGAGAAAAGTTAAGCTTCATAGGATTAGAGGATAATTGTGAACCACACAATTATCATCTAGAATCATAATTATGATTTACTGATTATTTATGTAATGGTGATAATAATTCCTAATCAGGAATAGTTGGAAGATGACTAATTCAATTATATTTCAACAAAAACATTGTATTTCATATTCTAAATTAATCGAGGAATTAGAATAAACTCAGTCCATAGTTTACTTTGTTGCCCATACCTGGATATCTGCTCCATTAATGGAGGACTTTGAATTAGAGGATAGAAAAAATTTCGGTGGAGAATGCCAAAGACCTAATTGCACATTCCAAGGGGTTAGTTTCAAAAAAAGACTACGTTAGGCTCAAAAGAAGAGTAATAACCAAAGCTTAGAAGCTAAAATAAGAAACATTTTTTCTGCAAAACTAATTCGTTCTTAAGAAAATGAGAAAACTACTGAAGATTATACCCAATTTAGTCTTTTTTCTGAAGAAGTAAACATTTGTCACCCAACTTTTGGTTTTAACAAACGTTTTTATACTTACAATTTGCTGCATTTTTATCACGCAATGAAAATTAGTTCCGCATGTCTATGTTAAAAATTTCTTTACTCTTATATTAAGACATATATTTCCATCTAGAAATACATAATAGCACTACAACAATAACAACATAATGCAAGTGTAAGGCATATGAAATGAAGAAAGTTTATCCCGATAAGTTGGGGACCGAGCCTGTTCCTTTAACTGTTCCTGGATATACAGCTGATGAAGATAATGCAAGCGTGTGGCTGGGTGTAGTCTTTTTCCCATTAACTGCAATTTTCATGAGAAGAGGTCTGAATTTAAGGGTCTTGATATAGGGGTTAGGAAGGCTTAGTGTTTCAAATTTCATGTCTTGATGAATACTATCATATAATGTTTCTAAATAAAAGACGATTGAATATTATTGTGTTTAGCTTTCAGTATTTATAAAATCTCATATATATACATCAATGGCATAAGCACCTCAAAGCCCCTTCCTCTCCATATACTGTGAAAAAGCATTATTAAAGAAGCTGTTAAATTCTAAGTTGGTGGCACTTCCTAACAATTGGGTGTGACCAATGTCCTCCCAAAGTTTTATTTCTTCATATTTTTTATTTTATTTTTATTTTATTGTTTTTTATTATAGAATATACATATGACTTATTAAGGATGGACGTCAATCATGTATCCTTTAATGCAAGTTCAAATTTTAGTTTTTACTACAAAAATATATTAGATGGAAGAATTAAGAATATAATTGGTGGCTTAGATTTGAGTTTATTTAATTAGTGTGTTTTCTTATCCCACTAGGTGATACTCCGTACATATTTCCATAGTCTTATCTTTCTGTATCCGACAATTTGTTCCAGGAAGACTTGCCAAGCATGTAGATATAAACATTCGGTCCTTCAGAGGGAGGCATTGACTTCAAACAATATTGAAGTGGATGATGGGTCTTTGACTCCGAATCGTCTGACGAAGTAATTATACTACGTATCTATTAAGATGTCATTATCTCATCAGGAGCTCCTAGATCAATTGGTTGATCCCCATTGGAGCAGTACGATCAAAAGGTTCCACATAAAAGTGCACAAATAGTTAAGAAATTATTGAGTTTATCTTTAAATTAGTTTGTTACTTTGTTTAGTTTATTTAATTTCCGTTCTTCATTGGTTGTAATATTTCCTTATTTTTAATAAAGTTTCTTTTTCTAATAAAGTTTCTTTTTCTTCATTAGCAAACTTGCTAGACACACGATTTACCACCTCTTTATGCTTGATTATTGAGAAGTACTACAGAATACAGAGGTTGTAATCTTAGCATGTGAGTGGAAACTAAGTATATTAATATGGTTAAAATCCTTATATAGTTTTACATTTCACAAAAATCATTTCGCAACTAAAGAGTATCATTTTTTTCTACACCTATCACTCTATCACTTATCAGCTGGGCACCATGGTTGGAGGAGAGTTTTGTTTATTGGATCATTGGATTCTTAGCGGATGATGTTTGGGATCCTCATTGCTTTCTATTTTAAATCTGCTAATATTATTTTGATTTTGCATAGTCCATTCATTATTGCAAACAAAATTTTGTTTGTATTTAAAAACCTTTTTTAGTGTGTTCCTCTTTGAAATAACATATTTTGATGAAATCTTAAATGGAACATTACTGACATAAAATGTATGTATATTAGATGATCAAGCATATGACCTTTTTTAATATTTGTATGGCTGGTGGGTGGCTATGTGTGGCTGATTAATTACTACGTATAATTTTTTACGTATAGGTAGACATATCTACAAATACGATAGTATAACATTTATAAATGGGGAGAATTTGACATTCGCATTTTGGGGGCGATATTTGACGTTCTATTGTATAGACTATAGATGTCAACCCAAAAAAAAAATCAAAATGATGTTATGAGTGCCTCCTCAGATGAGCAACCTGCATTTCAGGGATCATAATTAAATATTAGTTAAATCAATATAAACCTAATAGTCTCAATAAATAGCATTTACACACACAATGCTAATACATTGTTTTCCTGTTCTTGACATATAGAAGATGTTGAATATGCAAATTGTTCAAGTGAAGGTATTATTCAATTTTGAATGTTTATATATCTATTTTCAAACTAAATATTAATACTATGTGTGGATTACAACAAAGTACAAAAGAAAATAATCAAATCCTTGAGCAGCCACATGACTATCTTTGGGACTTATATGCAATAATTTATATTGCAATCATTTTAGCCTATGCAGATCTTGGGGACTAATCTTATCAATGCAGATTTTGTGGCGCTTTGTTTTGGTACGAAGATTGAGTAAAGATATGTTCTGCATCAAAACGACCAAGATTCTCTCTGTGTTGTAATTGAGGAGATGTTGTGTTACTTGCAATGAAAGAACCACCTGAACTTCTAAATAGTATGATGTTTGGGTCTATCGAACGTAGCTGTCATTTTCTCAAAAATATTTGTTCATATAATGCAATGTTTGCAATCACTTCTATGGGAGGAAAAATTAACAAAGAGACAAATCAAGGAAATATGCCACCAATATTTTGAACAAATGGACAAAACTGCCATAGAATTGGTAGTCTCCTTTCAAGGGACGTCAACCAACCATTTCTGTGGTCATACTGCATTGTGTTGAAGTTTACAAAGAATATGAGACTCGGCCACGTGGGAGGAACATTAGAAATTAAAAACTTTGCCGAGTGGATTTTGAAACGGGGATGAGGTCCTAGGGACACGGTGATGATGGAGAATCAATGGTTGACATTCTTGAAGAATTTATTGCTCCTATAACCGATGATTCTATTGAAGCTATTGTTAAATTCACATATCCCGATTTTGGAATGCACTGTAATGTTTTCTTATTTGAATTATAGGGCAATTTTTGCACCAATCATTGATGAACGCGTCAAGAACAATGATTACATATTGGGACTGAATCCAGGTGAGGCAAAGACATATTTGAGCTCAGATTCATCATCTTCTTCCGACTCAGATAGTCCACTTCTTCAAGAGATCCACTCTCCAGAATATCTCAATATCATTAAATGGCTCCGGCGTATCTAGCCATGAGCCGAAGCTGAAAGTGAGTACACCTATGATGCTAATGAGAAATATCAATCATTCTTCGAGATTGTGTAATGGCACTCGCCTTATCATTATTAAACTTGGAACACATATTCTCGAGACTTAGATGATGTGAGGAACAAATGCAGGAAAAATGTTTCTTATTACGAAACTTAGTTTGACTCCTTCTCACCTTTGAATGCTTAGCTATGCGATGACCATCAACAAGAGTCAGAGATAATCTTTGGAGAGGGTTAGTGTTTTCTTATGTCATCCGATTTTCATCCATGGACAACTGTACATCACGGTCTCAAGAGTAACATCCCCGTTTCATTTGAAGTTTAATATATGTGATGAAGACGGAAAACCAACAAATAGGACTTTAGATGTTGTTTACAAGGAAATATATAATAATTTATAATTTTTTATCTACATTTTTTTAAAACAATAACCATTGTTCTATCTTTATCACATCATGTTTATATATTTCCAAATGAGTTACTAACCCCATCCCGTGCGAAGCACGGGTGAAAATCTAGTATAATCACTAATCGTTAAATGTCAAAGACGGTCATAGAGACATTTGAGAGATGCGTCTCAAAAATGAATTAGTTTTTATGAAAAAGTTTAGAGTGAAAATCTATATAAAAACAAAACCAATATCTCAGCTGAAAACATTCGCACCATTGTTGATGAGTCCATATTTCGACACACATTTGATGCGTGATGAGATCGGTTTTTGGAGGTTTTCCTAGCTTTAAGGTGTCATAAGTCTGTGTTTTAGCTCAAGTCATATTTTACCGGGCGTTGATTCGAGTTTTGCATTGTTGGAGTCAAAATCGGGGAATTTGAGCCTGACACCGGCACTTGATAAGCAATCGGGACGAGTTGAGAAGCATTCGAGAGTAAATTGAGAGCTTTGGAGGTCACCAGGAGGTTCAAGAAGAAGATTTGATGATAAAATAGCTCTAGGATTGGCTATGAGATCAAAAGAATTAAGATGAATACAGCTTGAAAACGACGATCAGGATGACGTCATGTCACTCTTTCACGCATATCTCCCTTCGTCCAAAAAAAGAATGACCAAATTGACTTTTCTTGATAAAATGTGATCAACTTTGACCAATCATATCTTTTAATATAAAATTATTTAAAATATAAAAATTATATGAGCTTATTCTTATTAAAAAATCTTCCATAAAAGTATAAAATTTATAAATTACACAAATATAATACCTAAAATTATTATTCAAACTTTAACATCATTGACCAACAAAAATCAAATTGGTCAATATTTTTAGCACGGAGGTAGTCTTTGTTAGAACCCTTTCCTATTTGAAAAAGGTAGATTCTATGGTACCCATAAGGTACGTACCATACCTTTGTCCACGTGGATCAATGAGAATGTAGTAATTGAATTATTTAAATATAAATTAAAAATGATAAAGTGATATGATCCGATATAATGAATAATAAGGGTATGTTTGGCACGACTAGCTGAAAAGATACTTTTGTGAGCTTTTTAGTAACTGTTAGCTCATAGTGACTGAAAAGATCTTAAAAAGAAAAGGTGGTAGCTGTTTGGTAAAAAGCCGACTGTTTGATTTAGTCTTGTTTGGTATACAAGCTGTTAGGACAAATTAATACTAAAAGTCACGGTCTTTTCTCAGATGCTACTCTCTGTAGCATCTCAAAAAAGATCTTTTATTTTTCGAGAAGCTCTTAAAATTTGTCATGTCAAACACACAATTAAAAGCTTTTAGAGACTGTTAGGTCCCTGTTTTCTAGTCTATAGAATGTATGTATGGAAGATAGATCTGGGAATGAAGCTTTCCATTGAATGATGAAGAAGTTTACAGAATGATGAACAAAACTTAGCGTAAAACTTCTATCACCGATATAGGCTCTGCGGCACTAGGGTATGAGAATATCTGAAAAGCTTAACCTAGCCTTTCCCTTAAGGCATATATATATAGCCTGACGGGAAAGGTAGGTTTTACAATCATTTGGGCTCCTTTTTCTAGGAGGCCCATACCTGTAAAGGTATAAAACCTTTTATTACAAATTGCCTTAAAAGGCCTATTCATTATTCTAGCTAATCTATTTAATTAAGATGCTAAATATAAAGAGCTAAGTAACATTGATCACAATATAATGAAAATATCTCTAACAATCTCCCCCTTTGTGATCAGATGTTCTTGCTTCTTCTTTTCTTCACTTCTGAGCTTTAAAATAATGCTTTCTGAGATTTAGAGCGTGCTCGTAATTTCTGAGAGACCTTCTTCTGTCAAGTTGTTTCTCGATGGCTTTTAACACTTTGTCAATTCTGGTTGCTTCTGTTAGTTCATCGTCTGTGGCATCTGCATACTTCTGTTGTTTTTCTTCAAATTCTTTTCTGATAGGTTGCAGTTTCTCCTTAATGATCTTCAGCGTTCCATCACAATACTTGTTGATTTCTTCTGCCACCAACAAGCGCCTCTCACCTTTGTGGTTCAGATAGATGATAGCTAACGGGCGATCGAAGATGTAATAGGCTGGATAGTTCTCAAGTTCTGGCCCGTAAAGCTTTGGTCTTGAGAGGTTTGTCTTTGGCAGATTTGTTTCTAGGGCCATCTGAAGATCATGAGAAGCAAAGAATTTGGCTTGTCTGATCATGAAGCGCTTGAGTGCCTTGAATCCCTCTTGTGTAGATTTGTCCCAGGTGACTGGAATTTCCTGGAAGGCTAGATACATATGATAGATGTCATCCATCTTTAACATATAAAGATCATTTTCTTTGCAGGTAAATTCAGTCCCGTCGGAGCGTTGCAGGCGGTAAACAGAGAGTGGGATGTCTTGATAATTTATTTCGGCCACATTTAGTATACTCCATACTGGGTCTTTTGCGGTTTGCAGTTCATGTTGCCATACTTCTCTCTGTTTCCCCATGTAATGATGACTAAGCAGAAACAATTGACCACTCTTGTTCTTTCCTTTCAGATGATTGAGTCCACAGATTTTCAATTCGTCCAATTCCTTGACTTCGTCATCTTTCCGCCATATACGCTTTCTGATTTCCTCTTGGAAAGGAGTATTGATGTTAATATTCTCCCAAGGCTTTTCACTCCTGGGCATTCGAGCCGCTGTTTGTCTTATGATGGATTCCAGCTCCTTGGGAGGTTCCTGATAGTTTTCTCCTTCCTTAAGTTCATCATCATTAAGCAGTATTACATCAGCAGCACATTTAGCTAGGAGCTCTCTGAGATAGGCTCTTTGCTGTATTTCATCCACATTCGTCCATAGCCGAGACCACTTGTTGTGAACAAGAATTTCTTCGAGTTCGTCATGCATTCGATCATCAGGTTGGCTAGAGGGAGTCTGCTGCTGTTGTGGCGCTCTGTCAATGGTAACTCCGGGATCACTAGGATTGCCCGTTGACATCAGATTAGAACTAGGTTCTTTCTGATGGCCTGAATAGAAAGGTGTACTCGAAGTAGCAACCTCAGGACTTCCACTCCATCCTTGGTCTACATCTATGAAAGATGAGCCTAGGAGTGTTGTTTCTAGCTCGACCGGGCTAGATGTGGGTGAGTTGGCTGTTTGGCTTTTATGATGAGTGGATGGTGGGGGCTGATAGTTCGAGGATTCAGGTTGGTTGGATTGCGTAGAGGGTTGGCTTGTTGACGCATCACGCTCAAGTGTCCTTTGTCTCTTGTTCTCCCCCTCATGAGGATCCGAGTCATCGGGGTCCTCATGCGAACGTTTGTGACCGAGGAGACTATCACGGCATGAGCTGTCAGGCTTAAGGATCCGAAGAAGGTCTTTTTGTTTCTGGGTTAGGTTGCCTTCTTCGGTAGCTAGTAGTTGATCTAGCATTAGGTTCTCGAGTACCTCGAATGGTAAAGTTTTAGGGTCAGGAAAAGGTGTGGTCGAGGTAGGGGAGGACACTAGTTCTGTATCCTGGGATCCCCTTGAAGCAGTAGGTGAGTGGGGTAGGGTTGTGGATGGTTCAGAGGTTTGTTGGGTAGGTATGATAGGAAGTGGTTGGGTTTCTTGGGTATGTGAGGATGTTGGTTGGGGTTGGATGATGTCATTATGCAGTGCCGGGGTGTTCCTGAATTCCTGTGCCCGAGCGGTTATTGCTTCGTGCACCCATGGTTTGATGGTGGAATCCAAGAAACGCTGCAAAATGACAGAAAGGTCGGTAGGGTCAGGGTGTCCGGTTACAGGGGTAGTAACCGTTGTCACAGCATCAGTAAAGATTACCGATGTGTGGCCTGCAGATAATGATGGAGATATCTGTTGAGCAGCAGGACTTCCGATCATCATTGACGTATCTCTGATCGTTGAGGACAAGTAGAGTGCACCTGTCGTGTGCAGTGGTGTGAAAAGTGTATGTGTCCTAGAAAATGTTGAAAAAGTTGGGATGGTGGAAACTAGACTCAATGTGCTAGAAGGAGGGGTAGTGGTCTGGGGCGGAAGACCACAAAGTAAATCCTCAGCTGCTTCGTAAGGAGGCAGTGAGGTGGGTAAAAGATCCCCTATATGTGAAACTACTACCTGTTGGGAGGCAGCAGAGTGGCTAGGTGAGGCTTGTGCATGCGCAGTTGGGCTAGATGCTGCGTCTTCTACTCGGAAACTGAAAATATCAGTTTCTGCACCTATGGGGTTAGCCCGGTTTATTGTGTCTAGGTCAGAGCAGCTGTCATACAAAGCTAACTCTTCTGCCAGGTTGCTTGCGGTTTGCACTCTTTGCACAGGAGTAGATGATGAGGCAAGGTCATGACGCACCTTGGAGCGAGTCTCACTGATGATATTTCCTTGAGTGTCCTTGATTTGGTGAGACTGCTCTTGTGTTGTAGCCCGAGAAAGCCTGATAACGAGTCGTCCTTTCTTAGCGCGGGCTTTCTCGACTTTCTTGCCCTTTGCATTGGCATTGTTATCATCCTCATCATCATCATCGTTGTCGTCCTTAGCCTTGCTCCCAGAGCCCTCATCGTCAGCGTCTTGTGTTGTGGCTACGCTTGGCGAATCACGGGAAGACTCCTCAGCACGGGTGTGGCCCTCAGCAGACATAGTCTGATCATCATGGGGCCAGCTTGCCACTGGTCTCTGTGGCCGGGTTGAACTCTCAGGACCCTCACTTACTCTCGGCTGACTCCCCGGGGTAGGCTCAGGGGGGTTTATCTGAGCCATAGGGAGTATGACACCATTCTCCTCGCTGTAGCGTATAACATGTGGATCGTTGCGACCGGCTAGCAGGAGGAGAGGGACAGGAATAGGTAATGGTACCAGTGAGCGTATCGCTGGCATTTTCTTCAGATATTGGAGCGCTGGAGTGCTGACATTCTCAGATGATTTGCGTCTTTGAATAGTTGGAATTGTTCTGCAGAAGTGTCGCACCAGCAGTGAGAACCATCTCATGTATGGCAGATGTTTGATCAGATCAGTTTCAAATTTTCTTCTTCGCATTTCCAGAATGTCACCCCAGATTAGTGAGGTGAAGTCGTAGTTCTTCATGAAAGCGATGCCGTGAAAGATGTAGACGAGGTAACCGCTGCATTTGTCGAAGCCACTGTGCTTAGATGTGCAGCACTTGTTCAGTGTGGCCATTAGTGTCCTCCAAGGTCGTGGAAATCGTGCTGTCTTGATCGCGGACATCAACCGGAGGGGCTCAGCGTGGCCTAGAGTGATCATGTCTTCAAATATTTGCGCTTCTGAGGCCAACGCGTCATAGTGTTCCTCCTCCGGGATCTGTAGCACTTGTTGGACTAGCGCCTTTGTAATGGTGACTCGTGTGTTGCAGATTGTGGCAGCTAGGACGTCATCAATTTGTCTGCCATTCGCATCTACGTCCTTGTCAAGTGTACCCCAGAATTGTTGGAGATACACCTGAGGGACTTCAGCGTTCTCGCTCAGGGCCTTCCACAGCTTGTGGCCTTTCAGAATAGAGACCACGACGTCATCTTGACAAGAGAAGACTTCGGGGTCCAACTGTGAGTTGTTCTCCTTGATCGGGATCCAGTGTTCCCTAGCATAGATCATGTTGATTGGAGTGTTGGCAGCCATTTCAGTCTGAAAATGATAAAGAGATTAGCACATTTGATCAAAAATGACTAAGTCCATAACTTATTCTGGTCACTTGGGCCCTTTATTGTTGTTTATTTTGAAAGTGGGGCCCAATTAAAAATGATTATCTGTCTTGGTCAAAGTTTGGCCTGAACTTGGTAAAACTCTGGCCCAATTGGGAACTTCTCCTAAGGGTTAGCGTAGTGCTGGGCTGCTTTGGTTTCGCGGATAGAGAAATATCGTGCAGCTCATTGGATCACGCAAGGGCAATCGCGCAGTGGTAGATCGCGCAGCTGGCAAGATCGCGCAAAAGGGGTTTCGCGCAAGGAGTATTATCGCGCAACCCATATTTCTCTCACACCCTTAATCGCGCAACTATCTGAATCGCGCAAGGGTGAAGATAGCGCAATCTTAGTCAAATCGCGTAAGGTCCTGATCGCGCAAGTGGGTCGAATCGGGCAATGTCTGAATAGCGCAACAACCTGAATCGCGCAAGGAGGCTTAATCTCGCGAGTCAGTTCAATCAGCGCAAGGACTAAAAACGCGCAACCCTCAGATCTCGCAACTCAGTGAGATCACGCTAGAGGAGGATCGCGCAGCAGGGAGAATCGCGTATCTGGTTTCGCGCAAGTACGACCTGTTCATTATCTTCAATTCACCTATTCGTCAAACAAAATTTTCAAGAAAAATAGAGGAATGGATGAAGATTTTACCCTTGAGAGTTTAGAAAAGGAGGAGATGGAAGGAGCAAAGGTGATTCGAGCTTGGGAGTTCTAACGTTTCGCGCAACAAGAGTGAGAGTGGGAGGGAGGTTGCGCGTTTCAGAGATTAAATAGGCCCGGGGAAATTTTTCAAAATGTAACGGGCCCAAATCAGTCTGATTTCAATTTAAAATTGCTCCCCCTCAACACTTGCTCCTCTTTAAGAATGAAAATTTTAGCAAACTCCCCCTCAATTTATGAACAATTTTGAACAGCTCCCCCTCAATTTATGCATTGAAAAAAAAAATGATGCATGAAAAAATAAAAGGAAAATATGCGATAAAAAAATGATGCATGAGAGAGAGAAAAAATGTGATGCAGAAATAACAAAAATGCAAAACATGAAAGCACACGCACACACACAGTTCAGAGTTACTCATTCGTTCAAGTTCAGCATCCCCAACTTAGAGATCAGAAAATTGAATCTCTTTTCATCCAGGGCCTTTGTGAAGATATCAGCCAGTTGCAATTCCGTAGACACAAAGTACATGTCTACGGTGCCTTTCTCAACGTGATCCTTTATGAAATGATATCTGAGGTCAATATGCTTCGTCCTTGAATGATGGACCGGATTGCACGTGATGGCTATTGCACTTTGAGAGTCACTGTAGATCGGGATGTGTGAGAATGTGAACCCGTAGTCTTTCAGCTGGGTCCTCATCCATAATATTTGTGAGCAACAACTAGCAGCCGCGACATATTCTGCCTCAGCTGTAGAAGTGGACACACAATTCTGCTTTTTGGAGGACCAGCACACCAACTTATCACCAAGAAATTGAGCACCGCCAGATGTACTCTTTCTGTCCAGTTTGCAACCCGCGAAATCAGCATCTGAGTATCCAACTAGGTCAAAGCCTGATTCCTTAGGATACCAAAGGCCCAGATTGACTGTTCCTTTGAGATATCGCAGTATTCTTTTAACAGCATTCAGATGTGATTCCTTCGGATTTGCTTGAAAGCGGGCGCATAGGCAGGTTGCAAAGACAATGTCTGGTCTGCTAGATGTAAGGTACAGCAAGGAACCGATGATAGCCCGATAATTGGTAGCATCGACTGGTTTCCCGGAAGGGTCAGAGTCGAGCTTTTGTGAGGGAGACATGGGGGTTTTCATCGTTGACTTGCTGTCCATTTTGAAGCGCTTTAGCATATCGTGGATGTACTTGGACTGGTTTATGAATATTCCGTCTGGCATTTGCTTGATCTGAAGCCCTAGAAAGAAGTTCAACTCTCCCATCATACTCATCTCGAACTTGGTGCGCATCAGGTTGCTGAACTTTTTGCAGAAATTTGGATTCGACGAAGCAAAGATGATGTCGTCCACATAAATTTGTATCAGCATGATGTCACCCTTGTGTCTTTTGATGAAGAGAGTCGGATCTATCTTTCCCTTCGAGAAGCCTGATTCTACAAGGAAATCTGACAGTGCTTCGTACCAGGCTCTCGGTGCCTGTTTCAGACCATACAAGGCTTTCCTCAGCTTATATACATGGTTGGGGCGTTCAGGATCAACAAAGCCGTCAGGTTGTGCAACATAGACTTCTTCTTTCAGATCTCCATTCAGAAAAGCTGTCTTTACATCCATTTGATACACCGTGAAACTCTTGTGTGCAGCATATGCTAGAAATAGTCTGATGGCCTCAATCCTTGCCACTGGTGCAAAGGTTTCATCGTAGTCGATTCCTTCTTGTTGATTGTAACCTTTTGCAACCAGGCGGGCCTTGTTTCTCACGATCACACCATCCTCATCTTTCTTATTCTTGAATACCCATTTGGTGCCGATAATGGTTTTCTTGTAAGGTCTTGGCACCAGGGTCCACACTTTCAATCTTTCAAACTGGTTCATTTCTTCCTGCATCGCAATCACCCAGTCCGGATCAGCCAATGCGTCAGTCATCTTTGTTGGTTCTTTCTGACTCAGAAAACATGAGTATAAGCATTCATTGACTGATGCCGTTCTGGTTCTGACTCCTTGAGATGGATCTCCAATTATCAGCTCTGGCGGATGTGCCCTTGTCCACTTTCTCTCGTGCTGTAGAGGCTGTGGAATTATGATTGGATGATCAGGGTCAGAATATTCTTGTTCTGGTTGTACTTCTGGGGTTTCTTGCGTTGCAGCTTCTTCAGGTTGATCATTGACAGGAGTGTTTGGTTCTTGTTCAGCTTCATTATCTGTATGCTCATCATCATTCTGAGTAGGAGTGTTGGTTTCTTCAGTGGTTGGAGCAGGTAACAGGGGGTTCTGAGTAGGTGTAGCATTTGTAGTTGGTGCTGCACGTGGTTGGCTGTAGAAGTGCTCAAACAGAGAATCCAGAACCACATTCTCATCAGATCTTGTCTCACCTCCCTGTCCTCCTACTCCAGAAGATGATGGAGTTTCATTATTTGCAGAGATTGATGGTTCAGAATGAAAATGTTCAGAAGCCAAGTCCGCCATTTCATAGAAGCTCACATTGATGCTCTCCATGACGGTTCTTCTGTCTTTCAAGTATACTCTGTACGCCTTGGAATTAGTAGAATACCCAATGAATATCCCTTCATTTGCTTTTGGATCAAGCTTCCCCCTAGCATCCCTGTCGTTCATAATGTAGCATTTACAGCCGAAGACGCGGAAGAGGGCAATGTTAGGGAGCCGCTTGAACACGATCTCATAAGGCGTCTTGTCAAATCTCTTGTGGATCACCGTCCTGTTCTGTGTGAAGCAAGCCGTGTTGATAGCTTCCGCCCACATGAAGTGAGGAAGCTTTGACTGTATCAGCATGGTTCTGGCTGCTTCCACCAAGGTTCTGTTCCGTCGTTCTACAACACCGTTCTGCTGTGGTGTCTTAGCTGCAGAGAACTGTTGAGTAATTCCCTGAGCTTCATAGAATTCAGTCAGTTCCTTGTTCTTGAACTCCGTCCCGTTGTCAGTTCTGATGATCTTCACATTCTGCTGTAGATAGTTCTGTATGGTCCTGATGAACGTCATGATTAAGTTTGCAGTTTCGTCCTTGGAGCGCAAAAACTTGGTCCATGTGTAGCGTGAGTAGTCATCCACAATTACCAAAGTATATTTGCGTCCACTGATGCTATGCACGCGCATCGGACCACACAGATCCATATGTAATAGCTCCAGGGGACGAGATGAGGAGGGAAATTGTTTTGACTTGTGTGATGCTCTCCTCATCTTTCCCAAATGACATGCAGAACAGTGATGGTTGGGGGAGTTCTTCAGTACAGGCAGTCCTTTCACCAACTTCTTCGAGGAGAGGGAACTGATGGCTGGCAGATTCAAGTGTGAGAGACGTCTGTGCCATAGGCTGCTTTGTTCTTCTGATGCTTTGGACAGGAGACAGATGGATATGGGGGATCGTACCGATTTCAGATCAATGGTGTAGAGATTGGTTTTCCTCTGACACCTTAATAATGGTGTCCCACCCATATCCATCACACAACATTGCCTAGCATGGAATCTCACTTCCATTCCATTATCACAAAATTGTCCGATGCTAAGCAAGTTGTGCTTCAGTCCCTGCACATATGATACATTTCTGATAGTGACACTCTCACAAATGACATCTCCTATCCCGAGTATGGGCGATGAAGCATTGTTCCCAAACCTCACATTTCCTCCAAACCTTTCAGAATAGTTGCTCAGTAGTTCAATCTGTCCAGTCATGTGTGACGAGCAACCCGAATCAAGATGCCACACATGACTGACCTGCAAAACAGATTAGTTTCGCTTAGGTACCCATCGCCAGATGGGTCCTTCCTTATCAACAGTGAGTGTAAGGAATAAATGTAATTAGATTTTGATGATGCTATAAGATTAGAAAGTTAGAATACCCCCAAATTAGATTTTATGTATTAGAATTTTCAATTGTAAGTATTAGTGTAGTCGACGATCAGAGTTGCTCTACTTTGGATCAGATCAGAAGTGCATCAGAACTGCTCGACCAGACTTGCTCTATGAGAACTACTCCATCAGAGTTCTCTTAGCAGAAGTCCATCAGAGGTGCACCATGAGAGTTACTGATAAACCTTGACATCTGATAACCGATGAGAACTACAGATCAGAGGCACTCATCAGCGGACCTATCAGAGTCAGAGTTAGAGCTCTATCAGAGATCAGAGAGTCTCCAGAACTCAACTCATCAGAAGGCCATCAGAATCCAACACATCAGAAGAGCCTGATCAGAGCCCGACGAACACTTAGAAGATTTCAAGCAACATCCAACAGCTATGAATTCAACGGGTAAAAACATCCAACGGCTAGAAGACTGTGCATAGAAGGAAAGCATTTAATGCACATTAAATGAGCCTGATACGCTGAAGGATTGATTGCAAATGATTGACCAAGGAATCCGGGAAGATATATTATAAAAATAGAAACCTTCCAAAACGGCGGTCAAGTCAACTGTACGCGCATTTAATGCAGTTGTCTCCTCCTCCAACGGGCAGACAACCTCAGTATATAAGCTACACACCGAAGAACTGGAAAATAACTTTGCTACAACTTTTGCTCATCATTCAAGCTCTCTTGAGATTCATATTTTACAACCTTCAGCAAGACAAGCTTACGTTGGGAAGATTCAAACTCCAAATCTCTCATCCCCAACAAACAAGCAAAGTTCATCCTGTTCTTCAACACTTCAAGAACTTCATCAAACATCATTTGTAACGAAGCAAGTTGGAGGAAAAACTCTGTTTTTCAAAGGATCTTCTGAAAAGAAGGGCGTCCAAGTAACTGCAGTAGTGAAGTGGTGAAACTTCCGGGAAACTGAGTGAAAGGATCAGCCATCAGGACGTGGAACTGCATCCTGGGTGGCATCTAGGCTTGAAGAAGACGTGGAGTGCTTCTTGAGTGCTAGGAATTAGCTTTGTAACTGATCTACTTCAAAGCTAGTGGAACAGTGGACTAGAGGAACGAGTTGTTCCTTGAACCACTATAAAATATCCGGTGTCATTTACTTTACTGCAATTTATATTTCTGCACTTAGGATATTAACTGATTAACTCTAAAACTTGGAATCTGTGATCAGCAGATCTTGTTCCCAGAGTTATCAGAAAGGCATTTGCCTTAGTATTTTTCTGAGGCTACCCGGACTGATCAGAATCCGCTGCCAAGGCCAGTTCTGACATCAGAACCAGCCTTTCTCTGTCATCAGAATCAGACCTTCTCTGATAAGTCAGTTTTGACTTTGAGAAAAAAAATTGAAAAACCAATCAGTCTATTCACCCCCCCCTCTAGACTGATTACCATATTAAACGGGACCAACAAGTGGTATCAGAGCCTCCTTGTTCTTGTAATCTTTCAGGTTACTCTCTGAACAAAGATCCACTTGTTCTTAGCCTCTATTTATTTGTTATTATGGATAACTCTCTTGCCAAGCATCTGATGTTCACAGATCAGAAGTATGATGATTGGAAGATCAGAATGAAGGCACATCTATGTGCCCTACATGATGAAATGTGGGAAGTCTTGGAGAATGGACCCTTTATCCAGTTCATGAAGATCAACCCTGCTCACTCTATTGATAACTCTCAGCCCCAGATGATTGAGAAAGCCCGGTCAGAATGGACTAAGGAAGAGAAAAGGCAGTACAACCTGGATAATATAGCCAAGGACATCCTTTACAAGGCTATTGATGAAAGATACTTCAACAGAATCAAGAAGTGCAGAACTGCCAAAGAAATCTGGGATAAGCTGGATGAGATTGGAGCAGGAGATGAACAAGAAAGAGATAACAAGTTGACCATTGCTATGAAGAAGTTTGATGACTTCAAACTTCTGCCAGAAGAATGCATTGCTAAGATGCATGAGAGACTGCTGATTCTCATTAGTGAGATCTCTGAGCTTGGGAAGGAGCTCACCATCAAAGAGGTCAACATGAAGATCCTCAGGGGACTGCCTTCAGCTTGGAAGATGAAGGTGATCGCAGTCCAGGAAAGCAAGAACATCAAGACTTATGCCACTGAGAAACTCATCTCTGATCTCAAGGCTTATGAGTTTGAGATGCATGAAGAGAGGGAAGAAGCTCCTGATGAGAGGACCACCACTGCTCTCACTGCCAGTACCTCTAAGGTAAGTGACTTTGACCCTTCTACTCTTTTATCTGATGAGTATATGGCTGCTTTTGCCAGAAAATTTAAGAAGTTCATGAAGAAAGATGGAAGGAGTCCATCTTCCATCAGAAGACCACATCAGAAGACCAAATCTTCTGAAAGCAATGGAGAGTACCTCTGCTACAACTGCAGACAACCTGGGCACTTCAAAGCAAACTGCCCCCATCCAAGAGTGTCCAAGAAGCAAGGACATGAAGAAGAAAAGAAACCAGAAGGTCAACACAGAAGAAGAAGAAGAGCATTTGTTTCAGAACAAGCTGAGAGAGATCCACTCTCTGAATCAGAGTCCAGCTCAGACTCCGACTCTGATGAAGCATTCTGCTGCTTAGATGCAGAAACTGAAGACCTTTGCCTCATGGCACAATCAGATGATGAGGTATGCTCTACTTCTGATTCTATTTCTTCTTCGGTAGGCACAGCCTTAAATGATGATCCAATGTCATCATTCTGGGAAGAATTCCAAACTATCCAAGCCACTTATTCTTTTGTTAAAGAAGAGAACAGTAGGCTGAAAGTTGATATCTCTGATCTAAGGAAAGAGACTGAGTGTAAACTTAATTTCTTAACTGAGGAAAGAGATAGACTGAAAGCTGAAAATGAGTCTCTTCTGAAAAGAATAAGAGACATTGAGGAACTTGAGAGTAGATATAATAGTCTTCTGAAGATGCAATCTTCCCTGAAGAATATTGGTGACTCTCATAACTTCACCTCTGGTCTTGGATATGTTGAACCAGAGTCTGGTGAGCCTTCTGTAAGGCCTAGCACCAAAGTTGCTAAAGCTAAAAAGGTCATAGTGCCACAGACTCTGAGCCCCATTTGCCATGCTAGTACTTCTGGTACTAAAGTTGTTCATGAGAAGGTCTTACCAGAGAAACAAACTCTAAAGGCCAAACCAAAACACAGTTTGAAAACTAATGAACCTGGCAGACACTCTAACAAAAGGAAAAGTTTTCAGAACAATAACAATCAAAGGCCTAACCCTATCAGACAATCTCATGACAATGGTATCAGAAACTGCTACCAGAAAGGCAGATACCAAGAGAAGATTAACTATAGGCAGAAGAGGTTGTCTGGTCAACCTCAGAAGTCTAAAGTTAAACGCTCCTCTGATCTTGATAGTATATGGGACTTCTTTCCAACCAAGAAGGCTATGCAGAAGTATGCAAACAGAAAGCATGATCCTCACAAGCATCTGCCCAAAGTGAATCATACATCTGTTTACTACAACTACCAGGTGGACAATGGGTACCATCCACCAAGGTTTCAGTTGATGAGACCAAAATGGTACCAACTACCAAGATTAAATTACCCCCCAGGACCCAACATTGCTTGGGTACCTAAATCTTCCTTTTAATCTTGCAGGAACTGTGTGCTGGAGCCATCTCAGAAAAAGAATGGTACATTGACAGTGGATGCTCCAGACACATGACAGGTGACAAGAGTTGCCTATCAGAGTTCCAGAAAATCAATGGACCCAGAGTCACTTTCGGTGGAAATGACAAGGAAGGGCAAACAAAAGGAAGAGGGAAGCTGATCAAGAACCAGATAATCATTGAAGATGTCTCATATGTCAAAGGTCTGAAGTTCAACTTGCTGAGTGCTAGCCAATTCTGTGACAAAGGCTACACAGTTGAATTCACCAAGACCTTATGCTATGTCAAGCATGAGACAACCAAAGAAGTGGTTCTTACAGCCAAGAGAAGGAAGAACATCTATGTTGTTGACTGGCAAACAGCAAAAGATGGAACTTGCCTGATAGCTAAAGACAATTCAAAGCTAAGCTGGGACTGGCACAAGAAGCTTAGCCATCTGAATTTCAAAACCATCAACAAACTGGCAAGGGAACACATTGTAGATGGTCTGCCTGACATTGTCTACAAGAAGGAGACCCTCTGCAGTGCTTGTCAAAAAGGAAAACAAGTGAAGACCTCATTCAAACCCATAGCTGGAGATCTTTCTACTTGTCCTCTAAATCTGATCCACATGGATTTATTTGGACCAGTGGAAACTCCCAGTGTTGGTGGAAGAAGATATACTCTTGTTATGGTTGATGATTACTCAAGATACACTTGGACTGTGTTCCTAACCAAGAAGAATGAAACTCTTCAGAAGTTGCCATCTCTGTTAAAGCAACTTCAGACTGAGAAGAACATGAAGGTCAGGACAATCAGATCTGACAGAGGAACTGAATTTGTCAACAAAGTGATCAAAGACTTCTGTGATCAGAATGGCACATTTCATCAACTTTCTGCTGCCAGAACACCCCAACAAAATGGTGTTGCAGAAAGAAGGAACAGAACACTGAAGGAAGCTGCAAGAACTATGATTGCAGAATCAGGACTGCCCATCAGATACTGGGCTGAAGCTATCAACACTGCATGCTACACTCAAAATAGAAGCATGATCCACAAGAATCATCAAAAGACCCCCTACGAGCTGTGGAAAGGAAGAAAACCAAACATCAGCTACTTCCATGTGTTTGGATGCAAGTGCTACA
The DNA here is from genome assembly GCA_945859915.1 of Cuscuta epithymum. Classification (NCBI taxonomy): domain Eukaryota; kingdom Viridiplantae; phylum Streptophyta; class Magnoliopsida; order Solanales; family Convolvulaceae; genus Cuscuta; species Cuscuta epithymum. Next base: position 83,096 of record CAMAPF010000344.1, on the reverse strand, counting down.
TTCTAAACAATGGAAAGGATAATCTGAAGGTATTTCAAGAAAAAGCTGATGAAGGTGTATTCTTGGGCTACTCAAGCTCAAGCAAAGCCTATAGAATACTCAACAGAAGATCTCTACAAGTTGAAGAATCCATTCATGTCAAGTTTGATGACAGCACCTCTGCAGAAGAACTATCAGAGACCTTGCAGAAGATCAATCTTGAAGATAAGGTTTCAGAACTATCAGAAGAGGCCATCAACAATCCTATATTCTCAACTCCTCCTGTCAATCCAATTCTGATAGACAAAGATGAAGTTGAAGATGATGTATCAGAAGATGAACCATCAGAGTTGCCTAGACAGCAATTGTCAGAACCTGATCTAACTTGGTTAAGAGATCATCCTCCTAATCAAGTGATAGGTCAAGTCACCAGTGGTGTTAGGACCAGATCTGCATCTAGAAGAGAAGCCATGTTCACCTGCTGCATATCTCAAATGGAACCAATGTGTGTGGAAGAAGCTCTAGAAGACTCAGATTGGATCAATGCAATGCAAGAAGAGCTGACACAATTTGAAAGGAATGAAGTATGGAAACTTGTTCCCAGACCTAAGCATCAGAATGTCATTGGAACCAAGTGGGTATTCAAGAACAAAGCAGATGAAGAAGGCAACATTGTAAGGAATAAAGCAAGGCTAGTGGCAAAGGGATACTGTCAAGAAGAAGGCATAGATTTTGATGAAACCTTTGCACCTGTAGCAAGACTGGAAGCAATCAGGATATTTCTAGCCTATGCCGCCTACAAGGACATCAAAGTATACCAGATGGATGTCAAGAGTGCATTTCTGAATGGAGAACTTGAAGAGGAAGTCTATGTTGAACAACCTCCAGGTTTTGTCATTCCTACTCAATCTTCTTGTGTCTACAAACTCAGAAAGGCCCTCTATGGTCTCAAGCAAGCACCCAGAGCTTGGTATGACACATTGTCCCTATTCTTAGTGAACCATGGGTTTACTAAAGGAAAGGTGGACAAAACTCTATTTCAAATTTCTGTTGCTAATCATATTCTGTTAGTGCAAATCTATGTTGATGACATTATATTTGGAAGCACTAATCCAGAATTATGCAAGAAATTTTCTCAAGTTATGCAGAACAAGTTTGAAATGAGCATGATGGGAGAACTCAGTTACTTTCTTGGCTTACAAGTCAAACAAGTACCAGAAGGCATCTTTATCAACCAAGGAAAGTACACCAGAGATCTCATCAAGAAGTTTGGAGTAGATGGAAAATCTTCAGTCAAGATTCCAATGAATGCATCCCAAGGCATTGGACCAGATGATGAAGGCAAAGATGTTGATGCAACAACTTATAGAGGAATCATTGGATCTCTCCTCTATCTGACTGCAAGCAGACCAGACATAGCTTTTGCAGTAGGAATCTGTGCCAGATACCAATCAAAGCCCAAGGAGAGTCATCTAGTTGCTGCTAAGAAGATTATCAGATATATCAAGGGAAATCCAAATGCAGGACTATGGTATCCCAAGGGAGGTAATTTTGAACTAATTGGTTATTCTGATTCAGATTTTGCAGGTTGCAGATTGGACAGGAAGAGTACTTCTGGTCACTGTCAATTGCTAGGTAGGAGACTTGTCTCCTGGTTTAGCAAGAAGCAGAACTCAATCTCAACTAGCACTGCTGAAGCTGAGTATATTGCTGCTGGAAGTTGCTGTGCTCAATTACTCTGGATGAAGCAACAACTCAAGGATTATGGAGTGCAAGCAAAGGAGATCAAGTTGCTGTGTGACAATACCAGTGCCATTGCAATCACTCAGAACCCTGTGCTGCATTCAAGGACCAAACATATCGAGATCAGACATCACTTCATCCGAGATCATGTGGAGAAGAAGCACATCTCAATTGAGCATGTCCCAACTGAAGACCAGCTTGCAGACATCTTAACCAAACCTCTCTCAGAGGCAAGGTTTAACAAGCTAAGGGAAGAATTGGGAATGATGGATGATCTTCCCAGAGATACATAAATCAGAGTTGCAGAAGTATCAGATGTGGACTCATCAGAACACCCCACCTCTGATACCCGAAGCTCTTATTTATCAGAAGCTTGAATCAGAATTGCAAGGATCAGACTTGCAAAAGTCAGAATTACAGGAAGGATCAGACTTGGTATTCATCTGAGGTCCTCATATCAGAACATCTCTATCTCTGATACAAGGGCTAATTCTTATCAGAATGGCTGTGGACTTAGAAAAATTTTCTAAATTTCGGACGAGACTATTCAATAAACCGGAAGTTACTATTTTACCCCCGGTAGTTATTACCATATTTGGAAAACGGCTTTCCGCCCACAATCCATTTAATGCAACCTCGAAACCGCAAATTATATCAAACGTCCACTAACCCAAATTCATTTATACCCATTCTGAAAACCTAAATCGCTACTGCAATTGTATTCTTCGTCTTCAAGCTTTTATCTTGCTAAATCTCCAACCTTCAAACCTCTCAAATCTTTCCAAGAACCCAAAAATGAAGTTCATCAACATTTCCGATCTCTCAGAGGCTGAAGCTAAGACCCTAGTAAGCAACATAGCCACCGGAATGAAAGTGGATATGTCCTCATTGCCGCTACTGGCAGAAAATTCTAAAGTGATGAAAGCGGTCATTGCCGGGATGAATGATTCGCAACTGACCAAGATAGTGGCTCATCCCTACGAGCACTTCAGCAATTTGGATGTGGCCGAGTTCTACCTCAACGCCCACATCTCTGACAATGCCATTCACTCCCAGGTTCAGGGAAAGGACCTGAAAATCGATGCTGACTCTCTCAATGAGTTCTTCGGCATTGAACTCGATTCTCAGGACATTGACACCCCCACTCTCATCGACTTGGAGTCAGTCGAAGTCTCTGTGGAGACATTTGTGGACACCTACTGCCGGGATGATGCAACCGGAGTAGATAAACTCTACATGAAGAAGAACCAGCTCAAGAAGGACTTTGAAAGACTAATGAGCATCATGCACAGATGCTTATGGTGCAAAACAGGGTCAACTGATCAGATGAACAATGCCAACTCCAAGGCCATCTATGCTGTCCATCGAGGAATGAACATCAACTGGGGAAAGGTGCTTTTCCAGTCCATCTCTGAGTCCGTTGCTAAGAAGGACAAAAAGACAGGGATGTTCTCCACAAAGATGGGACATGGACTTCTGATATCTAGGCTGATATCCAATGTCAACATAACGCTCAGAGAAGCCAATGAAGTCAACCACAACAAAACCATCTTTCTTACAGCATCCCCCAAACTACATGTGGCTGTTGCTGCAGAATTGAAGAAAACCAACAAGCTTGAGCAATTAAGGGAAAAACCAGTTGCTACAGCTGCGGTTGATGACAGACAACCCAAAGGGAAGAAGAAGAAGGTTCAGAAGCAACCTGACTCCACCCCACAGAAACCTGCTTCAGAGGGTGACACATCAGAGAAAGATGCACCAGCAGAGGCCCCTGCCAAGAAGATAAGACAGAAGAGAAGAAGGAAAGCTGTGATTCAGAGTGATTCTGATGCTTCTACTTCTCCTATCAGAATAAAGAAGAAGCAGATGACCAACTCTCCCCCAAGGGAATCAGAGGTTCAGGGGGAACCTGAATCAGAGATCCAGCCCATCTCTGAATCAGCATTGCAAGTCACCATCTCTCCACAAGAGCACCCGACTTCCTCAACTGGAATACCTGAAGAAGATCCCATCCCTGCTCTTGAGAGACAATTTCAAAGGGCGCTAACATGGAGAAAGTGGAGGATGGGACCTCTGCAACAAATTCTTGCCCAAGCTGCAACTTTTGCATCAGAGGAAGAGGAAGTCCTCAAGTGGGCAGGTATAGATGACATCTCTCTCTGCTTTGATATTCAATTCCTGCATTCTGTCTTGGAGAAGAAGAAGGAAAGCTTAAAGGGAAAAGAGAAACTGACTGCTCCATCATCAGAAGAGCATGTCAAGCCTCTATCAGAGAGTGAAATTCCAATCTTTGATGCATGGCTGATGGAGAAGAAAAGAAGGGAGTCTCTCATCAAAATGAAGCCACTTCCAGGTGCAGAGGGTGAACCCTCTACTGCAAATGATATGTCTCTGACCATGATGAGTCTGATCAGAGAATGGAGAGAATCTCCAGTTGAAGAAACAGTCTTAGAGGCAATACCTGTATCTCCCCCTCACTCACCTCCCAAATCCCCTTCACCCAAACCTGTCACACCAACCTCAACTCCACCCCCATCTCCTCCTCAACCTCAGCAAATCCCATCTCCATCACCCAAGAAATCCTCCACACCAAAACAATCCTCACCACAGAAAACCCCCACTCCCTCACCCAAAAAGCCATTACCCAAACCTGCCTCTCCTTGCAAACAACTCACTCCAACCAAAAATCGCTCACCATCACCACCACCACCATCTCCAATACAACCACCCTCTCAACCGCAGTCCTCACCCCAGCAAACCCCTCTTGATATTTCATCATCAGAGCCATCCCCTCAGGCTCCTCCTCAATCCCCTCCCAAATCTGATCAAGCTCTAACCACCAGTCAGGCTCCTCAACACTTCATGGCTGAGATAGAGCACGTGGGACTCCAGCTTGTCAAGGGCATGACCAAGATTCTGGATAATGTGCATATCACTGACAACCATCTCACCACCTATAGTGAAAAGCTAGCAGAAGGGGTTAATGTGCTGCTCAAGAATGTAGGAATCATTGCTATGGCCTTTGAACAGCACAAGAATGAAACAGCAGAGAAACTCAGTTCGATCACAAAGGAAGTAAGTGGTGTGAACTCTGTTCTCTATCATCACACCAAAGTCCTTGAAGCGCAAGACAAGGCCATCAAAAAGCTCTCTACTGCTATTGATGATGTACAGTGGTCTGCTGATAAGGCTAGAGAAGAAGTCCAAGGTGTAGAAGCCATGTGCAAAGACACTAAGGAATTTTCCATCAAGCTGATAAATAGTGGCAAGGACAGAGATCACAAGTTGACTCTCCTTGAAGCTACTACCAAGGATATTCAATCAGCTGTAGGCAAGCAGAAGGAGCTGATAGAAGGGCTGGCCTCTGTGACCCAAACTCTACCAGGTACCCTTGAGACTTTAAAAGAGAACAATGCTACAGAATTCTCAAAAATTGGACTCCTACTTGGTGATCTTGTTGATGCCAAAAAGGGGGAAGATAGCAGAGAACCTGTCCCACTTCCCAGAGAAGCAGGAGGCCCAAGCTCCAGAGCCATTAACCCTGCTAGGTACTTTGAAAGAGCAAGGCAGAAGAGGCTAGCTGCTGGCATTCAGAAACCTCCTCCCCCTCACTCAAAGAAGAAGAAATCTCCATCCTTCACATTGAACCAATGGCTGAACAGTGGGCTGTCTAAACCAGACAGAGTCCAGTTTGCTGAGATGAAAAAGCACATGACTCCTCTACAGTGTGAGAATCTGATCCAAGATCAGAATGGCATCATCACCATTGCTCATGGAGGATCCATAGAAGAAGCTGAAGAATGGTGGAGGTTGAGAATTCTACCTGGGAAGGATGAGAAGGATGCAATAAAGTACTATCTTGATTGCCAGCTTACTCCACTTTGGAAGAAATACATGACTCCCAGGAACCTTGCTTCAATCAGAGAAAGAGTAAATGCTGAGCTTCAAGAAACCAAGGCAAAAGAAGAGGCTGTTCTTGCAGAGGTTGCAGAGGAAGATTTCTAAACTTTATCTCTTTTGCATTTCTTATTTAACTCTGATGAATAAAAAAAACCTCTCTGCCTCTAATTTGCATGGCTATATCATATCTTGTGTTATCTATTGCTTTCTATCCTTATTTGATTACTGCGTGATTGATTGTATCTTACTCTTGCTATCCTCCTATGCCAAGTGCCCACCAAGATTTTAAATGAAAATTTATTTTTAACTTATTTTCTTTATGGTGAAAGGCACTTCTCTGGAAATAGTTTAAGGGTTTTGGCATCATCAAAAAGGGGGAAATTGTAAGGAATAAATGTAATTAGATTTTGATGATGCTATAAGATTAGAAAGTTAGAATACCCCCAAATTAGATTTTATGTATTAGAATTTTCAATTGTAAGTATTAGTGTAGTCGACGATCAGAGTTGCTCTACTTTGGATCAGATCAGAAGTGCATCAGAACTGCTCGACCAGACTTGCTCTATGAGAACTACTCCATCAGAGTTCTCTTAGCAGAAGTCCATCAGAGGTGCACCATGAGAGTTACTGATAAACCTTGACATCTGATAACCGATGAGAACTACAGATCAGAGGCACTCATCAGCGGACCTATCAGAGTCAGAGTTAGAGCTCTATCAGAGATCAGAGAGTCTCCAGAACTCAACTCATCAGAAGGCCATCAGAATCCAACACATCAGAAGAGCCTGATCAGAGCCCGACGAACACTTAGAAGATTTCAAGCAACATCCAACAGCTATGAATTCAACGGGTAAAAACATCCAACGGCTAGAAGACTGTGCATAGAAGGAAAGCATTTAATGCACATTAAATGAGCCTGATACGCTGAAGGATTGATTGCAAATGATTGACCAAGGAATCCGGGAAGATATATTATAAAAATAGAAACCTTCCAAAACGGCGGTCAAGTCAACTGTACGCGCATTTAATGCAGTTGTCTCCTCCTCCAACGGGCAGACAACCTCAGTATATAAGCTACACACCGAAGAACTGGAAAATAACTTTGCTACAACTTTTGCTCATCATTCAAGCTCTCTTGAGATTCATATTTTACAACCTTCAGCAAGACAAGCTTACGTTGGGAAGATTCAAACTCCAAATCTCTCATCCCCAACAAACAAGCAAAGTTCATCCTGTTCTTCAACACTTCAAGAACTTCATCAAACATCATTTGTAACGAAGCAAGTTGGAGGAAAAACTCTGTTTTTCAAAGGATCTTCTGAAAAGAAGGGCGTCCAAGTAACTGCAGTAGTGAAGTGGTGAAACTTCCGGGAAACTGAGTGAAAGGATCAGCCATCAGGACGTGGAACTGCATCCTGGGTGGCATCTAGGCTTGAAGAAGACGTGGAGTGCTTCTTGAGTGCTAGGAATTAGCTTTGTAACTGATCTACTTCAAAGCTAGTGGAACAGTGGACTAGAGGAACGAGTTGTTCCTTGAACCACTATAAAATATCCGGTGTCATTTACTTTACTGCAATTTATATTTCTGCACTTAGGATATTAACTGATTAACTCTAAAACTTGGAATCTGTGATCAGCAGATCTTGTTCCCAGAGTTATCAGAAAGGCATTTGCCTTAGTATTTTTCTGAGGCTACCCGGACTGATCAGAATCCGCTGCCAAGGCCAGTTCTGACATCAGAACCAGCCTTTCTCTGTCATCAGAATCAGACCTTCTCTGATAAGTCAGTTTTGACTTTGAGAAAAAAAATTGAAAAACCAATCAGTCTATTCACCCCCCCCCCTCTAGACTGATTACCATATTAAACGGGACCAACAGTGAGCAATTGTTTCAACTTCTTTTTGATTTGGGATCCTAGGCTGGCTGATTGAGAAGAGTTTTTCATTTTTAATTGTTCTGCTTCAGCCTTAGGAACCCATTTTTGTTTGATTTGTTTTATTTTTGGAGCGAGGGAACTTTCATTTGTCCTAAGTGATTGTTCAGATAAATGATCTTTCAAAATTGGTTCACATGATAGCCTTCTCAGATGTTTGACAGAGTGAATCTTGAGAGGATACCTTAAGAATGGCAATTTGACCTCACTCTCAACATTCACCCTATCAATCTTGGGCTTATTTGCAACATTCTTAACAATCACAGGATCATTTGCTTTGCAAGAAGAAACAGACTCAGAACAACAACATTTCATTGATTTTATGCAATTCAGAGAAACACATTTAGTACAGCGATTCGAGACAGAAATCTTAGAACTAGAAGACTTAGGAGCCACTCTCTTAGCATAACTAGTAGATGGCTCACTAATGCTAGAACTAGACTTATTCTTAACATAAAATATGGCGCTCGACCGCTGACACTTATTTCTTAATCTTGACTCTTCTTCTCTCTTCTTCCTTCTTATTTTGTCTTCAATCCACTCTCCTTTCCTCTCGACCCTCTTCTTCACATCTTTCCCTGTCGGAGAATGAGACTTGGGGTGAGAAGGAGAAGTCTTAAAACTATCGCTCGAATTTTCAGAAGTGTTTTCAGAAGTGGAAAGGGAAGAGGATTGAGAAGCTGTGTTAGACTGAGAGGCGGTTTTCAAAGAAGATATTTCTTTTAAAAGTTCATCCTTTTCTTTTTCTAAAACCTGCTTTTCCTTTTCAAAAGAATCTTTTAACTCAGCAAACTTTCTCACCAATGGTGGAATGTAAGCTGGTTTCTCAATTGGTTCAGATGTGGAAGCCTCCTCTTCGTCTTTCTCAGCTTCCTTTTCAGGAGGATAGGTCAAGATTTCTTCAGCAGGGGTCAAAGGGAGTGCTTTGGTTTTGTAGCTCTTGTTTAACTCTGTGTAGTCAAAAGGAACCTCTACACCAGCCTTTGTCTTTCTCTTTTCATCCTCAAGGGCATTCGTTTCTTCAGCTCCAGTGAAGGCCATGAGTTTGGTCAATCCTATTTTCATGTATCTAACATCATAGAGTTGTCTACAGTTGACCTTTTTCAGGTTCTGAGGATTGGTCAAACCCAAGCCTTCTTTGGCGTTATAGAAACGAGTGTCCTTAGGCTGGTTAAGGAAAATAGTCTGGTCTGTTTGATCCCTCTTAGCTAACAGGTCTTCGAGTTCTTTGATTTTAGTATAAAGAGCACCCCTTCTTTCCATTAGCAAATTATTGACACCAAAAAGCCTAATTCTTTCTTTTTCGGTTGTTCTAAGCTTCTCTGTCAACTCTTTCTCACTAGCACTAAGTCGCTTATTCTCAGTTGTGAGTTTAGTGATTTTTTTCTCTGAATTGATTATCTTAATGTTTGAGCATGTCTGTTTTTCACGCAGTTGGTTATATACCTCATACAACCGTTTGTAATTCACCTCAAGCTCCTTAAATTTATCATGCATATCTGTTCTAGAGCAGTAATGAATAGATGGATTAGAGGTACTTACTTCATTGTCAGCATTTCTGTTTTCAGCAGTCAGGGCAGTTGCTATACCAGCATTGGTTGCAGTAGGCAGGTTCTTCTTCTCCTCAGCTTTGTCTTTCTCCTTTTCATCAGCAGCAGGGGTTGACTTCATCTTTCCTTCCTTCTCATCGTCCTTCTCTTTCTCTTCTTCTTCAACGACTGCCATCAAGGCCAGATTCTCTTCCTCATCAGAATCATCCATCCAGTGATCCTTTTCAGCCATGAGCGCACTCTTCTCACAACTTTCTTCCATTGCCAGCAACATCTTCTTCTTGTTCAGATTCATCTTCTGCTTGTAGTACTCATCATCCTTCTTCCTCTTAGGCATCCTGCAGTCCTTCATCAGATGTCCAGTCTTCCCACAATTGAAGCACTTTGGAGCATCCTCAGCAACAATATTCTCAGACGATTCAAAAGATCGCTCTTTTCTCTTGTTGTTGCTGGAAGAGGACTTGCGGAGCTTGTTGTTAGAAGAGTTCTTCTTTTTCTGCATATGATTGTTGAACCTCGAGGTAAGAAGGGCTATCTGTTTCTGAAAATCATGCAGCTCATCATCATCTGAATCATTCCTCATTCCTGCGTCACTGTCACTAGTCTCACTTTCTTCAACTATCTTCTTATCCTTCTTGGAACCAGACTTTGATGGCTTGTCAAGCATCAGGGCCAGGGTGTCAGCTAGTTTGTCTACAGCTCCCTTCCCTTTGTCAGTCGTCACAGTGGCTACCACAAGATCAGAAAAATCTTCTGCATACTGGTCAAGTGTGTTGTACACTGCATGAATGTCCATCTCATCAAGGTCTTTCGTGTGCCTTATCTGTGAGCTCAGCTTCTTCCAGTCAGCTACAAGAGAAGATAGAAATCTCACATTCAGTTCCATGTTGGATTTATGCACGCCAATCTTCCTCATCTCATTTATCAGTTGCAGAAATCTCAGGTAGGTGTCTTCAAGTGATTCTCCGAGCTTGGCTTTGAATGAGTCGTAAGCAGTGAATGTGCTAGCTTTCTTCGCTTTTACTCCGATCTCCGTGCCTTGCATGATCTTAAAGATCTCATCCCACATCTCTTTTGCTGTAGACATGCTGTCAATCTGCATGTAGATGTCGTTCGGGATGGCTTGCAGAAGATAGGTCTTGGCAATGAGATCTGCTCGGAGTCTTGCTCTGTCCTCATCATCATATTCATCTACAGTCTTCGGTCTCCATTCTATCTCAACCGGTGGATTGTTCCCATTGTCTCTTTCAACAGCAATCATGAGTTGTGCAGGTCCATTGGTGATGGAATCAAGAAGACCAGATGATTGGTCCTTGCTCTCAAGAAAGTTCAGAAATCGGTTCTTCCATACATTGTACTCACCCCTTCGTAGGATTGGGGGTCTTGTATCATTTCCGATTGATAATGCATCCATTTTAAAATTTGATCGGGCTGATCAGTTGATTGATTTGATTCTGTTCAGTTGTTAGGTAATTCCGGCTGAAGGTTCTTGTTCAGAAAAGTTGTAAGTGTGAGATCGCGCAAGTGTTGGAAGATCGCTCAACTTCACGAAAGATTGCTCAACTTTAGAAAGGATCGCTCAACTTTATAAAAAGATCGCTCAAGTCTTAAAAAGATCGCTCAAGTCTTAAAAAGATCGCTCAAGTCTTAGCAAACAATCTCTCAACTCTTTAAAAAGGATCGCTCAACACTTAAAAAGGATCTCTCAACTTTACAAACAATCTCTCAACTCTTTAAAAAAGGATCGCTCAACTTACAAAGAAAATCGCTCAACAAATAAAAAAAATCCTAAGTCCAAATCTCTCAGGGTAGGATCGCTCAAGTGTACCAAATCGCGCAGGCTATTTTGCGCGAACTCCAAATCGCTCAACTGAGTGGAGGATGGCGCAAATTGAGAATCGCGCAGGGAGTGTTGCGCGAACCTCAAGATCGCGCAGAAGCCTGATTGCGCGAATCTGTTCTTCTTCCAGATGTGTTGCGCGAACCTGTAGAATCGCTCAAATCGAGCTTAACCTGTACGCCAACTCTCAGATAGAGATTTTTCACAGAGATGATCCCAGCAAGCCTAGAAACACTTTTCTTCAGGCATTTTCCTGCAAAAATCGCAACAAAAACAGAACAAAAAAATCGCTCAAGTGCGAAACTTCAACGATGAAGAATCGCGCAGGAGTGATTTTCAGCCTTCAATCGATCGATCAGCTCCGGCTCTGATACCAGATGTTAGGTCCCTGTTTTCTAGTCTATAGAATGTATGTATGGAAGATAGATCTGGGAATGAAGCTTTCCATTGAATGATGAAGAAGTTTACAGAATGATGAACAAAACTTAGCGTAAAACTTCTATCACCGATATAGGCTCTGCGGCACTAGGGTATGAGAATATCTGAAAAGCTTAACCTAGCCTTTCCCTTAAGGCATATATATATAGCCTGACGGGAAAGGTAGGTTTTACAATCATTTGGGCTCCTTTTTCTAGGAGGCCCATACCTGTAAAGGTATAAAACCTTTTATTACAAATTGCCTTAAAAGGCCTATTCATTATTCTAGCTAATCTATTTAATTAAGATGCTAAATATAAAGAGCTAAGTAACATTGATCACAATATAATGAAAATATCTCTAACAGAGACTTTTTAAACAATACAAAAGCTAGAAGGCAGTGACTTATGTGTGCCAAACATGCAGTAAGTATATACGGTAGCGATTTTTTAAAAAGGTAGGAGTTGTATATATCTAAGAACTATTCGCAATGACAAAACATGAGACCGAGGGGCAAATAATGAGTGAAAAGACGCATAGCCGCCCCATTTCCATGAAAGAAAATTAAAAAAATACTCCCTCCGTCTCATTTTACCTGTCTTACTTTTCTTTTTAGATTGTCTCAAAATAAGTGTCACTTTTTTCTTTTTGGAAAGAAATATGTGGTTCACAACATTTCACTTTACTATACTCAAATCTCAACCACAACTTTTACTTTTTCAACCACTTTTTTAAAAATTGTGTCAAAATCAAATGAGATATACTCCCTCCGTCCCGCTGTGATTGTCTCATTTTACCATTTTGGTCCGTCCCACTAAGATTGTCTCACACCTTATTTGGTAAAATTTGTGTGGCTCTAAATCATTCCTGCTTTATTCTTACTTTATCATTTCAATATCAACCACATAACCTCACTTTTATTAACAACCGTGTCACCCTTCTCTTGCCCCAAACTTAGGGGGACGGAGGTAGTATTAACTTTGGTGTTGACGGAAAATTAAAGCTTCATTCGTATGTACTCCTTTCAACTTAAAATTATGTGTCCTATATTGATGGGACATATTGACTTGGTGTTAAAAATAATGGCTCCGTACGTAGATGGCGTGATGGGTGGGCTAAGTCTCCATGCATGCATGAATACGCACATGGCTGTGCCTGCCCCAGATCGGAAACCAGCCGTAAATGCGCTCCGGCCCGGCGGCCCGTGTCATCTCCCATCCCGTAAGCTCAGAATTATATATCTAATGTTTTCTTGCGTATATATATGTCTATGTTGTGCACAATCTGTTCCGCTGCTAGCTAGATAGCTTGCTTCATCTTCTACGTACTTATAGCTTCATCTTCAACAATGGCCGGAGTTCTACTTTACAGTTTTTGGATGGTTATTGCTTTTACTGCTACTACTACCGTTGCGGAGTCTCGACCAGTCCATTTAAAATACGTTAACGGGTCCATGGAAAAAGGAGCCGGTTCGTACGTTGCCAGATCCTATCCTTTATTTATGATCTGTATTTATATTATTACATACTTCCTCCGTTCTTTTTTAATTGCAACTGTCAACATTTCACGCTTGCCAATGTACATCTTTGACCGCAATTATATCTTAATCCCTATTAGTAAAAAATATTTAAAAATTAGATTTTGAAAATTTGTAATGAGATGAATTAAACAATATAATTAAAAAAAATAAAGTTCATAAAATAATAATATAAAATGTAGTCAAAGTAGAACATGTGAATAGTGTAAAATTCAACATGTTGCGATTAAAAAGAGACGGAGGATAGTATTTAAATTCACAAGCAACATTGATGGAATTGTGTGTGTTCAATTACTCGATTTGCAGTATGTCTCGATGGGAGTCCATCCGCATACTACCATGACCAAGGGTTTGGTCCCGGGCGTCACAATTGGGTCATTTACCTCCAAGTAATATAATTATTACTACGTATTCTTTTTAATCCGATCCATTCTTATAGTCTGTACTCAATCATCATTTTGATTAATATACAGAGTGTTTGTACGAAATTGATAAATCATTTTAAAAATGAACATTTTTCATGTTATAAATATTACGGCAAAAGTTTAGTACTACGAAGTTAGAGTCAAATGATGAAACATAGACGAAAGTTAGAGTCAAATTTATTACGAAGTACTTCCTTCCTTTTTAATTATAACAGTCAACATTTCACGTTTGCCAACGCACAAGTTTGATCATTAACATCTTTCATTCCTTATTAGTAAAAAAATTAAAAAATTCATATTTTGAAATTTTAGAATAAGAAGAGTTTAACAATATTTAAAAAAAAAAATTATAATACATTAATTAATAAAATATAGTCAAAGTAGAATATGTGAATTGTGCTAAAAGTCCAATGTTGCAATTAAAAGAGAACGGGGGTAGTATTTAGTACTATGTATATTCATGCGGCATATGACAAATTTTTAAATTGAATGACATCAATCACAAAAATGTTCCCGGTTTGACCTACACAAATATTAAGGAAATAAATTTATCAGTTGGTAAATTTTACTGTTTCGATTCTGTTTCGACACTGTTTTGCACTGTTTGGCACCGTTTTAATGTATGATAACGAACTTTCCATTTAGGGAAAGGGGACATCTTTAACGGAGGGAGTATAAATTTTTTAAAATTATTGTTTAACAATCATTGTCATAGTAAAAAAGTCGATTTAGCTAGTGAAGTTTAGTGAGACGACAAAGAATATATTTTTATTATTAAATTTTTGATTTTATTGTAAAATATTATCAGTTGAGTTGATTAATTAATGTGTACTGCATTTAAGGGAGGAGGATGGTGCACTGATGCGACAGAATGCAAAGATCGCAGCAAATCAGACTTTGGAACTTCGAATCACTTGGAGAAATCTATCACCTTCAATTCTTCCTATCTTTCCAGTAATTCCACGGATAATCCTGGTAAAATAATTATTTATTTATCTTTTTGTTTATTTAATAGAAATTATCCTAAATATGAGTAAAAATATTTTGAATTTCAAAATAGGACTTTCTTGTATTTATTCCCTAAAAAGTAGTAATTCTGCCAATTTTAGAAAAAAAAAGTAATGTTTACAGCATAGTAATGTCAAACATGGCATAAATTTACTCCTAGACAGGGAATAAAAAACATGATAGTCCTAATTTGAAATTCCAAAACATGTTTACTCTTATTTATGGAATCCTCTCTTTACTTAATTAAGGGGTTTTAGTTTTCATGCAGCCTGAATGTTTTATTAATATTTCCGAGTTTATACCACGCCATATTATATACTTCCTCCATTCTTCAATAATTGCAACAATTGTAGTTTATGCATTATTCAAACACTTTATTAATGTGCAACACTAACCACAATTTTCTGCTAATGTGCAAAATTATTATGTGCAATATAAAAAGTTATTAAATTTCTATTAATGTGAATTTCCGAAATATTGACTTTTTATAATGTTTACCGATAAATATATAATTAAATATAATTACAGTAAAACTTGTGTGTTTGACAAACGTGAAAGTCAAAACGTTGTAACTACTTCGTTTTAAAGAACGAAGGATTGTATATAGAGCTCGAGAGTCCAGCCGGCCTAATAATTAATGTCTATCCAAGAACTAAGTACCTTTCTTATAGCCCGTTTGATAACAGTTTTCACGAAACACGTAACTTTTGATTTCGCATACTGAAATGGGTAAATAAGAAAAAGTAAAGTTGGAGTTACTTTTCTGGCTGTTTCGGCTGAAGTTACTGTAGAGGACCATTTTAGCTATTTTTACATACAATTTTTTATTTAATTTTATAACAAAATATATTTTAAATTTAACTTTTTTCATTAATCAGCAGAATCAACCAATATAGCCACATAAGCCAGAACTTCAGAAATTTCAGTAGCATCAACCGGTTTTAGTGTTACCAAATGGGCTCTTAGGCCTTTTTCCGTGAATATTACTAAATTGAATTGAATAGACAAAAATATGACTTATTTTAAAATTTTCAAAAAAATACACTCGGAGTATATATTTAGTGACTCATTTGCAGTGACTTATCATTCTAAAATACACTATAATGACTATTTTATAGTGACTCATACACAGTGACTAGTCATATTTTTGTCCAAAAAAACTAGTCATATTTTTGTGCGGAAAAACTCTTAGTAATAGAGAAGTCATTTTTTCGCTTTTCTTAATATAATAAAAAGAGAACAATTACATACAAATTTTGAAAAACTTACAGCTACTTTTTAATTAAAGCATTTGATGTGTCTCAGATTAAAGTTGATACCTTACAAATAATAAAAAATCTAGAAATAGCTCCCTGAAAGAAGAAAATTGCATATATTTTGCAAACCTGTGGAATCGAAATTGGGGTCACCTGTCACCAACTCACCATTATGTTTCATGCCAATTTTTTAAAACACCTTCTTATTAACTTAACTGGTACTGGACCATTTAATTAACATTTTCTGGAATTAGTGTATTACCTTATTCAAATAATTAAGTTGTTTGAATCTTAGCTTGTTTGTGATAAATTAATATAATAATACAATACAATATGGTTATATGGGATGGGATGTATATATAGAGTTCTACAACTGGAACAGAGTTTACATTCCATATTGTGACGGATCTTCGTTTACTGGAAACATTGAAGCTGTTGATCCGGTAAGTACTCAAATTTCAGCAATTCATTCCAAATACTTTAATATAGTACTATGTTTTGCAATATTTTAATTTTAAGCCTCTAGCTAATATTTTATTCACTTTTAAAGGTTACTAATGTAACCTACAGAGGATTGAGAGTTTTTGATGCCACAATGGATGATCTGCTGTATAACGGAATGAAGGATGCTCAAAATGTAAGATAAGAATTGAAACTATTTTGTTTTTGTAGTATTACAATAACTATATAAGGCTTTTTCAAAAATAGTACGGAGTACTTCGTACTAAAATACGGAGTAAAACTTATTTACGCAAAGAGGTAAGGATCAGATTGGTACTCGAACTTGCATAAAAAAGATCAAATAAGTCTTTAGACCATTTGTAGTGGTGAAGAGTCCAAATTATTAAATTTGGACTCCGTTCATATGAAAACAGTGTTTAGACTCCGTCAATACTGTTTTTCTCTGCATCTGTGCACCGTCAATAAAATACACTCTGCATATTTTTTACATATCAATTTAGTAAAACATTAATTAAATTATTATTAGTAATGTTTTACTTTTAATTTTTTCCGTGAATAATTATAAAATAAAAAACTACACATTTCGATGTAAATAATTAATTTTTTTTACGTTTTTCGATTTACAAACTGAGTTCAAGCACATTGGAGCATTGGATTCTCTTCTCAAGTTGTGTATCTATCCATAGCACATTGAATTATTTTCTAAGTTAGTATCGAAACTTAGTAATAGCACATTCTCTTCTCTTCTCAAACTTAGTAATATTTCCAAATATTTATTAAGTATCGACTATTAACTAAAAAAAATGGATGAGTGAAATAAAAACACATGGAATTTAAACAAAATATGAAGAAGAATGAGATAGATGGGAGAGGTGTGATCAAAATAGGAAGAATAAGGGTGTTTGTATAGAATTTTCTGATCAAATATTATTTAAAATAATTGAAAAATAAAATAAATAATTTGAACCGTTAGATTTTAATTTTGGCCGTTGGATCGTTTTTTTTTTGCTGTTGGAACAGTGTCAAAATGATCTCAACCGTTGGATCAAGTTTTTTTTTTTAAAACAAAATTTGGCCGTTTGAGCATTAATTTAGTGCGCGGTGACATCATCATCACGTCACCATGATGTCAGCTATGTTTTCTTTGCAGCTCTGCGCAGCGTACGAAGCTGCAGGTGGGCTGGTCCCCCTATTTTCTTTACTTTTTCATTTATTTTTGCTCTGTCTATCCCTCCCTCTATTTTTACACTCCTCCACTCCCCTTCCCACTTTTACTATCTCTTTTAATCCCCCACTACACACAAATAAGAGTCTAAAACTTCCAAATTTAATCTTTTGACTCCTAATCCTTAACCACTACAAATGGTCTTATATAGAAGGTTTTGTCCGGCTGTCGCCATTTGGGGCGGTTTCCGGTGGAATTTGTTGACGAAATTTGTTTAGCATCTTATTCATTAAGTCTAGTTTACTCATACCAAATTTCAGCTAAAAAATCAACCGGGAACACATTCAAATGAATTCGTGAATATAACTGCGCAGTTAAAAGCGCAGTTATCTTCAAGAGTTCATTTGAATGCCTTCCCAATAGAAGTTTTCGGTGAAATTTGATATGAGTAAACTAGACTTAATGAATAAGATGTTCAAAAAATTTCATCAAAAAATTTCACCGAGAACCGCCTCAAATGGCGACGGACGGACAATAAAGACTTATTTGACCCTTTTTAGGCAACTTCAAGTACCAATCTGACCCTTGCCTCTTTACGCAAATATGATTATTACTAGTTACTACAATATCACATCATGTTAACTTAAATAAATTTTAAACTTAAACATAAATTACTACGATATCTTTACTCCTCTAGTCACTAGTCACATTTTTGTAGACTTCCACACTCTTATGTTTTCCATTAGACTTATATATTTCAGTCACACTAGACAAGATCAGATCATACACGACTTGAATAGATTAGACCAACTTTAAAAAGTGACTATAAAAAATCGGATTTGATGAAATTTAGGAAGTGAGAGGGTGTAATAGATGAAAATTAAAGTACAAGAGTTATATTGATATAATAACCCTTTCTTATACACACACCCTATACACATATATGTGAGAAACATCTTTTTTTGTTACTCCCTCCCATTAAAAAACAAGTTCCACATTTGACTTTACACATATTAAGAAAAGAAATTTGACTTTTTTGTGGAGTACACTGTTTGACACTATTTGGACACTATTTGGCACTGTTTGGAACAATTTTGATGTAGATAATTTGCCAAATAAGTAAAGGTTTGAAAGTGCAACTTTTTTTGGAACTGCCCGAAAAAGAAAGGTGGCACTTGTTTTTGAATCAGATGGAGTATATTCTTGCCAAAAGAAATACTAGTAGCATAATAATAATATAACAATAACAAAAAGAAACAATTTATAGGCACTTCTTGGTGGAGTTTCGGCAGGGGGGTTGGCTGCAATGATTCATTGCGATAGGTTCCGAGACCTTCTTCCAACAACTGCTAGAGTGAAATGCCTCGCCATTGCAGCTTACTTTGTGCATGAGTAAGTAAAAGTTCAGTCCATTATAGTTCTGGGTTACTATGTGTATACACACACATATATATATATTATTTTGGAAATGTGTATATATATAGAGAAATGTTCATAAATAGGACTACAATTAAGTTGATGTAAGCAAATAGGACCTACATCTTTTTAATCCGACTAATTTAATGTGTTCCGACTAATTTACTCCGCTAATATCTCCTCCTATCACCTCTCTTCTGGACAACCTCTTATTACGCCGATATGACTTCCTCCTCTGCTCTTCCCAACGAAGCATAAAATAGAACATGGGACATATGAGTCTAAGGCGGCGCTCCAGCTACGAAAACTTATGGCGGAGATTAACTTTAGGAACTTCAATCGCCGGGAAAAAAGACCACCTAGAAATCACCTCATCGCCGGACGCTCATGGGACTGGATGGAGGAGCTGAGGCATAGCAGCGCTGCAGATGTGGCACCAAAGAGAAGATCCTCCGCCGCCGCCGACCCAACGAAGTAAACACAACACCGTGGCAGTCGCAGCAAAAGGCCCTGGTTGTTGGTGAAGCTTTTTCTTCTTCTTTGTGGATCTGCGATCAATTGGTGCTGCAAATTACTTTTTATATAGATGATCATATGGAGATTCCTCGAGATAGCGAGTGAAATTTTGATTTATGCATCTGCTATTCACTTTTACTTCTTTTTTTTTTTTTTTTTGTTTTGCAATTTTCATTTTCTCTAAACTTTTTGAAGTAAACATGATCTTACAATATTGCTTATTTTATGCGCCGCTTATTAACACGGGTCTTAATAAGCACCATTTATTAATCCGTGAAGTAAACGTGTCCTCATTCTTCTAGATAATCACAGCACTGGGTGAAAAAATTGATGAACATGTCTTCAGATTTGAAAATGGAAAACTAAAAAATAGAAACAGAAAATTGGAGAGAGAAAAACTAAAAAATAAAAACAGAAAGTTGGAGAACGAAAAACAGAAGTATAAAACAGGAAAATATCTTTGTTAGTAAACAGACCCTAAGTTTTTCAGTTGTATGGAGTGCAAAAATACGGGATTTTGTTTATGATCTACTCATATGTTGCAATAGATCTACTCTGGTGGGCTGTTCTATAACTCTATTATTGTTATAAAAAAATACGTAGTATCATCCCTTCTTTTTCAGTTTTTGTTTAATTTTACTTGCCATTACAATACTCCCTCCGTCCCGAAATGATGGTCCCGTATTTCCTTTTTGGGATGTTTCAAAATGATGGTCATGTTTCCCTTTTTAAAAAGAAAGACGTGATTCACATCATTTCACTTTTTTCTACTCAAATCTCAACCACAACTTTCACCTTTTCAACCACTTTATTAAAACTTGTGCCCAAAAGAAATGAGACCATCAAATTGGGACGGTGGGAGTATATTTTAACTTTTGTCACTACAAACCTTTTGTTTTGTTTGATAAATTTTCAAACAATTACATCATTAATAACATAATGATATTGTATATTATAGTACATTCTGATATAATAACATTATAATAAATGGTTAATATGTACAACGTACTGTTCTATAAAAGTAATGACTTTTTATAGCATTGACATTGTTTTTAACAATGTCATTTTAATAATAATTGACATCATTGTTGACATTATTACAATGCCATTTTTATAGCATTGTCACTGATATATTGTCATTGTCACGACAATGTCACTTGTTTTGACAATGACACTCTCATACAATAATATTGTGATCTAATATATAATGACATTATAATACATTATTCTTCTATAAAACTAATATTTTATAGTTTTAGGATTATTTTTAACAATTCTTTTTTATAATGATTGACATTGTTATGAAATTGTCATTGACATTTCCACGTTTTTATGTCATTGTCATGACATTGTCACAATTTTTAAGAATGTCATTTTTGTAGCATTGGCATAATTACGATAGTCATTGACATTGTCATCTTTACAATGTCATTTTTATAACATTATCATGATTATAATAATCATTGACATTGTCATTTTTACAATGTCACTTTTATAGCATTTGTTTAAGCAATTTTATTGATAAACTAAAACTAATTAAAAAAAGAATTTATATGAAGAATGGGCTTCGAACAAGAGGAATGAAGAAAATGACAAGTGAGAGAATAAGAATGCAAACTCGTGTGTTATTCGAATGTGAGCACCCCTGATTACAATGAGGCTATCCTATTTATAGGAAAGGTAATTAAAGCTCTAATGATGACTTTACACGTTACTGACGGGTTGGTCGCACTTTATGACGATTTCAAATCTGTCATAAAGGCTGGTCCATTACAATCAATATCCTCATTAATCATATTAAAGAAGCTAACAATACATAAAGACGTTACAATAACTGTCATTAGGCCTTGTGAATGCTCCATTAGCTCGAGTTGTCCGTTATGGACGGTTTGACTTGACGGATCCGACCCGACGGCTTCACAACTTGTCATTAATGCTGGTCAGCTCAAAGAAGTAACCTTTTGCCTTATTTGTCACGCCCCGGACCTACCCGGACACGTCAACAACCCGCCGTACAGTACGAATAGTCAACCGCAGTCCAACTCATCCATACTATACAAGGCGTCTTGAATACCATTCACAATAGTACATCCATAAACAATCATAATGTAAAATAGTTAATTAAAGCAGCGGAAACATTTAATAATGTGTTTATGCCACACTTTGGCTAACATGGGCATACAAGCCCCCAAATAATTATTCAAAAATAATATCCATGAGCAATGTTTAAAATGTTTTCAAAACAGGAACGGAAGAAGCACGAACCACGTCTCCTCCCTTGAATCTCCCCGAAGCAACGGCGGCGGTAGCAACCTTCAAGTCCTACCTGAAACTGTGAGGTGGCCTCCCCCGTGAAGGGGAGGTCAGTACTTGGAAGCATTTGACAAGTACAATGACAACTATACTAAGTATAATCAAAGTTTCAATTTCCAAGACCCTCACATAGGGTGATAATATAATATAGGTCATAACCCGTGGTTACCCTCTTTAAAAATATACTTACTTTACATATAAAGTCAAGTAGTCGGCCCGAAGACCCATGTTTTACTTTGAAAACGTTCAACCCTTTCCCCGTGACTTCAAGCCACGCCCATCTATATTAATTCACCATGCTAGAGGCTTCCTCTAGTCATGTTTTGCCGTGCTAGAGGCTTACTCTAGTCACTAAATTCGGTGTTAGAGGCTTCCTCTAATCACCTTACATACTTTGTGCTGGAGGCTTCCTCCAGTCACATTACATTATGCTAGAGGCTTCCTCTAGTCATCCTACACTACGCTAGAGGCTTCCTCTAGTCGTCCTACACGAATGCTGGAGGCTTCCTCCAGTCATTCTTAATCGTGCTAGAGGCTTCCTCTAGTCACGATACTAACTCACTAGCAAATTCTATGCCTAGAGTTCCTCAATCTTGAGTAGCCAATGAGGCCTACTCCTAATGTAACTTAGTGGTTACCCATTCCTACCTTAAGGCATCTCATAAGACTACTTAAGGTGCATCCTTCACAATCCAAGTCCTTAGGATTAATTTGTTCTATCACTTTTTATACAACATTCCCGATTAGTGAATTAATTACTAATCCATAAATCTTTAAACAGCCAAGCTCCTTAACTCATAGTTATAAGGCTCATTCCTATGGATTTTCTAATCCGCATACGATTTAATCTTAATATCAAAAATATCACTTTTATCCATTCATGATCTCTATACATGAAGTAAAAGTATATTTTATCACAAATATTCATGGTTTATACAATCATTATACCTCCACATTTATTATGCATCGTCATACACAATTTCCTCATAAATTTGTATGTTATGCATTTTCTATTCACAAACAATGATATTTTCATTTAGGCATTATTAATCATTAATAATCCATGAAAATCACATTTAATTACTTTAGGTAATCTTATGAAATTAACCCAAAGATTATAAGCAATATAGTCAGCCATCCTCACCTTATGAAGTGCTGAAATATTTGCCTTTGTTAAGCCCTCCGATCAATCCCCGTTCTGAACCGATCGAAAGCGAAAAATCTGGGCAGAAGGTGAAAGCCGGGCGGCTTTCACGAAAGCTGGGCGGCTTTCGTCGTCTGCTGCTACGAACAGCCTCCTACACTTGGCGGTTTCCGGCGGTTTCAACTCCTATCGGTTCCACGACTCTTCTAAGTTAAATACCACCACTTTATAACAATATTATACACTTTTAAACGTGTAAAACTCGTGGTTTAATCCATCATATGATTTCTCAAAAATCATACCACACAAAACTAGTTAAAGGATGTTTATGGAGTTCTTACCTCAAAACTATTCTTTTCTCCTTGGGTCTTCCTTCTTCCTTGAGCTCGTGTGAAGCTTGCTAGAGTTCTCTCTCCCTCTCTTGGCTTTGGTTGAATGGTTGAGGATGAAGGATGAAAGATGCCTTCTCAATCAACTTCCCAATAATGTGTGGGAATTGAAACATGGGGTGTGAGTTTGTCTCTAGGAGACTTCTCCTCCCAATCATCCGCACCATCCAAATTGTGTGGTCCCCCTCCCATATTATTTGAGTCTAATTAGTGTGTAGAATATCCCAAGTGGGTGTAGGAAATCTCTCCCAATTATTCCTGCTATTTCTGGCCGGTCGGGTCAAAATAGCGCTCAGGTTGTCCAAATATTTTTATCAACTTTAGTTGGCACTTTATTGGGCTTCTATAATTATTACGATGACCCAACTAAACATTTGGTAGCCCATTCCCATATAATGGACCCGATAAATAATTTAATTAATCTCACATTAATTAAATATTCCAATCAATTACACGAATTTTTATTCGTTAGGAAATTCAAATACATAACATCTTTAAATTCCAAGTACATTCGGGTGCGGTGTCACAAGTTCACCCCCCCTTAACGGGAATTTCGTCCCCGAAATTCACAAATGCTTATTCAAACAGAAATGCATATTGCTCCTTCATTAAGGCTTCCGTTTCCCAAGTTTCTTCTTCAACTCGGTCACTTTTCCATAGGATTTTAACCATTGGAACTTTCTTGCTTCTTAGTTTCTTTACTTGCCTATCAAGTATCCTCACCGGTCGTACGGCGTAGTTCAAATCTTCACGTATTTCCACAGGTGGTTTCTCTAACACGTGAGATGGATCCGGCACATATTTCTTTAGCATAGACACGTGGAACACGTTATGTATCTTCTCCAGTTCTGGAGTCAACTGCAATCGATATGCTACGGCCCCAATTCTCTCAAGAATCACAAATGGCCCAATATATCGTGGGTTAAGTTTCCCTCGGCTCTGAAATCGGATGATTCCCTTCCAGGGTGAAACCTTCAAGAATACCTCATCTCCCACCTTAAACTCTAAGGCTCTCCGGCGTTTATCGGCATAGCTCTTCTGTCTATCCTGGGCCGCCTTAAGCCTCTCTCGAATTACCTTCACCTTTGACTTGGTGATCTCCACCAATTCCGTGCTCTCGAGCTTGGCCATGCCAACCTCATCCCAACACAACGGTGTACGACATTTCCTCCCATACAATGCTTCGTATGGAGGCATGCCGATACTTGCCTGATAACTGTTGTTATAGGCAAACTCCACAAGTGCTAAATGGTTGTCCCAACTTCCTTGGAACTCCAATGCACAAGCTCTCAACATATCCTCCAAAATCTGTATAACCCTCTCGGATTGCCCATCTGTCTGGGGATGAAAAGCAGTGCTGAACTTCAACTTCGTTCCCAAGGACTCCTGGAACTTCGGCCAGAATCGTGATGTGAATCGTGGATCCCTGTCGGATACAATGGTTATAGGAACCCCATGTAGCCTCACGATCTCATCCACATACAATTTGGCTAATCTCTCAAGTGCATAGGTAGTGTTGATAGGTAAAAAATGTGCACTCTTCGTGAGCCTATCAACCACAACCCATACGGCATCATAGTTCCTCACAGTTCGTGGTAGCCCTACCACAAAATCCATAGTCACGTGTTCCCATTTCCATTCTGGAATGGAAAGTGGCTGCAATAACCCCGCTGGATGCTGATGTTCTGCCTTAACTTGCTGGCAAGTAAGGCACCGACTGATGTACTCGGCTATTTCCCTCTTCATACCGGACCACCAGTAACTCTCTTTCAAGTCACGGTACATCTTCGTGCCCCCTGGGTGCATGGCATAGGCCGATGAATGAGCTTCCTCTAAGATGGACTTTCGGAGCTCATCATCTGCCGGTACACACACTCGGTCACAAAATAGTAAGAGACCGTCATCTCTTTCCCTGAAGTCCTCCACCGGTCCCGCTTGCATGCGCTCCCGGATCTTCATAATTTCTTCGTCAGTTTCCTGACCCTTCTTGATCTCATCAAGCAAAGTAGGTCTCACCTCAAACCGTGCCAACAAGGCACCATTGCTAGATACCTCCAGTTGGGCTCTTAATGCCCTCAAATTTGCTATCAACGCCCCAGATGAGCTCTTCCGGCTCAAGGCATCTGCCACCACATTGGCCTTGCCTGGATGGTACTCAATCACCAGGTGGTAGTCTTTTATCAACTCCATCCACCGTCTCTGCCTCATGTTTAACTCTTTCTGAGTAAACACGTACTTCAAGCTCTTGTGGTCAGTGTATATGTGGCATGTCTCCCCGTAGAGATAATGTCTCCATATCTTGAGTGCAAACACCACTGCCCCGAGCTCTAAATCATGAGTAGGATAATTTACCTCATGCTTCTTCAACTGTCGTGAAGCATAGGCAATTACCCTCCCCATTTGCATCAACACACATCCAAACCCTTGGATGCTAGCATCACTATAGACATCGTACCCCATACCCTGTTTGGGTAAGGCAAGTACCGGTGCCTCGGTCAATCTCTTCTTTAATTCCGTGAATCCCTTCTCACATTTGTCATCCCATGCAAACTTAGCTCCTTTTCGAGTGAGCTTCGTCAATGGCGATGCCAAAACGGAGAACTTCTCCACGAACTTTCTGTAGTAGCCTGCCAATCCAAGGAAACTACGAATTTCCTTGACATTCTTTGGCCTCTCCCATTCGGTAATGGCTTCTATCTTCTTGTTATCCACAGCAATTCCCGATCCCGAAACCACATGCCCGAGAAAGCCAATCTCCTTAAGCCAAAATTCACATTTAGAAAACTTGGCATAGAGTTGCTTCTCCCGTAGCGTCTCAAGAACGAGTATCAAGTGCTCCTCATGCTCTTCCTCGCTTTTTGAGTAGATCAAGATGTCATCTATGAACACTATTACGAATCGGTCCAAGTATTTGTGGAATACTCGGTTCATCAAGTCCATGAATGCCGCCGGGGCGTTTGTTAACCCAAACGACATAACAAGGAACTCAAAATGTCCATACCTAGTGCGGAAGGCACTCTTCGGTATGTCATCCTCTTTGATCTTCAATTGATGGTACCCCGACCTCAAGTCAATCTTCGAGAACACAGTTGCTCCTCGTAGTTGGTCAAACAAGTCATCAATCCTAGGCAAAGGATACCTATTCTTGATTGTGACCTTGTTCAGTTGACGATAGTCAATGCACATTCGAAGTGTTCCATCCTTCTTCTTCACGAAAAGGACCGGTGCTCCCCACGGGGAGTGACTTGGTCTAATGAAGCCGTTGTCCAAAAGCTCTTGCAATTGGGTTTTCAACTCATTAAGCTCAGCGGGTGCCATACGGTATGGCGGTATGGAGATTGGTTTGGTGCCGGGCTCGACCTCGATCACAAATTCAATCTCCCTATCGGGTGGAAGTCCCGGTAAGTCCTTTGGAAAGACATCCGGATACTTGCATACCACCCTCACATCATCAATGCTCGTCTCTTCTTTTGTTTTGTCTACCACGTATGCTAGATATGCGTGGCAGCCCTTCCTCATCATATTCTTAGCTCTCACGGCGGATATGATACAACTATTGGATTTTGCCCTATCCCCCTCGAAGCGTAAGGTTATCCCTTCATCGCCTTCGAGCTCAAGTACTTTCGTGTAGCAATCGACCCTAGCATGATGCTTCTCAAGCCAATCCATCCCCAGGATTGCATCGAACTCAATCATACTCAGCGGTACGAGATCACACGACAAGCTTTGGCCCTCCACATCCACCCCACACGATGGATAGTGGCTATCTCTCTCGATGTCTTCCCCTAGAGGTGTGGATACCAATAGGGCTTGAGCCATCGGTACAAGCGGTTCATTGAATCCCCCGGCAAACGCCTCACTCACGAATGATCGTTGCGCCCCGGTGTCAATAAGGATTCTTGCGTTTCTCCCATTAATCTTTAGTGTTCCTACATTTATAAGCCACGTAAGAAACATTCCCAACTTAATAGAGTACACCGGCTGCGGTTTAGATGACCGTCGTTCAACGCCTCACCCCGAATCCGCCCCGACCGCACTTCAAAAATCAACACCATGCACCAATAAGGGAAAGCCGGCCGCTTTTCATGAAAGCCGGCCGGTTTTCGTACCTTGGCCTTCGGCTCGAAATAACTGGTTACGTAAGCCGGCCGGTTTTTGCCAAAGCCGGCCGGTTTTCGGTCACCGAAGGAATTCCCAAATTTTAATTCCTAAAAGCCGGCCGGTTCTTACGAATGCCGGCCGGTTTTCGTTAACAGCGCCTCACACCGGAGATGCCTGAACACAAGCCGGCCGGTTTTTACAACACTCGGCCGGTTTTTATACGCCGAAGGATTTTAACAAAAAATCCTTTACGAAAGCCGGGCGGCTTTCGTCAACGTCGGGCGGCTTATGGTCGCCGTAGGATTTATGAAATAAATCATAGACAAACGTCGGGCGACGTTCGTCAAAGCCGGGCGGCTTTTGCCCCAGGCAGATATTGTCCACTTCTTTGGACTTTAAACAGGCTGGGTTGGCCATAAAACTTATACATTCCAACATTTATATTGTTTACAAGGAAATAACATCAAAAGTTCAAGAATTTACCCGCGACGGAGTCCGGGTTAGCACGTGCATCGGCTTCCGTAATCGCATAGACCCTCGCTTGGGTCCTCCCTTGATTCACGGACGGTGCATTACTTGTGCTAGCTCCACCGTGCCCCGTGTTTGCGTGAGGTGCCGCTGTCCGGTTCCTGCTCATCGTGGTCCCACCACTCGGCCCGGCACTCACGGCTCGCCCAAGTTGCGGGCAACTTGACCTCATATGCTCCGTGTCACCACATTGATAGCACCTCGGGGGATCACGACACTTGCCCACGTGGTTTCTCTTGCAATTCTTGCATTTGGGCGCTGTTGAGGCTTGTGACCCCGAGTGTTGTCCACTCATCCCCGGGTTTCCTCTCGATGGCGGTGCAGGGGTTCTAAAAGAGCTCCCTCCCCCGTGGTTCCCCTTCTTGTTGGAACCTTGGGGGCCTTGATTCTCCCACTTTCTTTTCTTTGCCTCCTCGGCATTCCTCCGCTTCCTTTCTTCCCATTCTTTCTCCCCCTTCAAGCCCTGCTCGACGACTTGGCTAAACGTCATATTAGGCAATTGTGTTGCCCTCTCACGTATATCAAGGTCCAAGGCATCCCAGAAGTGGTTCACCATCCGGTTCTCATCACATGCATATTCCGGTATGAACTCGGCAAGCTCCCGGAATTTGTGCTCAAGTTGCCTCACCGTGTACTTGCCTCCTTGGGTCAAGTCGGTGTATTCTCTCCTTTTCAAGTTCACCTCGAAATCGGAGTAGTATTGATTGAAGAATTCTTGACGAAAATTCTCCCAAGTGACCGTGTCACCATACTTCCCCTTGACGCCGTCCCACCATGTGGACGCCATTCCCTCCAGCAACCTTGTTGCCACTCTCAATTTCATGATCGGGGGCAGCTCCATGTCAAGAGCCGCTTCGTTGAATCGCTTGATCCACTCGGCTGCAAAGGAGATGTCTCCCGTTCCATCAAACGGTTTACATCCCAAGTCTCTCGCCTCCTTTAGGTACTTTGAGATCCTTATCATCGGGACCTCGGCACCTCGATCATTCCGGGACTCTACATGTCCCCTAGAACCCACACGACTTCCTCCCCTGGAAGTCCCTCCCAAAGCACGCCTTGCCCGGCGCCTTTGGCGATCCTGTTGGTATTGACGGAGTAGCTCCTCCATCCTTTCTAGAGCGTCATCATCGTCGCTCTCATCATCATCATATTCCCCATCATATGGGGTCTCAACCGGCTCGGTTCCCGGTTGATACGTCGAATCCTCCTCGGAATCGTATTGCTCATCAATAGTCTCAACATGGCCGTCACTCACCGTCAATGAGTGACCTGCACGGCCCTGCCCACGAGACGCCCTCGATGCCCCTCGACTGCCATGTTGGGATCCTCCCGGTGCCTGGCCAGTCGGGTTTCTTCGAGTGACTTTACCGGTACGTTCCATTTCTGAAAGAGATAGAGATTGAGTCATTAGACCCGTATCAAATGTCAAATGACGGATAGGCACTTAAGACATCCTTTGGCTCAAATCGCCGCCATGCCAATTGTTAAGGGTACCATCTTAACAATTAGAGACCTTGCAACTCAAGTACCAAAAGTTCTATAAGTACAAAACTTTATGCTCATGGTTTCCAAAATCATTTTCAAAAAGGATTTTTGAAGCTTCATTATGAAGTTTACGGACTAAGGCTCTGATACCAATTAAATTGTCACGCCCCGGACCTACCCGGACACGTCAACAACCCGCCGTACAGTACGAATAGTCAACCGCAGTCCAACTCATCCATACTATACAAGGCGTCTTGAATACCATTCACAATAGTACATCCATAAACAATCATAATGTAAAATAGTTAATTAAAGCAGCGGAAACATTTAATAATGTGTTTATGCCACACTTTGGCTAACATGGGCATACAAGCCCCCAAATAATTATTCAAAAATAATATCCATGAGCAATGTTTAAAATGTTTTCAAAACAGGAACGGAAGAAGCACGAACCACGTCTCCTCCCTTGAATCTCCCCGAAGCAACGGCGGCGGTAGCAACCTTCAAGTCCTACCTGAAACTGTGAGGTGGCCTCCCCCGTGAAGGGGAGGTCAGTACTTGGAAGCATTTGACAAGTACAATGACAACTATACTAAGTATAATCAAAGTTTCAATTTCCAAGACCCTCACATAGGGTGATAATATAATATAGGTCATAACCCGTGGTTACCCTCTTTAAAAATATACTTACTTTACATATAAAGTCAAGTAGTCGGCCCGAAGACCCATGTTTTACTTTGAAAACGTTCAACCCTTTCCCCGTGACTTCAAGCCACGCCCATCTATATTAATTCACCATGCTAGAGGCTTCCTCTAGTCATGTTTTGCCGTGCTAGAGGCTTACTCTAGTCACTAAATTCGGTGTTAGAGGCTTCCTCTAATCACCTTACATACTTTGTGCTGGAGGCTTCCTCCAGTCACATTACATTATGCTAGAGGCTTCCTCTAGTCATCCTACACTACGCTAGAGGCTTCCTCTAGTCGTCCTACACGAATGCTGGAGGCTTCCTCCAGTCATTCTTAATCGTGCTAGAGGCTTCCTCTAGTCACGATACTAACTCACTAGCAAATTCTATGCCTAGAGTTCCTCAATCTTGAGTAGCCAATGAGGCCTACTCCTAATGTAACTTAGTGGTTACCCATTCCTACCTTAAGGCATCTCATAAGACTACTTAAGGTGCATCCTTCACAATCCAAGTCCTTAGGATTAATTTGTTCTATCACTTTTTATACAACATTCCCGATTAGTGAATTAATTACTAATCCATAAATCTTTAAACAGCCAAGCTCCTTAACTCATAGTTATAAGGCTCATTCCTATGGATTTTCTAATCCGCATACGATTTAATCTTAATATCAAAAATATCACTTTTATCCATTCATGATCTCTATACATGAAGTAAAAGTATATTTTATCACAAATATTCATGGTTTATACAATCATTATACCTCCACATTTATTATGCATCGTCATACACAATTTCCTCATAAATTTGTATGTTATGCATTTTCTATTCACAAACAATGATATTTTCATTTAGGCATTATTAATCATTAATAATCCATGAAAATCACATTTAATTACTTTAGGTAATCTTATGAAATTAACCCAAAGATTATAAGCAATATAGTCAGCCATCCTCACCTTATGAAGTGCTGAAATATTTGCCTTTGTTAAGCCCTCCGATCAATCCCCGTTCTGAACCGATCGAAAGCGAAAAATCTGGGCAGAAGGTGAAAGCCGGGCGGCTTTCACGAAAGCTGGGCGGCTTTCGTCGTCTGCTGCTACGAACAGCCTCCTACACTTGGCGGTTTCCGGCGGTTTCAACTCCTATCGGTTCCACGACTCTTCTAAGTTAAATACCACCACTTTATAACAATATTATACACTTTTAAACGTGTAAAACTCGTGGTTTAATCCATCATATGATTTCTCAAAAATCATACCACACAAAACTAGTTAAAGGATGTTTATGGAGTTCTTACCTCAAAACTATTCTTTTCTCCTTGGGTCTTCCTTCTTCCTTGAGCTCGTGTGAAGCTTGCTAGAGTTCTCTCTCCCTCTCTTGGCTTTGGTTGAATGGTTGAGGATGAAGGATGAAAGATGCCTTCTCAATCAACTTCCCAATAATGTGTGGGAATTGAAACATGGGGTGTGAGTTTGTCTCTAGGAGACTTCTCCTCCCAATCATCCGCACCATCCAAATTGTGTGGTCCCCCTCCCATATTATTTGAGTCTAATTAGTGTGTAGAATACCCCAAGTGGGTGTAGGAAATCTCTCCCAATTATTCCTGCTATTTCTGGCCGGTCGGGTCAAAATAGCGCTCAGGTTGTCCAAATATTTTTATCAACTTTAGTTGGCACTTTATTGGGCTTCTATAATTATTACGATGACCCAACTAAACATTTGGTAGCCCATTCCCATATAATGGACCCGATAAATAATTTAATTAATCTCACATTAATTAAATATTCCAATCAATTACACGAATTTTTATTCGTTAGGAAATTCAAATACATAACATCTTTAAATTCCAAGTACATTCGGGTGCGGTGTCACATTATTAATATCATTATTAATTACAATAATGAATACAGATCCGTTACAACAGCCACCATTAAGCTTCATACACGTATCATTAACTTCCATGATCAACCCTCTTTAATGCAGCATAAACCGTCAAATTCTATATCTAACAATTGCCCCCTTTCGAGAAGTTGATGATGCGTACAATGCGTGAGTCAGACTGTTAAGTGGCAATTTGTCGAAACTTTACCGAGAGCTTCGTATCCTGATTCATTACGCCCATCTACTTGCCAACTACTTGTCGTGACGTATTGATCAACTCGTCTGACGAAATGCTTCCGTCTTCCTTTGGACTAACCTTTGATCGAGCTTATCTCCTTAACTAAAACAACGGAAACTGAAAGTTGACATGTTATCTTCTCCCCTCCAAAATTGCCTTGACGACTAAATGATAGAAATTCGCATTATCTTTCATATTGATATCGACAGTTTAGCAGTCGAAGGGAACATCATCCGTCGTTGAGGATGACGAGATGGGTTGTGTGAACTCGGTCCATATCCTGCAAAAACTTTAAATAGCATTTCGTTTGTCATTTGTATTATCTCCTTATGTTGGAGCATGTTCTTTTGTTGTGTAGCTCTGTATTTTTTGTTGCACGTGTGTTGTCATATATGTTTTGGTTGCACGTGCATTGTCATATATGTATGTAGGTTTTGGCCAAAAAATATATATGTTGTAAGGGCCGGCTGGGACTGTTATCCATGATCTTCTCATGGGCAGCCCAGCCCTTTCCCATTTGATGTTAGTGTATAATATGTAACTGGCATGAGCATGGTTGAAATCTTAGTTGCCTCAGCAACTGCTTGATCTTGTGCTTCGAGATAGTCCTGCATCCATTAAAAACTGTCAAAGCTGGTCGTTGGCTTTGGGCCAACGGCCCTCTGATGATTAAGTCAGTAAAAGCAATGAATATATCTTGAAGCGGAAATGTATACTCTACACCGAATACGTCACAACTCTCTCCAAACAAGATGACCACATAATGTTTCCATAAAGGACCCAAAATTTATTGAACTCAAGCTTAGAAATGAGATAAGTTACTCAGATTAAAACATGCACAAAAAATAATTCAAATGGAATGCACAAATTGAACATGACTCTTTAATAGAGTCGTCGTACTCGATACGTCATTGATTTCTAGATGAACTTACAAGGACCTGTGACGTATTAAAGTAACTTACTGATGGTGCTTCATTCAATTTGGCGTCTTGTTTGGTTTTCTGTACTCAAAACGTTGTTAGGATTGGTCGTTGGCTTTAAGCCAACGGCCCTCCGATGATTAACTTAGTAAATTGTCTTGAATAAATAAAACATAACAGAATTAAAAATGGAAAAATTTAAGGTGTACCGCATTCCAACTTCTAAGAACTTTTTTCCCCTCAATCGATTCCAGGCGATATGCCCTCTGTCCAACAATATCGACGATCTTGTATGGACCTTCCCAATTGGGGCTGAACTTCCCACTTGCTTCATTGCCAAACTCTCTTCTCAACACCCAGTCTCCTTTCTTAAAAACCTTTGCTCGAACGTTTTTGTTAAAGCTCTTGGCCACCATTTTTTGATAGGATTGTAGACGGATCTTGGCCCTCTCTCTGATTTCGTCAATGGTATCCAGATCATGTATCAATTCCACGTTGTTCCGCTCTTCGGTCATAAGCCCATACCTTTAGGATGGTACTTCTACCTCCGCTGGTATAACTGCTTCACAACCATACACCAAGGAGAAAGGAGTTTGCCCGGTTGCGTTCTTTGGAGTTGTTCTGTCAGCCCATAATATCAGGGGCAACTCGTAAGCCCATCTACCCTGCGTTTCTCAAGTCTTTTCTTCAGATTGGACACAATAATTTTGTTACTGGACTCAGCTTGTCCATTGGATTGCGGGTACCTAGGAGTCGATATTGTACCTTTCGCAGAAACGTCGAGTTTTTGCGCTTATGAATTGGGACCCGTTATCACACACAATCTCTGACGGGATGCCAAACCTGCAAAATATATTTCGTTTGATAAAAGAGATTACCTGGTCGTCACGTACCTGACGGAATGGTTCGGCCTCCACCCATTTTGAGAAGTAATCTGTCATTGCCAACATGTAAACCTTCTGTCCTGCAGCTTCTTGCAGCTTTCCTACAATGTCCATTCCCCACTTCATCAAGGGCCATGGTGAAAGGACTGGATGAAGTGATTCAGAGGGCTGATGACGGATCGGCCCATGCTTTTGACAAGGTTGACAACTCTTGGTGAAAACGATTGCGTCTTGTCTCATGGTTGGCCAATAGTATCCGAATCTAAGGGTTTTGTTAGACAAGCTTCTTCCGGTAGCATGGTTCCCACATTCTCCTTCATGAAGGTCTCTTAAAACCTGGACGGCTTCTTGAGGTGTCAAACATCTTTGGTACGGACCTGCTTTAAATCTTTTAAACAAAACGTCAGCAATTAATAAGAATTTAGTTACCTTGGAAAGGAACGCCTTAGCTTCCTTCTTGTCTGTTGGTAAGATGTTGTGCTTCAAGTATGCTACATATGGCTGGTGCATCCAGTCATCTTGTGAGGACGAATTGATTACGTTGACGGATTCCGATCTGTCAATTATTGGCCTTATCAAGTGAACGAAAGGGATATTGTTGTTGATTTCTGCCCCCAAGCATGACCCAATTGCAGCCAGGGCATCTGCCTGGGTGTTTTCCTCCCTTGGTACTTGCTCAAAAGTGATTTCGTCTAACCACGTTATCAATTCCATAACGACTTGCAAGTAAGACTTCATCTTGGGATCTTTTGCTGCATAAACACCGTTAGTTTGATTAACTACTAGTAACGAATCACATTTTACCTGGAGCATTTTGATGCCTAGATCCTTTGCCAACGTCAATCCGACAATCAGTGCTTCATACTCCGCTTCATTATTCGTTGCATTGAAATCACAGTGTACCGCTTGGAGTATAGTGTCCCCTTGTGGCGACTTTAGTACTACGCCCAAGCCTGCCCTATTTAGATTTGATGCCCCGTCACTGTGCAATATTCACTTCTGTCGAGGCAAACCGCTCGTGATGAGACACGTCTTCTTTTCTACTTCGGTTTGGAGCTTTGGACTAAAGTCCGCCACAAAATCAGCAAGCGCCTGAGATTTCAAGGCAGTCCTTGGCTCGTATATGACGTCGTAAGCTCCCAGTTGAATTGACAATTTGTCCATCCGACCTAACAACTCGGGTTTCCTCATGATTGACTTCATGGGATAATTAGTTCGAACACAAACGGTATGCGATTCAAAGTAAGGACGTAACTTAATTGATGCAGTAATTAAGGCTAAAACCAGTTTTCCGAGCAAAGCGTACCTGGTTTTAGGGCCATTTACCGACTTACTTATATAGTATACCGGCGTTTGCAATCCGTCGTCCATTTACCTGGTTAACACGTCACTGACAGCATGTCTTGAAACGGCGAGGTAAAGCTGGAGCTCGTCGCCTTTTTTTGGTTTCGTCAGCAGTGGTGGAGTTGTCATATATTCTTTTAATTGCTGAAGCGCCTGTTCATGTTGATCCGTCCATTCAAACTTTTTGTTCTTGCGAAGTACGTCATAGAAGAGGCGACACCTGTCGGATGACTTGGAAATGAAGCGATTCAGTGCCGCAACTCGTCCCGTTAGCCTTTGGACGTCTTTGACTGACTTTGGCGATTCTATGTCCAGAATGGCTCGAACTTGTTCCGGACTTGCTTCTATTCCACGCTCACTGACAATATAGCCCAAAAATTCCCCAGATGACACTCCGAAGGCGCATTTTGACGGATTGAGCTTTAGATTGTACTCTCTCAATTTCTTGAATGATTCCGTTAAGTTGTCGATATGGTCCTCAGTTTTTTGTGGCTGACGATCATATCGTCTATGTACACTTCCATAGTCTTTCCTATCTGATCTTTAAACATCATAATGACGAGTCTCTGGAACGTTGCACCTGCATTTTTAAGACCAAAAGGCATAACGACATAACAATATGTACCTGTTTTAGTAATGAAGGCCGTCTTCTCCTGATCGTCGGGATGTAGCTGAATTTGGGGGTATCCGCTGAAAGCGTCCATAAACGAGAGCATCTCATGTCCAGCAGTTGCGTCAGCCAATACGTCTATGTGCGGCATCGGGAATGAATCCTTTGGGCATGTTTTCTTCAAATCTGTAAAGTCTACGCATACTCGCCACTTTGTCTTCTTACCTTTTGCCGCTTTCTTCCTAACGACAACAACATTTGCTAGCCAATCCGGATACCTGACCTCCCTAGCTTTCCCGGTTTGGAGAAGCGCTTCGACTTCTTGATTTATGATGTCATTTCGCTCCCTAGCGAAACGTCTCCTTCGCTGCTTGACGGGTTTATATAACGGGTTGACATTAAGTCTGTGTGATGATTCTCGGGTCAATACCTATCATGTCCCGGTGGCTCCAAGCGAATACGTCCCTGTGTTCCTTAAGAAATTGAATCAGTTTGTTTCTGAGGCATTCTGGTACGTTTTTCCCGATGCGGATGACCCGTTCTGATGCTCATCATCGATGACGACTTCTTCTGTTTCTCGTCATCTTCTTCCAAAGCTGGGTCACCCTTTAGTTGCTATGCTGAAGCTGGTGGATTTGTTGTAGCCTTCATGGCAGTCTGATAACAGGACTTGGCTACCGTTTGGTCTCCTTGAATAGCTCCCATTTGATGCAGCCACGGGGTCCCCAGAATCATGTTATATGCCGGGAGGTCTTGAATCACATCAAGCCTGACCTACACATTAAGACCATTAGCATAAACAGGAAAAGAGATGTTACCTATGGTCCGGCTTAGTTCTGTGTTGAATCCGACTAGGGTGAATCCCGATTTTGCTATGTCATCTTCCTTGACTCCCATGTGCTCCAGTGTCTGCATGGTGATTATGTTCGTCGTACTCCCGTTGTCAACAAGGACCCGTTTCACTTCGAAGTTGGCAACTCTCAAGGATATGACCAAAGTGTCATGATGGGCTTGCATAGGATCAGGCATGTCCGACTTGTCGAATGTAATGGAAGTGTTCTTCCAGTTGTCTTGTCGCTTCTCTACTCGGTATACCTGCATTAACTTGTCTCGGGAATAATGTCGAGCGTGTCTCTTGGCTGCGGAATATGTTAGTCCACATAAATCTGACCCGCCGTTAATGAAATTAATTACCTCACATGGAGCTGAAGGTGATGGGGGTCGGGCTGCTATTGATGACGACTTGTCAATCCGTCCTAAAAGAGCTTTAGTCCGTTCTGACATGATCTTCGTCAAATACCCATTTTTCAGATGTTACGCGACCTCCTTCCGCAATGCGACGCAATCTTCGGTATTGTGTCCAATGTCATCGTGGAAATCACAATGCTTACTCGGGTCTCGCTTTCCAGCTGGTTTGTCGGTTTTCCTTGGCCATCAGACTTTTTCTCCAAGCCTTTCCAATGAGTTGATGAGCCCTGCCGTACCGACATTGAAGCAATAATCAGGGATAACTAGCGGTAGATCGGGGTCGTCAAACCAATGTGTCGTTGCCGCAACAGGTCATTCTTCAGCTTTGGCGTAAGGCTTGCCGGTTCGGTAATCATGTCGGCTAGACGTACTGGACTTGTGGTGCCCCCCTTCATAACTGTCAATGTGTGGTTGTGCCCGCAAATCTTCTTCCAACCTGATAAAGGCTAGGGTTATAGCCTGGACATCTTCAAATGTCCGACAAGGAAACTTTGTTAACTCCCGGCACAACTCGGAATCGTTCTTCAATCCCCTTCGGAATGCCTCGATTGTCGTAGGCATGTCGCACCTTGAGATTGATACATTTTCCCTGTTGAAACGATGAAGGTAGTCTCTCAAAGATTCATCCCGCTATTGGAAAATCCTGTACAAGTGGCTTGTTTGTTTCTCCAAGGTGCGGCTGCTAGCAAATTGTTGAGTAAACGAGTCGACCAACTCTGCGAACGAATTGATCCCTTCGTTCGGTAAGTTGACGAACCAGGTCAAGGCTGGTCCTGAAAGCGTTGTTCCAAACCCTCTACACATGCATGCTTCTCTTTGGTCCGGATTGAGTGCTACGGCTAACATACGCTGCTTGAATTGGGCGACGTGTTCCACCGGGTCGGACGTACCGTCAAACATCTTCATGGTAGGGGCAACGAACTTCCTGGGTATTTCGACATTGGTGATATGTCTGCTGAATGGAGACTCTGCATAACATGTCCTCGACGCTCTATCCAAAAGTGGGGGTACTCCTAGTAGCCCGTTGATTTTGTCCTGCATTTGACGCATTTGCTCCATCAACATACACATCTGATCTGCCACAGCCGGGTGAATTGGATCTGGAAATGAAGACGTCGGTCCTGCCATCTGGGTGACATCAGGATGGGTTGGTAGTTAGATGGAGATCACCTCGGGACGTTGTCCAGAAAATGTCGGTGCTGGCGGCGTGTCAAGTCTGCCAAAACATTGTGTCTGAGGTTCTAAAAATGACACACTAGGTCCATTCCGTCTAACGTCCTGCATGAAACTTGAGGGGCCCGCCTCTCCACCAGTCCTACTTCTGTAGTGGGGGATTGATGGCTCCGTCGGGGTATAGGACAGAGTCGTCGTAGGCATGCTTTGTGTCACCGAATATAGGCCAGATCCATTTGTTCTGACCCGAAGGGATTCCGGGAAATAGCAAGCTGGAATGTTGGCTAGTGGTGTAGTTGCTGGGGTAAGAGGCGTGTAAGGAATAACCTGGGAGATGTCTGTTGAGTATGCTCCCCCGATTGGTGTTGGTGACAGACCCAGCGTAAGAGGGACTGGATCCGTCGATGTCGCAGGTGGATCCGTCGTTGCGGGGGAGAAACCGAGATCTAGCCTTGTTGCGGCAGTCAATGTGTCACTCCTCCGATTGAGTCTTGATTTTGAGGTTATTGACACTGCAGATTGTACCTGGGACCGAAGCACATCGTTCTCCCGTTGAAGATAGGCCATCTGATTTGCCATCTCTCGCCGGATCTCTTCCTTTAACGCTTCTAGCTGTTCGTGAAAATCACTCACCAATGGGTTAGCTCCTGCCATAATTGATCTTTCTCTTGCACGAGGCCCCACGGTGGGAGCCAAATTATTTAAGCAATTTTATTGATAAGCTAAGAGCCCGTTTGGAGAACTCTGTTTTCGGCTTATCAGGCTTATCAGCCAGCTTTTTCACCAAACACGTAACTTTTACTTTCGCGCGCTGAATTGTGTAATAAGCCGAAAAAGTAAGGTTGGAGTTACTTTTCTGGCTGTATTGGCTGAAGTTACTGTAGAGGACCATTTTAGCTATTTTTACATATACTTTTTTCTTTAATTTATTAATAAAATATATTTTTAAAATATTTTTTTCTTAAATCAGCAGAATCAGCCAAAACAGCCACTCCAGCCAGAATATCATAAATTTCAGCAGAATCAGCCAAAACAGCCGATTTTGGTGCTACCAAACGGGCTCTAAAACTAATTAAAAAAAAGTATTTATATGAAGAATGGGCTTCGAATAAGAGCAATGAAGAAGATGACAAGTGAGTGAATAAGAATGCAAACTTGTGCGTTACTCGAATGTGAGCACCCCTGATTACAATGAGGATATCCTATTTATAGGAAAGGTAATTAAAGCTCTAATGATGACTTTACATGTTACTGACGGGTTGATCGCACTTTATGACGATTTCAAATCTGTCATAAAGGTTGGTCCATTACAATCAATATCCTCATTAATCATATTAAAGAAGCTAATAATACATAACGACGTTACAATAACTGTCATTAGGCCTTGTGAATGCTCCATTAGCTCGAGTTGTCCGTTATGGACGGTTTGACTTGACGGATCCGACCCGACGACTTCACAACTTGTCATTAATGCTGGTCAGCTCAAAGAAGTAACCTTTTGCCTTAATATCATTATTAATTACATTAATGAATACAGATCCGTTACAACAACCACCATTAAGCCTCATAAACGTATCATTAACTTCCGTGATCAACCCTCTCCAATGCAACATAAACCGTCAAATTCTTGCTCTAACAGCATTGACATAATTACAATCGTCATTGACATTGCCATCTCCACAATGTCATTTTTTATAACATTGACATTTGTTTTGATACAATGACATTATTATATTACTAAGTACTTGACAATGATGTCTATGACTGTCACACCATTTTAATATAATTTTGATAATATTAACATCACCCTTTATAAAAAAAAACTTATGACATCACACATTATGTCTTATATTGTGTCAATCAACTATTAATCTAATACTGATAAGCAAAGGAAAAGTATCACCCATAACTACAGTAGGAAATTGAAAAGTAAAAAACAATAACAAAACATGGAAAAAGTGTCAATTGAGTACACCAACTTGTATAAAGTAGAGTAAATAGTACACTATATTGCATTTGATCTTTTTAAGTACATAAATTCGGGGATTTAGTGTCAATTAAGTACACTTATTAGATTAACACGTTAATACATCTGAGTTGGTTTACAAAATGTTGAGTAAGAGGTTAATGTACCAAGGTTGTGACACCGACCTTCACGAAGTTGACCAAAAAGGGAAAATCGACATTCGGAGGTCGATCTGCCAAGGGGCATCGGCTAGCAGGGGTGCATCGACCAAAGAGAAGTCGACCTTTGAGGGACTGACGTCGATTTACTTGTTGGGGGTGGCGTCGACCGTCAAAAAGTCGACCTATTAGCATGGTGTAAACCAACTCAACTGTACTAACGTGTTAATCTAACAGGTGTACTCAATTAACACCAAAAACCCGAATTTGTGTACTTAAAAAGATCAAATGTAATATATTGTATTCTTTACTCCACCTCAGTCAAGTTGATATACTCAATTGACTCTTACCTCGATAAGAAATAGAAAGAGAAACTTAAAAATTAATTAAAATACAAATCAAACGAACTCAATTTGAAAAGGAAATTAAATTAAACCAAAAAGAAGAGCAAACACTATACTCCAAGAAGTTTGACGGAACAAAATCAATAGCAAGAAGTTTCAAAAGGAATCGACTAGCAAAATCAATGGGAAAAGATTCTTAGCCGGCTATAATTGAAAGACCAGTGGAAATAAAGAGACCGGCGAAAGAAAATAAGAAAAACAGAGTCCGGCAATCGCTCCCGCAATTACCAGCGGCAGGCTACTATGGAGACGAGTGCGGCTGACCGGCAGTGAAAACCACGCTTCTCGAATAGGCGCTGACCAAAAAAACTATTCCAGGTGTTATGCGATGGCCTTACTAAAGTTATAGAGAACAACGGATTTTCTACGTTGGCAGCTCTTGTGCGAGTGTAAGGGTAATTTTGTCCCTTCCTCCAAAGTTGGTCCTATACTCCTATTTAAAGTCATGACTCCTATTTGAATACACCACACTTGTTTTAGTCCTATTGTAGTCTTTCTCCCATATATATATATATATACACACATATATATACACATATATATATACATAGAATAGAGATCAAATACAAATCATGCTTAATTTACAAAGTACAAACTTATCTTGGCTATCCGATGAGTTGATCTAAAGAATATAAAGGCAATGTGGCATTTTTGTAATAAAATCTAACTTTTGTAGGGTGCAACTCGTTGAACGTTAATGTGCAACTGCTATTTTATGACTATATAATATGCAACATTTTGAATCTCAATATGCAATGCAAATAACGTCAAGGTGCATCGTACAAATATTTGCACAATAAGCACACTTTGTTCTTGATCTTTCCCCTATACACACAGACACATATATATATATATATACACGGAGTATTATTATTTTATTTATTTGTAAGAGTGACTTTTCTAGAAATTGAAATATTTGTGAACTATTTAAATGTATTTCCTTATCTTTCAACAGGGTCCATCTAAACGGAAGCAGACACTTTGACTCTACGTTTGAAGCATTGATTAGTTTGCATGTATTTTCACCTTCAATTTCTTAATATTTTGGTATATCTAGCTAATTAAATAAATTCGCACACAAATTTATTCGAAATTATTGACTGGAGTCGGCTTTGGGTTTACACTTTACAGGGATCGTCCAAAGGATTACCTCCCCTGTGCACTTCTAAAATGAGCCGCCCAAGTTTGGTGAGTTAAAAGGAAATTTACTACTCCGTAATAATTAATTGTGTGTAGGAAACGGAAATGTCATTTAATTTTGTATAATAAAATGATGTCAAATACTATGGTGCCCTCAAAATACTATAGTTTGAATTGTCTACGTGAATCAATTAGAGTATTCTAATTGTACAATTCCAATATATAAATAATGACAAACTAATTTGGACCAAATAAATGCATAGCATGTAATACTACTATGGTATTCACCTCATTTAATATTGCACCATGTTACGCCTAGTACATACTTCGCACATAATCCATACTAATTAAATTCAATTTAATTTGGCAAGTGCTTCTTTCCGCAATACTTCTTGCCAACTATAAAGACACCTGTGTTTATAGTCATGTCGGCATTCGACCAAATCCAAGTAAGTCCTTTAATACTCCTATTAATAATGATAATCGCAATTTGGGTACGTACGTGCTACTAATTAAGTTAATAAAAACTAAATATTGTCTATGATTTTTGTGTTTTGTCAGATAAGGTATAACTTGTTACCGGCGGATGAGATTTGCCTTTTGAACCATAATTGCACATATGAACGGCTGGAAGCAATGCAAGGTAAACGCTAATATATATGTCTCCAAGCACCATTTTTTTTAATCTATCCTAGAGACTAGAGTAGGGGTGGAAATAGGCCAGGCAGGACCAGGCCAGACTTTTGTCTAAACAGGTTGGGCCTGTTTTAGAATTAATAGGTCTGAGTCTGGCCTGTTACCTGTTTGTTCGGCCTGAGTCTGGCCTATTGAAAAGTCTGGCCTGACCTAAAGCATGTGCAATGGGCCTATTAAGAAAAATCAAAAATTAAAAAAAATAAAAATGAAAAGTGAAAAATCCTTTTGGCCTGATATAAAATTTGCCCCCCAAATATTCACTAAAAAGTTTAATAATACGTTAGGTTTGCTTTGAATTTATAATAATACGTTAATTATGTAGCTTATAAATTTATAATATATTACTTCAAATCTTGAAAAGCTTTGAATTTCAATTACCCTAATACCCTATTAGCACACATTATATAATTGAAATAGTATTCTAATATTAAGTGTGTAATTAAGTGTGTATTTATATAATACACACTTCATAAAAATACTATTATGCTTAATTTGCTATAGTTAATTACACTAATATAATATAAATAATAGAAATAAATATAAATATAACTAAATATATATACAAACATATATATACACATATAAATAGGTCGGCCTGTTAAACTAAATAGGCTTTAGAGTTGGGCTAAGCCTGACCTATTTAGGTAAACGGGCTTTTTGAAAAGCCCAAGCCTACTTTAATTACTAAACAGGCCTTAAACAGGCCAGGTCACAGGCCCCTGACAGACCGTCTAGCCTATTCCCACCCCTCTCACTAGAGTGTCTATATATATGTAAAAGATTTTGCAGATTAAATTCAGACTTATTAAGAAACATTACAGAATAAGCACTACCTTTTTCAACATATATATTACACCACTTTTTGTATAATAGTTTTGTTTTGTAAAATATAGATTTGCGGAAACATGTGCTATTTGCATTGCCCAAAGCGTGTCCTTTGGAACGAGGGCTGTGGATTACTAGTTGCATTGCTCATGACATACCTTATGATTGGAATAAGGTATCAGAATTCATTTTGACGAGTAAAAATTAAAATTTCTTCAAAACTAAAAATTGTTTTTGTTTGTTTTTATTGTTTCGCAGACTTTTCCTCAAGTTCTCAGAGATTGGTATATCAATAAAAGCTATCTTCCAGTAATTGATGGCTCTGATACGCCAAAGAATTGCACTTTGCAAGGCATATCTCCCCATCATCCCCATACGTAGAAATGTAGAATGGTTTCATGTAACACCCTTTTAAACTAGGGTTAATTGAAACATTCTCTTCCTCGTTTGATCATTCAAAAAATATTATGCCAGACGGCAGATTGGAGCAATGATTAGCGATATATTATGTTGTCATGTTGTCAGATTGGTTATACTACATGATGTATATTTCCATATATCTCAAGGGTAATGTCTGGAGATTGTGTTCGAAATTTTTAAAGTTTTGATTGAATATACTGAATTATGGAAAAATTATATTGAATCGAAAAATATATTTTATCAATGAAATAAAAAAATAGATGAAAAAATAGCCGCAATGATCAAGGTGCTATTGGGCAAGGCTAGATATTGGATAGGTTCGGTACAAGGATATAACTGACTTTCCGATTAAGCTTTAAATTGAAACTTAGTATACGTAATAATCTACACTTCATGAAGAAAATTGTCACAAAATATCATTAAAAATTGGCCAAAGGGTCAAATAGGTACATGAACTAACTTAAAGTGTTCAATTAGCCCCTTATATAGGAGGTTCTGCCCGGCCGGCGCCAATTG
Source organism: Cuscuta epithymum (assembly GCA_945859915.1). Lineage (NCBI taxonomy): Eukaryota > Viridiplantae > Streptophyta > Magnoliopsida > Solanales > Convolvulaceae > Cuscuta > Cuscuta epithymum. The sequence continues at coordinate 38,877 of CAMAPF010000344.1, read as the reverse complement.
GGGCGGTTCCCGGTTGAATTTTTTGATGAAATTTTTTGAGCATCTTCTTCATTAAGTCTAGTTTACTCATATCAAATTTCAGTTAAAAATAAAATCGGGAAGACAGTCAAATGATTTTCTGAAATGTACTACGTTGTTTACATGCGCATTTATCTTCAAAAACTCATTTGACTGCCTTCCCGGATAAATTTTTAGTTGAAATTTGGTATGGGTAAACTAGACTTAATGAAGAAGATGCTCAAAAAAATTCATCAAAAAATTCCACCGGGAACCGCCTCAATTGGCGACGGCCGGGCAGAACTTTCTATATAAGGGGCTAATTGAACACTTTAAGTTAGTTCATGTACCTATCTGACCCTTTTGCCTTAAAAATTCCATCCGAAAGTACCTCAAATAAAAAAAGACGAAAATTATAAATCTTATTAAGTCTACCGTTCATTATATATTATGGCTGTCCTAATTTTTGCAATTTATTAAGGTGTTCCCATTTTTTGTGTATCACTTTTAGTACGGCATCAACATCTACTTTAAATCTTGTCAAATATACCAGTTCGTATATGGTACACCCGGGTGTACGGGTGGGAACCGTACATCCAGATCTTTTTGTAATTTAATTGAAGATTCATCAAAGTCAACCTGTGTGTATTAAAGGTTTAAAACAATCCACACTTGCATTCAAGTAAGTGACGTACGATGCAGTCTATACATACTTGTATTCCTAGAGATACGTTTCCTGAAAGATTTCACCTTTTATTTTAATACTTAATATATAATTGTCTTTACCGAGTATTTATTTTTGAAAAAAGAAGGGAAACATTAAATATGTTATAAGTAGTAGTACTAATTTTACTGTCGTGCAGCGGGGGCGCTTGTCCCTTCATGCCCCCGCTCAGCTCCTCCACTGGGCAGGATACGTGTAGGTTGGTACTTTTATTTTGACAATTTTTGAGAAAGAATTTAATTAGATATATATCATCATTTTCACCCATGTCGAATTGTGATTTAGATTTTAATCGTGATTAGCTACACTATGAAATCACTGAGATCATGTGTTATGAGTACTGTTTAACAATTGTTGGTGTTGTAAATCAGCATACATTGATAGCAGTATATGTCCATAAACTAAAAAACACATTTAGTTTCTGAAATCTAAATTTATACGGAGTAAAAAAATAGGCAATGATAAAAGGAATAAAAGGAGAACAATAACCTCAATGAGGGATTAAAGGCAAACTTTCAGCACATTTTTACTTTTGTTCAGTTAGGGATGTAAAGGTAGAAAAATAAACTCCAAAATGATTTTGAAGTTCTTTCGTCTAACAAAATAGGAATTGTCATAAAGCATCAAGTATATATAATCTAGATACACTTAGAAAGAGTGTGACATATGACACAATAAAAGAAAGTTAGCTGCTTTTTCAAACGAGAATAGGAAGGACCAACATAAAGGGCTCTTTATTATTCTAAAAAAAAATTAACATAATGATCAATAGACTGTTGTATTTTATCAAACATTTTGTAAAAGATAATCAGAAGAAGGAAAGGTTGAACTAGACACTTGAATGCAATCAAGTAATGCATTATTAAGAGCAAAAAGAAACCTAAAAACAGAAAAGGAAGAGGGTTTTAAGATTTGAGAGAATATTAAATGGAGATGAAACCGTGCAACTAATTTTATCAATTAATAAACACTAAAGATAGCTTATATTAAACCTACATAAGTATATGTTACCTATTTTAAACCTTATAATTAGACCTACATAGATACAGATTATACTAAAGTATACCGTATATTAAACCTGCAAAGGTATAGATTATACCTACACAGGCATCAATAAATTGACACTAAAGTATACCTTATATTAAACCTACATAGGTATAGATTATACTAAAGCATTGATGAAAGTGTGCACCTAAGAGCGTCTACTCAATACATACATGTGCAAAAGAGTGGAAAAGGGGAATGTAGAAATTGGGGTAGGAGCACAACGCTTGAGGAGTCTTTTGATAAGGGCGGAGTGATCATTGGTATCCCACTTTATTGTTTAACCTCCCACCTCATACGAAAACAAATATATACTCCTTAGAGCAACTCCAATGGTGTTGTGCATTGGTGCTGATGTGGCAAAAAATGGAGAAGGTCTAGATAAAAAAATAACAAAAGGATCCTATGTTAATATGTTATTGGCCCAAATGGTCTTTGTATATTAATAATAGCTGACACCTTATTTTAGCAGCCCGCTACACCTTCTATTCTTTCCATCAGACTGATCTATGCCTATTCAGTTCCCCAATTTGAATTCTGATTGAGTTGCATTATCTCTTGTCTGTGCAATGTATGGGTATCCTTTTCTGTCTCATTTCCTTTGCTAATAGGGCCAAAAGTACACCTTGTTATATAGGCAGACCCGTGCTTCTAATTGAGACAAGCTAGAGTTACATTTGTTGAACCACTCTTCTTCTTGGCCGAGAGTGCATCTCTTTGTGAGTGTTTCCTTCTTCTTCTTTGTGAGGTTAGAGGGTGAGTGTAGGCATGACTGTTTAGGGAAGTTGCTCCCTTAGCTTAGGAGTGCACAAGAGACAATCGGAACACCGAGCTCCGGACTGCCTGAGCCGGAATGTGGTGACGGAATCGATCCTCAACAGTGGTATCAGAGACTAGGGTTGTCGCCATCGGTCTCGCCGGAATCCACCTTCTGAAACGCTCTGCCGCCGCCCGCCGCCGTGCACCGTCGTTCAAGATTGATGTGCGTTGATTGAAGACAGTGGAGGTCTTCTCGTGACTCGTCCTCGCCATCTTGTTCACTGTTCGTGGATTCCGAAGCTCTTGACTCGTTTGCCGGTGGAACCGTCGACTGGCTGAGAGCCGTCGCCGGAGGTAAGTCCTCCTCATCGCCATTAATTGAAGTCGCGTTGTCCCTGGAGGCCTGCTCAGGATACGCACAGATCTAACCCACCGAAAATCGTTTTTTCGTTCGCTGGAGTTGCTGTCCTTCGTCGTAGCAGGTTGCCGTCGCAAAGAGCTCGTCAAAATCCATTCGTAGCTGGTTCGTTGAGCTTAGCTGGAGATTGATCGAAGCCGTTTGGCTGAGCTTAGCTAGGTCGTTGAGCGTAGCTGGGTCGTCAAAATTTCGGATCTGAAGTCGTTTGTCTGGGAGCTACGGACTGTAGTAGTTCGCTGGAGCACATGGGCTGAACTTGGGCCTGATTTGAGCTGCATTTGGACTGGGCTGTAACTTGCTGGACGCTGAAGCCTGTTGTAGAGGCTGGAAGCAGCAAGCTTTGTGCTTGAAGTATTGGGCTGGATTGCTGGACTCTTGGAGCTGGACTTGGAGCTTGACATTGGGACTGGCACTACAAGAAAAATGCCGAATTGCAATGCACATTTCCATTGCAAAATGTTCAATTTCCGTTGCAATTTGTGCTTTGCAACAACAAATGCAATGGACAAAATTCCGTTGCATTTCACGTCCTTGCAATTATTTGCAACGCTGGTTCAATCCGTTGCAATGATATGCAACGGAAAATGCAACACATGTATTTCCATTGCATTTTGTTTGCAACAATCATATTCCGTTGCATTTTCCATAGCTAACATTGCAATGAGTTTTTCCGTTGCAAAAAAGCAACGGAAATGTAGTTGCAATTTCAATTGCAATGTTGCAACACAATTGTATACATTATTGCAAATTTCATTGCAAATTTGCAATGAATTTAACCGTAATTAAGTTTATTTTTCATTGCAATTTCCGTTGCAAAAGTGCAATGAAATGAATTTTTGTTGCGATGTTAATGACCGAACTACAATAAATGCTCATTGCAAGTTTCTCTTGCACATATTTTGTAAAAAAATATAACAACCTACATTTTGTTGCAACCTGTATAAAATAATATTTTTAAACCATACAACAGTACAACTAGATCATAACAACGATTAATATCAATAGTAATGTCTCAAATAATAATAAAAATTATAAATTATAAAGAATGGGTTGTCCAACCTCCTGGTAACAATAATAATATCTCAAATAGTGATTACATCTTTAAGAATACTAGTAATCAAATGACTAATTAAAACCGACCATCATCTTAAAAAGAACTCTACCTATTACGAGCTAAAGTTTCAATCCGCTCTTGTAAAGCACGGATGACATCATCTGTTTTTTGTTGCTTTTGTTCTGCTTGTTGTTGAAATTCCTTTTGTTGTGCCACGTTCTTTTGCAAACGTTCCACCTCAACTTTCAAATGATCAATTTCAGCACTACTGCATTGTGGTGATGAAGTGTCCATTTCAGAAGAGTACTCTGAAGCTTTACGATGAATATTTTGTGTACCATATGAGCCAGTTCCATACAATCTATTCTTTGAGTCAGGTCCACCAACAACATCATAGAACAGCTCATCATCATCTACTTCCTCACCAATATCAATTAGCTCCTCACGACGTAAAACAAATTCATCCTATAATAGTTTATTGAATTAATATAAGAGCAAATTGTTTAAAAAATAATAATATTTAAAAAAAATACTTACATTCACTTCTTTAGCCTGATCATTTACGAAAGTCTCTCCATCGTGATTCTTTGTATGTGTATACAAAAAAACCTGATAACTTGTCACCGTAGTTTCGGAGTCCTTTTCCTACATAATAATTAATCATTTGTAACGTACAATGTTAGAGAATTAGAGTAATCAAACAATAAATATCATGTGAATCACAATATTAGACATGTTGAATAAATAAAATATAATCATATCACATATAATCATTTAGATAAGGAACATCTAAAAAGAAATGCAGCAGTGGAGCAGCCGGATACACCAGGAGGATTACACCCATCAGAACATTGTGTGACCAAAACTAACGACAATGCACGGCAACCATCATCCAGTGAGGACATGGACATAAGTGAGAAGAAGATATGGGAGCAGGTGTGTGCACTAAGGGAAATATTGGGATACACAGATGCAACTCAATCATTCAGTGGATGAAATAAAAGCTCTTTTTGTGTTCATTGGAGTTGAACCACCACCATCATTCAATGACCCTTCAGAAATCATAAATGTCAATGAGATGCTCAGGATTCTAATGCCAATTGTAGGAATCAAATAGACAACATTGGCTATTTTACTGGTTGTCTTTATTCGAAGTACTCACTTTAGGATTTTTTTTGCATGGGCACCCAAACTTCTTATTGATTCAGAATCTTTTGTTAACTGAATTCATATAGCTCTGCTTTTCTTGAGCTTATTGGATGTTGCATTTTATGATATGAAACTACTCTAAAAAAAACGGGGGGGGGGGGGGTATCACAGTCGAAGGCAACCTTCGAGTGATGCTAATTTGAACACTTTGGCAAACTATCGTAGAAATTACAAGCTAGGGAGAATGTGGCATGGAAATAGAACAAATCAAAGGCAACTTACAATTTGACTGGCAACTTTGGCATGAGATATGGCCCCACTAGTATGAGTAGATAGGGCAGTCTTCTCTAATTCACCTTGACGCCTATTTTTTTTGCTTTGATTAGATTTCTTCTGAAATTCTTCACTACTCCACATAGTCATCCAACTATCCCAAACTTCTTGAGTGATTGATGAATTCCTCTGACATCTTCCTGTTTTCATATTACTGAGATAATTGGAATATCTTTGTTTAGCTTTTGTAGTCCACGCTGCCTTTATTGAAGATTCCATTATAGGATTCCAATAGCAATGCTTCTACAAATCATTGTAAATTTATTATAAGTCAACTAAAATATAATAATTGTTTGCTGCCAATTATCTTTTCTTGATTGTTCATAGTTAAAAATACAAAATATAAGATAAATGATTGAAAAGGTACCTTAAACTCATCCCAATAAAACTTTATTATATCTTCACTTAAGTTAGCCCATGAGTAACCATGAGGATCAACCCTTTCCTTGAAAAGAGAAGTAATCTTTCGAGAACATTCTTCTGAAGGAAGTAATCTGTATAATGAAAAAATATAATTTGAAGCATTAACTATCAGAGAATAAATATTAATAAATAGAATCTATTTATATAACATGTTTTTATAAACTTAACACTTACTGTTTGTTTTTAACTCCAATGCACAAACGGCCATTTGGTCCTATAGACCCAATAACATGTAGTGGTTGCTCTGAATTATTATTTGAGATAGGTGTATCAGTACTGACATGAGTGGCGGTATTGGGTGATGGGGTAGATTGGGATAAATCACATGGTGGACTGGTAGATGATGAGCCAACTTGTGGAATAGTTGGCGAAGAACCAAGTGATGGAGTAGATGATGGTGGAGTAGATGATGGTGGAGTAGTTGAGGAGGAACCAAATGATGGAATGGATGATGATGGCACACGACTCACAAATCTGGCCACTGGAGTTGCTGGTCGCTTACGTTTGGTTGGTCCTCGACCAGATGGTGGCAACTTAGACATTTTCCTGCAAGCAATGACTACATTTTGTGTTTATATGCTGCCATTTAAAGTCATAAAATACTGAACCACCTAGCAAATATAATACCAAAACCGAAAATATATCCAAAGTAATATTCAAAATAACTAAATGTCTTAATAAGTAAATGAATGTCTTAATAAGTAAATGAATGTCTTAATAAATTAAACAAAATAATCAATAAAGGCATGTTGTTGCTAATATCTATCTCATTGTCGATCATATTGCTAATCACTATCAGAATTATAATCATTCTCATCTTCACTTTCACTACTGGATGAACTTGATACAAATTCATTCACGTCCTCATCACTTTCAGAATCTCCATCAGGAATATCCATATCAATGTTTGAATCACATAATGTAGCAATTGACTCATCTGTAGAATCTGTGATTTGAATTGCTTCACACTCATCTTCTTGAAAAGCATCTTCTTTTGAGTGACCAGTTTCTGTAATCGAGCTATCAATCCACCCCCTTGGTTTAATTTTACATACAGCAAACCAATCAGATTTGCCTCGTTTTGTGGTAGGATAAGACACAAAACTAACTTGAGAAGCTTGCATTGCTAAAATAAATGGTTCAAATTTATTGAACCTTCTCCTTTGATTGATTTCCACCAAATTGTATTGTTTGTGAACTTTTACTCCAACGTTAGGAGTGGGATCATACCATTCACATTTAAACAGCACAGTACGTTTCAGTGGCAAAGCTGGGTACTCAACTTCTAGTATTTCCATCAACTTTCCATAATAGTCACCATATGCTCCAGTTATACAAATACCATAGTTCATTGTTGATCTATTAACGCCATATGCTTCTGTGTGAAATTTATACCCGTTTATGAAATACACGGGATATGATTTCACTGATGTCAATGGTCTTCTAGACAGATCATATAGATATGTATTTCCAATTTTGTTTTCTCGAGCCTATGATATAAAGAATACAATATGAGATAATATAGTAATAATTTAAACACAAGTTTATAATTTTTTTATTCAAACTCTTACATAAGCCTCAAACCAAGAAGCAAAGTGTTGCTCCACTTGAGTTGCAAGACTTTCTTCACTTATATCAGGATTAAATTCCTTCAAGAAGTGCTCATACTTCCTATTAATCATTAAAGAAATAGTATTAAAATTTATAACATTAAAACTTAATTAAATATATTTTGAGTTTGACTTGAATCTTACTCAATGAAAGGTTGAACCTCCTCACAATTAAGCAATATGTAAGTATGCGCCGCTGAGTATTCCTTTTCGGTCAACCTTCTTTTCTTCACTTTTCCACTAAAACGGCCAAGATGCTTAAAAATTGACAAAGTATCTGTGATGTCTTCACTCCCTCCCCCATCATCATTTCGAGGAACCTTACGATTTCGGGTATAAACATGTGGCTCGAAATAATGAGAACAAAAACTAGACGCTTCGCGAACTAAGAAGGCATTGCAAATCGATCCTTCAACTTTAGCTTTATTTTTCACATCCTTTTTCAACTCATGTAGATATCTAGAAAGAAACATCTTAGATATTAAAAAAGAAGGAGAAATTATTTTTTATCAAGCATCATAAATTTTACCTTTCAAAACGATACATCCATCGGTATTGTGCTGGGCCACTGATCTTAGCTTCATAAGGCAAATGCACAGGTAGATGCTCCATCGAGTTAAAAAACCCAGGCACAAGTAGACTCTCCAACTTACAAAGAATTATTGGAATTTCAGCTTCTAATCTAGCCATGTCATCAACTTTAATTGTTGTTGCACTTAAGTTCTTGAAGAAAAGACTTAGCTCAGTTAGTGCTTCCCATACCTTAACTGGCAACATCTCTCGAAAAGCAATTGGCATTAGCCTTTGCATAAATACATGACAATCATGACTCTTCATGCCGAACAATTTATGCTTTTTCATATCAACACATCTTCCAAGATTTGAAACATATCCATCTGGGAACTTCACACTCTTCACCCATTCGCATATGACCTTCTTTTGATCATTGTCTAATGAATAACATGCCTTAGGGTACTTATCTGTAAGAGGATTTTTTTGTAACTCCTTTCTATTACAAAAGAGTTTCATATCCTCCCTTGCCTGCACATTATCTTTTGTCTTTCCCTTTATATTCATTACAGTGTTGAACACATTCTCAAAGAAATTTTTCTCAATATGCATGATATCAAGATTATGTCGAATGACATTAGTTTTCCAATAGGGCAAATCCCAAAAGATGCTTCGTTTTCTCCATCCACAAATATTACTACATTCCTTGTTGACTTCCTCAGCATCATCTTCTATAACATTCAGCAATCCGAATTCGTCAATTTCTTGCAAAATTTGGCTTCCACTCTTAATAGGAGGTGGAGGCCCCATTTCAACACGATTTCTTGTGAACTTACTTTTATTTCGTCGAAATGAATGATCAAGGGGAAGGAACTTTCTATGATTGTCAAACCAAGACATTTTCTTTCCATTAGGAAGATAAAATGCTTGAGAATGTTCCATACAGTGAGGACACGCAGTTCTCCCAGATGTTCCCCAACCCGAAAGCATAGAATATGCAGGAAAATCACTTATCGTCCACAACAAAGCTGCTCTCATTTGAAAATTTTGCTTCAAAGACACATCATATGTAAGAACGCCTTCTTCCCATAAATTCTTTAGCTCGGCAATAAGAGGTTGAAGAAAGACATCCAACTTATGTTTAGGATTATCGGGTCCAGGAACTATTACACTCAGAAACATATAAGGATCCTTCATACACATTGATGGAGGCAAATTATAAGGTGTAACCATGATAGGCCAACAAGAATATTGTTGTCCAGATTGTCCAAAGGGTTGAAATCCATCTGTACATAAACCCAACCTAACATTACGATTTTCAGATGCAAAAGAAGGATGACTAACATTGAAATCCCTCCAAGCTTCAGAATCAGAAGGATGACACATTTCTCCTATATCATGGCCATGCTCCTCATCATGCCATCTCATAAAAGGAGCAGTCTTCTGTGAAGCATAGAGTCTTTTTAGCCTTGGAGTTAGTGGCAAATAATGCATTCGCTTGTTAGGTACGCGCGATTGCTTAGACGAATCCATAGATGTCTTGTATCTAGGGTGCTGACAAATTTTGCATTCAGTCAAGTCTTTATTTTCACCCCAGTACAACATACACCCTGAACTACAACAATCAATTTTCTCCACTGGAAGTCCAAGGCCATGTACTAACTTCTTCATATCATAAAAGCTATCAACCATATTATTGTCTTCTGGTAATGCATCCTTAAATAGTTGACAAATTGCATCAAAGCATTGCTCAGATAGACGAAACTCTGACTTAATGTTCAATAAACGGGATACAATGGACAACTGTGACAACTTTTCACAACCAGGCCACAACGGTTTATCGGTAGCTTCTAGCATGTCAAAGAATTTTTTATCTTCTGCATTTGGCTCTTCATCCATAATCCTTGTTGGGATAAAGTCTGGACCAGCCGCATCCATGACCATTTGCCGATAGGAACATGAGGGCATATCTTCAAAACCAAAGTTTTGATTCTCGAAAGCATGATCCCTAGTTGGACTATTATCACTCAATGTTTCACCTTGTCTATTCCAAAAAAAATAATTTGGAACAAAGCCGTGTTTCACCAAGTGTAATTTCAAGGTGTCAACTTCTTGGTACTGCCGATTATGACATTTTGTGCATGGACACCTAATTTTGTTTCCATCCATGAAGTCTGGCTTACTCTTTGCAAAGTTAACAAATATATCAACTCCTTTGATGAATACTTGAGTAAGATACCCACCTTCATCTTTCCTTTGATACATCCAGTTTCTATTTGTAAAACTCATTCGATCTTGTATCTATGTAATCACATAACCAAATTATTATTTTAAAAACATATGTTTAATTGATAATGGAGACTCAAATGGGCTAAACGAGTTTTTATTGTAGTTTTATTATGTGACCATTTTTTTGTGACTATAACAAAATGTAATAAATCCATTTTTTTAAATAAAACCCGAACAACAAATATAAAAATCATGATATAGCATCAGGGTGCCCCCATGACAAAAAGTAAGCATCAGGGTGCCCTCATCACAAAAACTAAGCATCAGGGTGCCCCCACCACAACATCTAAGCATCAGGGTGCCCCCATAGAAATAGTAAGCATCACGGTGCCCCACAGAAAGCACATACCGTTATGCACTTCTCTATTCTTTGATTGAGCTGTTAATGGAATCTAGATTCACTTTGCTCCTCAAGCTGTCAATATGTATTACACAATTTGTATATGAAAAAGGCGAGTTAATTAACCCATGTTAACTATGAAGTTGCAGTACATTCAACACAAAATAAACTACAAAATGAGAGAAAGTACAATATTTTATCCTTAAAGTCACTGGCGTATCAAGAAATATTAGGCTACTATGCGTTTATTTTCATCTAAAAACTGTGATCACTTTTCTAAATAAAAAATTTTGAAAAGTGATATATTAAAACTCAATTTGTGATATATTAAAAATTATGCAAATAAGTTAGTGAATAAAATAAGTTACAAATAAAGTATATCATAAAAATTAATTCAAGTAGCAAATTAGTAAGTTGTAAAAAACCAACTTAGATTATATGCAAAGATGTAATCCTAACTTCTAAATAGATGTATAGTTATATTAATGCTTAAAGTAGACTCAAGAAAGCTAAACATACTAGATGCATATAAAACGGAAAAAAATGCTTTAAAAATTCAAAAAGGAACCAAAGATAAAACAAATGCTTTGAAGTGTTGACCACTCTTCAAATACACCCTTATTAATCCTGTTTGCAACGATCTGAGTAATACAGTATGTACTACTTCAACTTGGATATTTCATTGTGGCTAAAAAAAAGGAACCAAACTGCAAGTTAATTCCTCACAAGCATTTTAACAAACACCATGAGTGCAAGAAAGGAAATCAGAATCTTATCAAGAAAACCACAAGCACCAAGTTGTCCAAACAAAAATTATATTTTGTTACAGCACAAGTTTCTAATTAACCAAATCAAAAGTAATATAAAACAATTACATCCATAATTAACAAGTCCAGAAGTCTCCTCACCTTTATTGCACCAGGCCCAGAAGAAAAACTTCAAGCATACATCGTATAACAGATTAACTCAAACAGAGAAGAAAAGCTTACTTGATAGCGTGAATCCGAGGGCTGCGGAGAAGAGAACCTGGTTTGCAGTGAAATCCCAAAAACGCCGCTTGATGCAGAGAAGGAGAAGCGCAGAGAAGAAGTGCGGCAAACAAGTTTTGGTTGGAGTCCAAAGTAGACTGGATACACTAACTAGGGCTCCGGCAAAATTTTGGAAAGTTTGAGATTTGGCGGTAGTATATTTCACTTCCCGCTACTCTTTTTTTTAGAGGCCCGCTACTCTCTTATTGAGATTTTTTAAACAATAAAAGTTCAATTAACTAGGAACATTAGAACCGGTTTGGTAACACCGAAATTGATTGACTAATTCTGCTAATATTTATGAAGCTCTGGTTGATGTGGCTGATTGTGCTAATTTATGAATAAAATTATTTGGAATTATATTTTATTAATAAGATAAAGAAGAAATTATATGAAAAAAATAGCTAAAATGGTCATCAATAATAACTTCAGCCAATACAGCCAGAAAAGAAATTTCAACCTTACTTTTTCTTATTACTACAAAATTCAGCACGCAAAATTAAAAGTTATGTATTTGGTTAAAAGTTGGTTAATAAGCTTGAAAAACCGAAAAACAGAGCCACCAAATGAGCTCTTAATCTTTTTTCTTATGTACTTAATTTATTTTATTTTATCAATGTTGAGTTGGTGCTGAAACTTATAAAAGTTCTGACTATAGTGACCGAATTGACTAATTCTGCTGATTGATGTAAAAACTATATTTGAAATATACATATTATTAATAAAATGGGTTTTTCCCTATATTTCGAATAAACAAGTCATTGACAAAAATATTATTTAGTAACTATTAATGACTATACTTGAAACACTTATAGTCACAAATAATTACTAAGGATGTTTTTACTTGAACTGTAATTTGTTGGTCTGGTCTGGTGTGAACTGGTCTGGTAATGTCTGGGCACTTTGTATTTTTATAACTATCCAAGTCTGGTCTGATCTGGTCTGATCTGAACTGATCTGGACTAGTTTTGTCTGGGACAAATTACATTTCAAGTAAAAACATTCTAAGTAATATTTTTTCTACCGCATTTTAAAACAAATACTAATTAATGATTTTTTTCTTAATCAAATGATTTTTTTAAATAAATGATTCTCTATAGAAACTTCAGTCAATACAGCCAATAAAGTTGAAATTAAAAGAGAGTTAATGTTTTTTTCAAAAATAAATCGCAACGGAATTGACTCCATTGCAAATTACCGTTGCGGTACAAACTCATTGCAGGGGAGTATTTGCAATGGTCGGTTTATCTGTTGCAAATCTGTTGCAAATCTATAAGTATGCAACAAAGTGATATGGCATTGCAATTTCTCTTGCAATTATTGCAACAGTATTATTTTTCCATTGCAAAATCTGTTGTAATATATTTTCCCTCTCTTTCTCGGCCACATTTGCAATAAATTTATTTTCCGTTGCAATATTCATTGCTATATTGCAACTACGTCATATTTCGTTGCAGTTTTAATTGCATTATTGCAACAGGTACAAGTCCGTTGCACGGTTCCGTTGCAAAACGTGCTTTTTCTAGTAGTGTGGACTTGGAGCAGAGAAGAGACTTGGTCAACTGCTCGGTCAACTCGGTCTAAGCTTGGTCAACGCTGGTCAACGGCAGTCAACTTCAGAAAAATCCCAATTTTTGAATTGGGTGGGTAAGGTCCAAACACTCTCCTAGTGTTTGGCTGATGTAAGTCTTCTTTATCCGAAATTTAAGTTTCTGCTTTTCAATTGTTTTAAATTGATAGAATTTGTTGTTGATTTAATATTTGCTAGATTGTATTTATTTGTGCTACTGTTTAGCCATGTAAATATTAAGTTGTTTTTCTAGCTAAAGTTGCATTTTATATTTTCTTGTTTAATTTTTCTGTGTGAAAATGTCTGCTTTTAATCAGTATGGAATGGCTCCATGTAATGGAAACACTGATTTTAGCATATGGAAACAGAAAATAAAGTGCATAATAATTCAACAAAAATCATATAGGGCCATTAGTGAGACCTATTTGGCTTCCGATACGGAAGAGAAAAAAGCAGAAATGAATGAAAATGTTTGTTCTACAATTTACTTGAATTTATCTGATTGTGTGCTCAGAATAGTACGAATTTTAGAATCTGCAAAATCTGTGTGGAATAAACTTGGAGAGCTTTATAACGTAACCTCTTTGCCTAACCGGATGTTTTTACTTGAGAAGTTCTTCAAATTTAGACTAGATATGTCTAGGGATATTGAGGAAAATCTAGATGTCTTTACCAAACTTATTTCTGATATTAAGTTGTGTGGTGATAAGCATATAGATGATTATTCCCCTATTGCTCTTTTAAATGCGATTCCTGATTCCTTTGGTGATGTGAAATCTGCTATTAAGTTTGGTAGAGATAATGTGACTGTTGACATTGTGGTAAATGGTCTTAAGAGTAAGGAATTAGATTTAAAACAGATGGGTGAGGGTAGAAAATCTGAGGAAGTTATGCATGTGAGGGGTAGAGAAAATAATAGTAGACGACATAGATCTAAGTCTAGGTCTAATTCGAGGCGTTGCTATTATTGTCATGAATCTGGTCATTTCATAAGAAACTGTCCTAAATCTACGAAAAATGAGCATAGTGAGCATGGTAATTTGACTACGTGTGAAGATGATTTAGGTGATGTTTTTATGACAAATCTATGTGATTATGACTACTTAAGTTCTGTGATATCGGATTCATTGAGTAAATCAGATTGGGTGGTAGATTCTGGTTGTACTTTTCATATGTCCCTTTTGAAAAATGTTTTTTCAAACTATAGAGAGATTGAGCATGGCTTTGTGTCTTTAGCAAATGAGAAGAAATGCAATGTGCTAGGAATAGGAGATGTATGCCTTAGGTTCTCATCTGGTTATGTGCTTACTTTGAAGAATGTTAGACATGTTCCTGAGTTGTGCTGTAATTTGTTGTCTTGTGCTTCTCTTGAAAATGAGGGTTTGAAAGGAAAATGGGGAAAGGAATCATGAAAGTTGGGAATGGTTGTTTAGTTGTTTTCAAAGCTAAGATGAAAAACAACTTTTATGTTTGTCATGCTGAACCCGTATTTGATTCTGTGAATTGTGTGCAACCATGTGTGCTAGGAAAACGGTCTAGAGTTGGTTTTCCCGATCTGTAAGTGTACTAATGTGCTTGGTTGTATTCATGCTAATTTGTGTGGTCCTTATAGTGTTTCCACTTATGGCGGGAAAAATTATTTTCTGACGTTGATTGAGAATAAATCTGAAGTCTTTTGATAAGTTTAAAAACTGGAAAACCCTTGTTGAAAAACAAACCAGTAAGAAAATTAATTTTTTAAGGACCAATGTCAGTTTTGATTTTTGTGATAATCAGCTTGGTGATTTATGTGATACTTGGGGTATTTCTATGCATAAATTTGTTCCCTCCACACCCCAACCGGATGGGGTTGCTGAGAGGATGGTTAGAACTTTATTAGAGAGGGTGAGGGCTATGTTAGCTTCATCTGGACTCTCTAATAAGTTCTGGAGGAAAGCTATTTGTTATGTTGTTGATTTGGTTAATCTGTCGCCGTCTGTTCCCTTAGGAGGGAAAGGCCATGAATCTGTGTTCACGGGCAAACCACTTAACTTGTCAAGTTTGAGAATGTTTGGTTGTTCTGCTTATGTGAATCGTGAGAATGATAAATCTGAACCTAGGACTAAGGAATATGTTTTCTTAGGATATCATGAATGCATGAAAGGTTATAGACTTTGGTGTAGGAGTGAAACTTGCTTCAATGTGTTGATGAGTAGAAATGTCATTTTTGTTGAAAATGAATTATTTCCTTGCTTGGTTGTTTCTCCTGATGTTGCTCCTAATGAGGTGGAGCATTTGCCTGTTGAAGTTCATTCCAATTTACTTGTTGAAACCAAACCCAAATTTGTGAATGAAAATGTTTTTCATGGTGAAAATTAAAAAAAAAAATCCATTAAGGTGGAGCATGATATAAATGTTGTGTGCAATATGCTCGAGTTGCGTGATTGCCATGTTATTAGAGATAGAGACATTAGGAAGCATGAGAGAAATAATAAGTGCAAAGTGTTTGACGTTATTTTCTCCGAGTTTGCTTTAAATGTGCTTAATTCTCTTTTAATTAAATTCTTTGTGATGTTTGGTATTTTATTTTCTTAGTGTTTTGAAAATGTGATACCAAATGATTATGTGAGCTCTGCCTGTGCTAGTTATAGAAATACTATTGTTTCTTTTATTTTCTGTGTACTTGCTTTGTGTGGTTGTTGGATTAGTTGGAATCCTCAACTTCTCCCGGATGCTTGCTTGCGTGGGCTATAAACATATCTTGTGTTTGTTAATAGCATTGTGATGGTTTCGTTTTTGAACTCGAGGACGCTATGGTAGAGTTAAGCCCTTTATGGACTCGGTATGCTTGGTGATCTTACCCCGAGAGTACTTGTGTCTCTCTATTACTTGTATTGTCTTTGTGATTATACTTGTAATGATCCGGCAATGATGAGTCCGCGGTTCCGTGAATTGTCTAAGTGCACTACCTTGGGCCAAAGGTGGAGATTGTTAATATATTATTGGCCCCAATGGTCTTTGTATATTAATAATAGTTGACACCCTATTTTAGCAGCCCGCTACACCTTCTATTCTTTGCATCAGACTGATCTATGCCTATTCAGTTCCCCAATTTGAATTCTGATTGAGTTGCATTATCTCTTGTCTGTGCAATGTATGGGTATCCTTTTCTGTCTCATTTCCTTTGCTAATAGGGCCAAAAGTACACCTTGTTATATAGGCAGACCCGTGCTTCTAATTAAGACAAGCTAGAGTTTCATTTGTTGAACCACTCTTCTTCCTGGCCGAGAGTGCATCTCTTTGTGAGTGTTTCATTCTTCTTCTTCTTTGTGAGGTTAGAGGGTGAGTGTAGGCATGGCTGTTTAGGGAAGTTGCTCCCTTAGCTTAGGAGTGCACAAGAGATAATCGGAAAACCGAGCTCCGGACTGCCTGAGCCGGAATCCGGTGACAGAATCTGATATTCATGTAATTTCCGATTGTATGTTTGTATTTTTAACTAGTTTTTATTAGTTCTAGTTGTGGAAATTACACACTTTTGGTGTAATACTTTATTTTCATTTTTTTTTTGTAATTTAGTTAGATTGGGATTTTTCTGAGCTAAACAGGTCAAAGATCATCTAAGGGATCAAGATTGGACCTTAAAAGATCAAGGAAAGTGAAAGGAGACAAGAAAGATTTCGATTTGGAAAAAATACTCATGTACCTGGTCGGGTATTGCCTATACCCGATTGGGTAATTGCTTGATTCGACTGTCCAAATCAAATCCGAAGACAAATGATCGTGGGAGCAAATTTTCATAAAGATTTGTCACATCCCGATCGGGTATATACCCTTACCCGATCGGGTATGCCCAGAAAAGTGACTTTGTGGGCAATTTTCTGAGATACCCGGTCGGGTATCCTATATACCCAGTCGGGTATCAGACCCTGCAGCTCCCAAAAGCCTATAAATACACCCCTTTCCTTCACAATAAAATCACCAATTCACATATACTCTTTAGCTCAGTTTAGATTAGTGTTTTCTTTATATTTTCTATCATGTTTAGTCTGCAAATGAGGAGCTAAACTCTTCCATCTTGGTTTTGCTACTTTGAAGCTTAATGAATTTGTAAGTTATCTTCTTTAATCTTCTTCCTTGAATATTAATTCTTCCTTTAAATACTATTTCTATATCAATGTTGGGGAGTGTTACTAAGATGACAATTAGTTAACATCTTGACATTAGTTATAGTAATAGCTATTTCTTCCTCTATGTTAATATTAGGGAGTGTTACTAAGATGACAATTAGTTAACATCTTGATATTAACTATAGTAGGATTCATCTTCTTTAATATTCTTCCTTGAGTATTAATTAATTCCTATTCATATTTCATATTAATATTTTGAACATTACTTAAAGGATCAACTAGTTTTGTTTCATATATTAATTATTACTAGAATCGGTCGATTAATACGCTTGTTATTAATTCGGTCCTTTCACGGTAGTAAACTTGGGTTATTAATGCATGCATTTCATGGTTAATAAACCAAGGGGAATAAATTATATTGATTAAACCAATAAACCGCCTGTGTTGAGGTTATCAATCTCAATCGTTTTCATCTTGATTTTATTGCTACTATCGGGTTAATATACGGCGCGTGTTCTATATTAACTCGGTAGTAAGTTTTATTAATGAACGCGTCTCGTTATTAATAATTACCCTCGATGAATTGGATATAATCCTCGATTGAGTATTCGAGAGGAAGATAGTTAAGGATATAACCGGGATCGACGTACATTTCATTAAGTGGATAAAAGCAAAACCAAGTCTCCTTCTCATTAATTAAACCACATAACTCGTTCATCTTTGTGTTTTAATATTCTTAAAAGTTCTTCAACAACAAATCTAAAAAAAACCCTTATTACTAGTTATAAAAAGAGAAGTATTGTTTTCCCTGCGGATACGAACCTTACTACGCTATACTACGTATAAGTGTTGTATTGTATTATTATTTTGAGTGCACACCACGACAAAGTGCACGTCAAATTTGGCGCCGTTGCCGGGGAAAGGAAATAATTTTTCTTTTTATTTTATCTTTTAAAAAATCAAAAATAAAAAAAATATAAATAAAAATCTTACTTTTCTATTTTCTAAGCTTTCATGAGTATATGGATACCAACACATCATCCCTAGAGAGTCAAATTTCCGACTTGACTTCTCTAATAAAGGATTTTATTTCATGTTCTCAAGATGTCCATACATGCAACATTTGCATGTCACACAGGCATCTTACATATTTTTGCCCAGAGCTTCAAAAAGAATACTTTGAACAAAGGAATGATGTTGGTTTCCAAGAGAGGTATGATTCATTCTCCAACACATATAACTCATACTCAAGTTCTTATTCCAGCATGTCCACTGAAGACATGATCCGAGCTCTCACTATCAATGTGACAAATATGCAACAAAATATGTCACAATGCCCACAAGAAATAGTGTCCAACGAACAGAACTTGGACAATCAGTTGAAACAAATGCCAAGCATTGTGAACCACATGGGCGAGGAGGAGGAAGAGGAGGAACTTACGGAGAAAGCTCAACCGGAGGAGGAACCTCAAAACTCAACTCAACCACCGGTCATTCCTGATATCATGCCACCATTTCCTGAGGCTCTAAGGGAAACACAAAGGGTGGAGGACAAAGATATCTATGAAATCTTCAGGAATTGTGAGTATAATTTAGACTTCTCTTTGTTCACAAATTAACAAGGAATAATGGTGGAGTTACACAAATATCTCATACTCCCTCTTATACCACCCGGATCAAAACCCTTTCCATTGACCATGTTTAGTGAAAATCATGGACCCTCACTCCATGAAGCGATAGAAATCCGGATATTTGATCCCGGAAAGATTTTCAAAATAAAGGGTCAAAAAATTGAGTCTTTCTACAAGAGTCATCCGGGTGAAAATTTGAAGAAAATGAGTTATCACGATCCAAGTTTGAACGATTGAACACAATGATGGCGTCGTGCCACGACGTTAACTAAGGCGCTTCTTGGGAGGCAACCCATGTTAAGGTACGCATTTTCATCTTTTTTTTTGTTTGTTTGTTTTTTAATGTCAACTTCGAGAAAAATTGGGACACTTCTCAAATAAAAGGGGGAGTAAATCATTTTTTTTGAAAGGTTGGGAACCTCCGATCGGTCATCATCACTTACCCGATCGGATCCATGCCAAAAAGATTAAAAAATGGACAAAATCACGCCCCAGTATAGTGTACCCGATCGGGCTCCACTACTCCACCCGATCGGGTACATATGAAAAAGGCAGAGTTGTGGCAAGAAATCCCACACCCGATCGCGCTTGGGACTGAAAACAAGGTCAAGACCCGGTCGGGTCTAATTCATGAAAATAAAATCATTTCCTACGACGCGATTCACCCGATCGAGTATCCACAACACCCGATCGGGTACGAACCCCTGGAACGAGTTTTTAAAAATAAACGAAATACCCAGTCGGGTATTCAAACCACCCGATCGGGTACTTGAGCTTTTTACCCCAAACATTGGTACACCCCTTTACTTCCCAATAAAATCACCAATTCACATATACTCTCCAGCTCAGTTTAGATTAGTGTTTTCTTTATATTTTCTATCATGTTTAGTCTGCAAATGAGGAGCTAAACTCTTCCATCTTGGTTTTGCTACTTTGAAGCTTAATAAATTTGTAAGTTATCTTCTTTAATCTTCTTCCTTGAATATTAATTCTTCCTTTAAATACTATTTCTATATCAATGTTGGGGAGTGTTACTAAGATGACAATTAGTTAACATCTTGACATTAGTTATAGTAATAGCTATTTCTTCCTCTATGTTAATATTGGGGAGTGTTACTAAGATGACAATTAGTTAACATCTTGATATTAACTATAGTAGGATTCATCTTCTTTAATATTCTTCCTTGAGTATTAATTAATTCCTATTCATATTTCATATTAATATTTTGAACATTACTTAAAGGATCAACTAGTTTTGTTTCATATATTAATTATTACTAGAATCGGTCGATTAATACGCTTGTTATTAATTCGGTCCTTTCACGGTAGTAAACTTGGGTTATTAATGCATGCGTTTCATGGTTAATAAACCAAGGGGAATAAATTATATTGTTTAAACCAATAAACCGCTTGTGTTGAGGTTATCAATCTCAATCGTTTTCATCTTGATTTTATTGCTACTATCGGGTTAATATACGGCGCATGTTCTATATTAACTCTGTAGTAAGTTTTATTAATGAACGCGTCTCGTTATTAATAACTACCCTCAATGAATTGGATATACTCCTCGATTGAGTATTCGAGAGGAAGATAGTTAAAGATATAATCGGGATCGACGTACATTTCATTAAGTGGATAAAAGCAAAACCAAGTCTCCTTCTCATTAATTAAACCACATAACTCGTTCATCTTTGTCTTTTAATATTCTTAAAAGTTCTTCAACAACAAATCTAAAAAAAACCTTATTACTAGTTATAAAAAGAGAAGTATTTCTTTCTCTGCGGATACGAACCTTTCTACGCTATACTACGTTTAAGTGTTGTATTGTATTATTATTTTGAATGCACACCACGACAAAGTGCACGTCAGAATCGATCCTCAACATCCTAGTCTATCGTGTAAGGAAAAATAAATAAAGGTTCATGTACTTGGAGCAAATGAATTGTTTTGTTGTCAGAAGGTCCGACCGGCGATGTAGAAGTAGAACCAGTGTTGGACATTGTGTAATGTCACATCAGATTTTGGGGGTCCATTAATATTTGCATTGGAAAGTAGATTTGGTAAAACAAAGTGCAATTGATAACTTGGAACCCCAATTGACTCTATCATTGGAGATGTTCGCACATCGTGGCAAGTTTAGGACAGATAGTCATTCAGATGTTTTATGTATTAATTTAAGTGATTAGCTGAACATATCTTTTTTTTTTTCAAATAAAGTAAATTTTATTCAAAAAAGAAAGAAGAAGTACAAACAGGAAAAGGAAAATAACTAAAAGCTAAGAGAACAAGTAAAAACAAAAACACCCAACCCAAAGATGTTTATCCCTAGGAAAATCCCGAGAGATCACACAATTCTTCAAAGTCCCACGCGCGTCTGTGATCTTGTTCTCATAAGATGTGATCTTTGATTCTTTTTCCTGTACATTTTAGTTTGAGTGTTCAAATTACCCGTGGGCAAACAATTTTCTCTCGTGACAAACAAAGCTTTCTCACAAATATTCCGATTTTCATCAGTCCCAAAGGTCCTCAAGCGTCGAAATAGGAACTCTTTTCTCATTTTCCGAGATGTGGCCAAGAAAATCATCCCCCGAGTATGTATTGAAAGGGTCGTCAAATATTCCCTCATAAGCAGAAGTTTCCGAATGCTGATTATAGTAGCTCACCCAAGAATGTGGTGCTCCTAACTTCTCATGAGAATCTTTCTCCAAAGTCACCTGCGCCTTGGTTGCTTCCCCTTCTTCATTAGAACTCATCTTCAAATCATCTCGATTACCCAGAATAGAAATAAGAGTTCTTTCAAATTCTTTGATCAGAAAACGAGAAAGAGAGTCCACTCCATTAGTCATAATAGTTTGGAAGAAGTCCTTAAGTGACTCAAGTCCAGGAGTTTGTTCAGGAATGTAGCCATCATCAATAGATAACAACTCCCCAGATTTAACACAAGAATTGAAGTGGTCTATGTCAGTTTGTAGCAAAATTCCCGAAATAGAATAATCATTTCCAGGATGTGAATTAGCTTGTCCCAACCAATTAGAGAGGGGGGGGAGATCCCTCACGAAATCAACATAACCTGATGAGCCACTTCTCGGTGCCTGAACCAGTGGAAGCTTAACATCACTTTGATTCATTTTATTAATTGCTTTCGCAATCCCTGTCATAAAAAGGTCAAACCCCCGACCATTCCGTCCTTCAGGGATAAATAGAGTATCACATCCCTTCTCAATGATTCTTATAAAACCTCCGAAAAAATTAACGTCATAGCGAATAGAGATGGAATTATCCCATTCAAGACTAAAACAACTCCAATTATCGGAGATAAGCTTCAAAATGGATTCTTTCAACCAAATTACTCTTTTAAGATCAAGCTTAATAGAAGATGTTATCCCATTCTTCGTTTCAGATATGTGAATGGCATTGCAATCAAGAACTTTGAACCGAAAGGATTTGCTTTCGATTAAAAAACCGAACCCGTCCAAATCAAAGGCAATGGAGTCTGCCAAGTGGTACCTGTCCTGGCTGTCCAGCCTATTTGCGGTTGTTCTCCTTATGTGAGCTGAGTATTTTGGTTCCCAAGTTTCTAAGCATCGCCATCTCCGTCTTGTTGATCTTTGAAGCGTTTGATTTGTTGCAGGGCGCCATGAGGATTGTTGTTGCCCTGTTCCTTTCTTCTGTGGTCTGTGTTTACCGGTCGCAGGTCTCTGTTTCCGAGCCCAGTATTTCGGCGAGCTCCATCGATGTCGCGGCATCTTCCTCCCTGGTAGAAGTCTGGCGGTGAAGGTCTGATGTCCAAAATCCCATCGCTGCACCCGCTCTGTCTGAAGTCCGCACCTGGGTGAGGCCCCGGAATGAGGTCCTGCTGGTGCGGTAATGCAGTCACAGACGCCGTCTTTGAAAATTTCGCAGCAGATCGCAAAATCTCATGTCGTTCGTTGGAAGGTCCATCTCCACATATCTTATATTGCTGACCGGTCTCAGCATCAGATGCAATGTGTAAATCTCTGCCCGATAGAATGAAGGAGCCAAATCGTATAGAAAATTCATCTCTGGCAGACCTATCTCTTTCGATTTCACCGGCCAAAACGCCGGTTTCCCCTAGGAGCGCCAGGTCTCCATCCCAAAACCCTCTTACCCAGCTGAACATATCTATTTGTTGACGACCTTTGATGTTTTCAACATACACCTCCGATAACTTTTTAGGCGTTTTATCAAAGTTTAGCATGCACTTGAATTGCTATGAATATTTTTAAGGTGACAACTCCGGTACCTTTCTAAAATATGGGGTACCGTATCTATCATTCATTTGATTGGACCACATCACTTTATCATTTTTAATTTAGATTTAAATTATTCAACTGTTACATTCTCATTGGTCCATGTGGACAAAGGTATGGTACCTTATGGGTACCATAGAATCTAGCTATTTTTAAACCGGTTGTGTTGAATGGCAAGTTGTGTTTCTAAAGGAGTAAAGTACACTACTTCTAATCAAACTTCTTAATAATATTAAATCCACAACTTCTTTATTAAATGTGAAGAATACACAATTGTGTATTAAATCCGTAACTTCTTTTCCGTTCGTGCATCTCCCTTATTAAAGGTGAGTTTTCAACTTCTAATCAAATTTCTTGCAACCAGGTTTTGTCAATGATATGATCGAGAATGTAATATGATGAATGTGAATGCTACAGTTTCACTACTTTATTATCAAATACGTATGCCTAAAATAGAGCTTCATTGGGGTAAACAACGCTAAATAACTCTTATATTAGAGCTGACACCCAAATTATTTGTCATTGTGTCTTCATTGAAGATGAAACTTAAATTTCATTGGGGTAATGACAATTTGCAAGAATTAAGGCTTTCATATATGGGAAAGCATGAGTGTTTATTTATGTTAGGGAAAAAAGGTCAAATAAAACTTTCTACTATTACGGAACCTTCATATAAGGTCTATGTACTCAATAAAGTGTTATATAAATATGTCTACATATAAAAAGCAATTGAATAAGTCAAAAGGACCCGTTGACAACCTCCTAATCCCGATTTTCGCTTACGTGTCATTATTTTTGTTTTGTATTTATGCCAATCTTGGCCAAATATTTCACGTCAGTTTTATAATCAATTTTAAAAAGATAGCCAAGTGTACGCTAAAACCGGGATGATAAGGTTAGGGTTGTCAACAGGTCATTAGGACTCATCTGATTGCTTTTTATAAGTAGATGTATTTATATGACACTTTTATTGAGTGTGTGACCTTAGGGGTGGGTTCAGTTCGTTCGGTTTGGTTTTGACCTAAAACCAAATACGGAACCAAAGTAAAAGTTCGGTTCGGTTTCGGTTCGGTTTTACACTCCAAAACTAGGAACCACGGTTTGATTGGTTCGGTTTGTTTCAGTTCGAATTCGGTTTTTTTAGTTTTTTTTACTAAAAATTTGTCATTTGATTTAAAATTGACATAAAAGTTGGAAGGATCAAACATAATACATAAAAATGCAAGCATACTTGAACAAATAAAGAAAATAATAATGAACAAATATGTCTTGAATTATATGAGTATGTGGAAGAGATAAAAGTGTGTATCTATTCTTAATTTACATTGTTTGTAACTAGTTTGAAAAAAGTCTATGAATACATACGTCCTATGTGATATAGCTGAGATGAATATTTATTTGTTTTATCAATATAAAAATTTAAGTTACAAAAAGAATTAAGTTACGTAAAAATAAAATTTAATTACTACTACTTGACATGCCAAAATGTGTAGTGTGAAATGGTGTAAAAATGTGAATAAAAATAATGTTTTAATTGGCTTGTAACGATATAGTATAGAGTAAGTGAGTATCGTTCCGCTAGAGAATGACTCAAAAAGAGAACTAGAATTAATGATCGATTTTTAGCTAATCACAAATTGATACATTTTGCAATGGAGCTAAGTGAACAGATCTTTGTTTGTTTTGTTTTTATGATTACAGAATTGCTAAATGAGTAAAATAAATCACAATACTTGGTAATTTAACAATTAATGATATAGAGAAAATTAGGCTTGGGCTAAGAGTAAATTTATTATGATGTTCATAAATAATAAAGATTTAACTAATTAACTTGGTTACTTTTAGGTGTGTGAAAGATTTACAAATGGTAATCTTCTAATCGTTCCCACGACTTAGTTGATTACACTATCTTAAATTAATTCCGCTCCCGCAGTAATTTTATTAAGGCAGTAAAAAATTCAAAATCAAATTATCTTAAATTTCTTAACACTTCCGTGTAGCAATATAATTTAGTGCGTGAATTAACTAAATGGATTTTTAATGAAATTTCACTCCCGTGATAATATTCATTTCCATGATTAATGTATTTAGTAGATTAGAGTATTCAACCCAACACGCCTAAAATTACCAATTAATAATTTTAACCAATTATTATCATATGAACATGAATAGTAAAAATTACATCTTACGCAAGCCTAAACTAATTTAGTTACACATAATTACAGTAAATGAAATAAAAGTAAAACTGATGATAGACATAATTAATTAACAGATTAAAGAAAATAAAATGAGTATTTGAATAAGAACCTGAAGGCATAAATAATCATAGATGAGCAGGAGTAGAGAAAGCTAAAATTCAGCCAGAACTGATCAATTGAACCAAACAATGAAGTCTTGAATGAACTTTATAATCAAAATATCACAAACTAAAATTCTGGAACTGAGAATTACAAACTGAATTTTATACAGAAAGTGTTCTTGAAAGAAGAATCACTTTTATTATACTACTACTATGAACAAAGCTAAAGAAAGAAGAAAAGGAGATTTCTCTCCGAATTGGTGTCTTTCCGGAGTTCTCAAATGGTCCTTTATATAGGAGTAGAAGAAGGGGCCACAACACCAAAAATCCTGAAACGAAGGTGCTGAAAAATAAATGTTGCTGTATTATTACTTCAGTCTTTATCAGATTTGATTGCAACTCTTGATTTCTTTCTGCAAATAGTACTTCAGGCTAACAGGATTGGGATTCTCTGCCCGACTAGGAGGGTGCCTTGCGCATCGGACGGGAGGGGAGCGGCCAACACGGCCTCAAGATTAGCGAACAAAGTGGAACCAAGATCTCCGACCGTTGAATTGTCGATCGAACGACCGGAAGGAAGTAAGACACTCTACTTTATTCTAAAGTAAGGTAGAGGCTCCGATGTCGGTCGCTAATGGTGTACTATGTACGGTAGTCTTTGTCTCAGCATTATAGTGCGCGGCCATGTAACCTTTTAAATTTGTCCTTTTCCGCAATTCTTTCCTGTTTTGCATTGGTTTTCATCAACTTCCAATGTACTCTTTCCCTTTTCGTAATTATCTTCCTCATTTACAATTTTCACAAAATATTGTAATGTAATTTACCCTCAGCTTCTCGAATACTCTTACATTATGTCATTATCCCGATGTATCGTCCATTTCTCGAATACTCTCCATCATACCTAGTTAACTTAAAAATCTTCCCATTTTAAAAGTAGGTAAATTAAGAGGAGTGAAAGATGATATGAATTATTGAGGGTATGATAGAAATATAGTTGAATAATGTGATGGAATGTAAGATAAATCCAAAAAAGTAGTTATAATAGTGTATTATTTTCAGAATTATTGAGATATGATGGGAAGATTTAAAAGTGAGAAGATTTTTTTGTCTCGGACGAAAAAGGAAAGTGAGGAGATTTATTTTGTTACGGGGGAGTATTTATATTTGTATTTGTATTGTCCCAATGTATCCATATTAGATGATCTCACATACATCATAAATTTACCCTCAGCTTCTCGAACACTCTTACATTATGGGGTCCTGATTTTGGGCTGAAAAGCCTGAAAATACAAAATTAAAGCCAAACACATGTCAAATGGGCTGTTTGGGCTGTTTTTTCTTATCAGTCAAAAAAGTAACCATGGAGCTACTTTTTGACCTGAAAGTTATCAATATATCCGTTGCCAACGTAAAGTACATGTTTACCCTTTTATTATCGCATCTTCTTTACTTGTCCTAGCGACGAGAACCTCCGCGGCAGCGCATACTTTTGTCCAGATCTAAAGGTTGACCTGGCCTCTATCTTCTTCCTCAATTGTTGCGGCCCTCAATTCTTGCTTCCGAAGATGAGCAGGACCGGGGCGAAAAGGACAGTGAGATTCAAACCCGTTGGCGTCATCCTTGGCGATGAACACGTATACGGCGGCGGTGAATCTCTGTCCCCGGGATTTCAAGAAACCAACTATGAAGGAGGAAATTACTGAAACTCTGCGCGTCCCCTTAGACTCCTCTCATTCGAAGGATACTGATTTATTAAATTACATTACTCTGAATTTAATTATGAAGTTTTATAGTTTCAGTAATTTCTAGCATAAATTACTTTGAATTGCTTGGTGATGGAAGTTATTTAAATTCCCTTTGATCAAGGTGTCTACTATTACTGCCTAGGAGAATAGTTGCAGAGTATTTTTTTAAATGGATAAGATGCGGTTGTGTGAGCTTGAGAAGATATATATCACCCTGATTCGATGATAACCTTGTTAAATTCATAGAAATGCTTTAAAGTTAAAACACACCCTGAAGTAGATAATCTAATACGGAGTATAGTTATATACGGAGAAGGTATTAAGATCATGTTTATCACTCTTCAAAAGTGCACACCATATCTTTAACAAAATACCCTTAACGGTAATTTTACATTCAATCAGTCATTTCAGCCAATATATTACCAAACACTTTCACTTCAGCAGATTCAGTCTTTTCAGGCTTTTCAGCCAGATCCAGCCGATCCAGCCGATCCAGCCGATCCAGCCGATCCAGCTGGTTCCAAACGGCCCCTATATTTGTATTGTCCATTTCTCATATATGTATGTGAGATAATCTAATATGGATATATTTTTTCAAAGTCGTATATAATAATGAAAACAAATACGTAGAAAAGTGATACTCCGCATTTCTTAAAAATATAGAGTACTCCCTATTCCTAAAAATTTTGACATCTTTCTTTTTAGTACACTTCAAAAATCTTTGCAACTTTTGTCATTCTTATTTTTGCTATATTTCAATCGTTTACACAAATTTCAGTCACACCGTTTTTACTTTATTATTTTTTGCAATCATGCTCCGTGTACACATGAAGTTGTACACAACATTTTACACGCAGTCAAATTGCACCGACGAAAAAAATGTTTGTGACAAAAATCAACTTGTTGTGTACAGACAATTAGATTGTCATGTATAATATTGTGTACAATTTGGTGCGTACAAATAGCATTTTTTCATTTTAAGTACCACTCAAATTTGGATGCCGTTTGGCGACACTGTTTTTCGGCTTATCAGGCTTATCAGCCAACTTTTTCACCAAACATGTAATATTTGCTTTCGCGCGCTGAATTGTGTAATAAGCAGAAAAAGTTAGGTTGAAGTTACTTTTCTGGCTGTATTGGTTGAAGTTATTGTAGATGATCATTTTAGCTATTTTTACATACAATTTTTTCTTTATTTTATTAATAAAATATATTTTAAAATTTTTTTTTCCTGAATCGACAGAATCTGCCAATAAAATCACTTCAGGCAGAACTTAGATTTTCAAACGGGCTTGTAAAATCTTAGGAGAGAAGAATAAGCTAGTAGTTTAATCACTACGGTCATAGTGGTCATCAGTCATTGATTACAATCTTTTGTGCAGCTTTTCTTGATATTTTGATAATAAACAAATGGAGGGAAATGAAACAATAATTAATCATTACACGGCCCAAAGCTATATCTATATACGTCGTATATATACAGCCGGCCAGCAAGAAGGCAGTAGAAAAGAAGAAAGACAAAACAATTCAAATTACTGAAAAATGAGCATCATTAGCCTACTCCGACTCCTATGGAAGGAACTACTCCTCAGACTTCTTCTATGGAAGGAAGAAGTAGAAGAAGAAGAAGGTGAAGAAGCAGCGAAAGTGGAGTCCATCTTCATATACCCTATCAAATCCTGCCGTTCTATTTCTCCTCCAGAAGCTTCCATCACTTCCACCGGTATGTATATACCCTACTGAATCTGATCTGTCTGAATCTTTTTAGTCTTTTCATCTGCTGGTATTGGTATGGTTAGGTTTCCGGTGGGATCGTCAATGGCTGGTGGTGAACTCAAGCGGCAGAGGGGCTACGCAAAGAGTCGACCCGAAGCTTGCTCTGGTTCAGGTGGAACTCCCGCCGGAGGCATTCAGCCACGGCTGGAAGGCCCGAAAGGACTCGTTTTTGGGTAGGTTGTGTTGAATCCGGGATTCGGATATCCGAGTTTAGTACTCCTTTCTTCTAGTAATTACGTAGTATCGGATTGGTAGTTTGATACTCCCTCCGTATTTTTTTTTGTTTGCTACAATATGTGTCCACACATGTTTTAAGACTGAAATAGTAGGAGTAGTGAATAGGGTAGAAAAAGTAAAAGGGATAACGAAAAAGTATGAAACAGAAAATAAAAAGTAGAAAAAGTAAGAGTAATTGAGTATTTACTAAAAATAATCAGAGCGTGAACCGTTCACGGGAACCTTCTAGCAGGACGGAGGGAGTATTTTATATAGGGAAAGTTCCCGAAATAGGACTAAAACAGTTTGAAAATTCCAAAATAGGATTGTCATGTTTTTTATTCCCAAAATAGGAGTAATTACTGTCAAGTTTGGAAAATACTGCCATGTTTGAAGTCTGGTACTGCCAAAACATGGCAGTAATTAGTCCTATTTTGGGAATAAAAACATGTCAGTCCTATTTAGGAATTTTGAAACCTTTTTAGTCCTATTTCGGGTAATATCCCTTTTATATATAACTTTTTCATAAATAAGCAGAATCAGTCATTTTAGCTAGAACTTCATGAATATCAACATAAACAATTAATTCAGCCGATTTCAGTGTTATCAAACGGGATCTAAATGTATAAAAAGTGCAAACACAAAAAAATATGTCATTGGTTTTACAGCGTGGTATTAAATTTTATATATAGCATATTTATATAATTGTTTTTTTCTTAAATATGGTCAACTTCTTTGTAAAAAAACTTTTGTCAAAGAATTTTTGCCTGGCTTCGTCTTTCGCACCTAGCTCATGCCTTTAAGCGTATTCATGTCTTTGATGATCTATTCCCAAATTTTTCTTGTCTTTTCCAAACCTTTTGACTATGTGACACATTTTCGAGCCACCTCATGTCTAAGCCCGCCCATGGCTCATTTTTTTTAGAGCCTTTTAATATATGGACCCTAAGTAATTTTTATTTTTTTAATCAACTTTGACTTTTTCAGTCAAAGGTGATAACATTTGATCCATTATTTTAATATATATTTATGTGAAATTTAATAAATTTATACTTTTATGATAATATCTTTAACAAAGAACATTTTCATATGTAGTACTCCCTCCGTTCCGAAAAGGTTTGCCAAATTTCTTTTTTTAGATGTTCCAAAAAGATTCGCTATTTCTATTTAAAGTAAAGAATATGTGGCTAAAATTAATTCTCTCTCCTTTGCATAAATTTCAACAACACAGTTTTTACTTTATTAATCCACGTGAAAGTCAAAGTTGGCGAACCTTTTTTGGGACAGAGGGAGTATCATATTTTTATTATCAATATTACCGTGTATAAGCAGTGATGGATGTCCTTTATGCAAGGGTGTTCACATGAACACCCAAAAATAAAAAAAACAATAGGAATATGTATATCTGAATTAGAGTAATAATTTGTTTAATAGTATTTTAAAGAGAAAATGTGTAATTCTGAACACCCAAAATGTAATTACTAGGTCCGCCACTGTGTATAAGTATATAATCCGTGAAAGTTTTAACATCATTGACTTGGAAAATAGTGTTTCCCTTAAATATAAGTGGAATAGTCTAAAAATTACTCCATACATATAATAGGTTAAAAAATGGGTGATAGTGATGACACCACCGTGCCACAATACTATATATGACTCCAGAGTCGATCTCCTCAAAATGTTTGGTAGGTTAAAGTTCATATTCCAGTAAAATGTACTTCACTAGAAAGACATTTGGGGAAGGATTAATGATTAGGTCGATCTATTCAATAGAGGTAAGGGCTCCTGGAATGAATGTTCTGAAGGTGCCATTGCTTGAACCTTCGACTTTGACTGATGGTGTGGGCCTGTGGGGATGGACTGGCGCTGCCTTGGACGAGGGGGAGGAAGCCGCGGAGTGGTTCACCAAGTTTCTTGGCCAACCTCGAAGGCTAGTGCGCTTTCACGAAGGTACGCACTCTAGATGGCATATTGGCAATTTGGCATCTCACTCTATTTTTTATTATTGTTTGGACTGTTATTGAAGATGTGTGTGGTTGGGGACATAAAATGATATAATGATGTGCACCAATAAAGTAAATGATATGTACAGTAACTCATTTTTTAAATGAGTACCGGATTTGTCACCTAAATCATATCATAAATGTAAGTCCAAGTTGTTCATATATTAAAATGAACTAAATAAAATATTGTAGAGGTTTTAATTTTCTACAATATTTTGTTCAAACAAAATTCATGGATAAAAGTATGACTAAATTTACTATGTGCCATTTTTTAAATGTAAAAATGAAATAACTGAAATAATCATAATCATTAAGTGCTCGTTTGGTAGCTCAGTTTTTCGATTTATGAGACTTATCGGCCAACTTTTTCAACATGTAATATTTGATTTCTCACGCTGAATTATGTTATAACAAGAAATAGTAAGATTGGAGTTATTTTTCTGACTGTATTGGCTGAAGTTAGTGTAGAAGACCATTTTAACTATTTTTACATTTAACTTTTTCTTTATTTTATTAATAAAATATATTTTAAATATACGAATCAGCCAATTCAGTCACTTCAGCTAGAATTTCATACATTTCAGCAGAGTCAGCCGATTCAGCCTATTTTGGTATTACCAAACCTGCTCCAAAAGTTACTTCGTATTAATATATCTATTTTGGTATCACATTTTTGTTCATCATATAAGAACTAATTAGGGCTGAAACTCACTTCATTGGGTTTCGAACCCTTATGTGTCTAGCGGGTTTCAAGCTCGAGAACTTTCACTAGGCACGGTAAGCTCACAACCAGCTGAGCTGGAATGCTTAGTTTTTGTATATGTTTTGTCCATGTGAAAATAGTATAAATTCTATAAAAGTAATTGCTTGCCTTCAATGGGAGTAAAACTATTCTGTTCATGTGAAAATAGTATAATAAATTCTATAAAAGTAATTGTCTTTAATTGGAGTAAAGATCTAGCGGTGTTCGTCGGTTCGGTTTGGTAGGTTATCGGTTTGGTCGGTTTCGGTTTTAGACAAGATGAAACCGTGAAACGAACCACACTACTTGAGTCGGTTTCGGTTCGGTTTCAGTTTGATTAATTTTGGTCGGTTTGTGTCGATTTCGGTTGGTTTAGCATGTTTTGTCGGTTTATGTCGGTCGGCTTTTTAACCCAAAAGGTGAAACCGTAAATCGAATTGACAATGATTAATCGGTTTTGGACGGTCTCTGTTTGAGTCAATTTTGGTTTTGGTCGGTTCGGTTTCGGTCGGTTTGTCGGTCAGTTTCGATTTTTCAGTGTTTTTGTTCACCCATAATTGATATAAATTCTCAAATGGTCTAACAATTGGTATGAATTCTTAAAAGTTTGATATTGAGTTCCCATAATGGCTTCCATTAATTTTATCAGTCACATGATCACATCTAACTCTCTAAGGACATCTAATTGAAATATCACTCTCCTTTTGTTTACGGACAGCATCACAGAATCGGCCTGCATTCCCCAAATATGCTGCGGGCCACAAACTTAAGTTCCAAGATGCCTATGCGCTTCTTCTAGCATCCCAGGTCAGAGAATCTGGTACCAAATCGTGATGTTTTTTTCTTTCTTTTTTTTTTTACTTAACTACGATTCTGATAACTATTTTTCTTTTGGGTTCTTCATTATATTTGTTTCCAGGAATCACTTGATGCTTTGAATGAGCGGTTAGAGGAGCCTGTGCAGATCACTAGATTTAGACCCAAGTAAAACTTCTGAAATTCAAATTTTCAATTTTATAGTACAATTTATTAAAATAACGATTCTTTGTAGAAGGTACTCTAGATACGAAAAGTGTCTCAAAATTTAATTTATATTTTTAATTTATATGTTATTATGCATAAAATGTTGTGTGCACTTGTTTGCCAATAGAGAGGTGGGGGAGAAAATGGGGAATAAGCGGTAAAGGAAGACTCAAACATATATTTATTGCAAAAGTAAAGAGTAATGTGCTACTTTTTTATTTTATTTTTTTTCTTTCTTATTTCGTATGTTCTTTATCTTTTCATCTTGAGAATATTACCCGAAATAGGACTAAAAAGGTTTCAAAATTCCAAAATAGGACCGCCATATTTTTATTCTCAAAATAGGACTAATTACTGTCATGTTTTGGCAGTACCAGACTTCAAACATGGCAGTATTTTCCAAACTTGCAGTAATTACTCGTATTTTGGGAATAAAATACATGACACACAGTTCTATTTTGAAATTTTCAAACTGTTTGTCCTATTTCGGGAACTTTCCCTTTTATCTTGTTTGTCTTTCTCATACTCCTACTTTTTAATATTTTTTTATCTTATCTTACTCCGTACGGAGTATTTTTTATCTCATTTTGTATTTTCATCTTTTTAGTCCCGATTTCATATGCAAATTCATGATGATAAAATAAAATGCAAATTCATCATGTTAGTTAATTCTGAACTCTTTTACTGCCAAATTCATTTTTTATCTCATTGAGAGAATTGCTTGAAAATTACTTGTTTTGATCAAACGGAACTTTTTTGTACCATAGAAATTGGATTAGTTTTTAAAAACTCATTTTTGAAGTTGCATGCAGCATTGTCGTTAATGGATGTGCATCATTTGCTGAAGATCTATGGAAAAAGGTCAAGATAAACGGATTAAAATTTAACTCTACACAACTTTGTGAACGTTGTAAGGTAATTATTCCTGCCTTTGATATTGGACTTTTTTGTGATCTCATAGTATAAACTTGAGTGAAATTGTTGATCAGGTACCCAGAATTAATCAAGAAACGGCAGAACTTGGCTCAGAGCCAACTCAAACAATGAGAAAATTCCGCTCAACCGAGATCTTGAATCCAGATAAAAAATCAGATGGAAAGGTTAGAGATTCTACAACCCCCCTCCCCCCCTATTATTTGGGAAATTATCCACTAAAACGTTTATGTATTCCAAATTAGGACTACTACGTTTTTATTCTCTAAATATATGAGTAATTACTGACATGTTTTGGTAGTAGCAAATTTTAAATTTAGCGGTATTTTTCAAGTTTGGCAGTAATTAGGAATCAAACATAACAATCATATTTTTGGAATTTTCGAGAATTCACTTGCATTTGAATTATGTACTTAATACTATTGAATTTGAAGTAAAATGCATTTGGTATTCAACAAATCAATTCCTAAAGTGTTATACTCCGGTTTTGTTGAATTATTTGTCCTTACACGCCCTAGATTAATACTGCGTGTAATGTAATAAATCATTATACGATAGTAGTTAGTACTATGTATAAGATTCTAAATCACTCCTCAAAGTTTCAACAGTTTTCACTCATTATTGAACTATATTCCTCAGAGTTTTAAAAGTTTTCACTCATATTATTTGCCTATATGCAGGTATATTTCGGACACTGGTTTATTTGTGACGATCACAATGCTAAAGCTAAAAGTAAAACAATTAAAGTGGGAGATCCAGTTTATGTCCTAAAGAAGCTGTCCTCCTATGAAGATGTTGTGTTTTGAACTTCAATACCTTTGACTAATAAATGAGATCCATTTTACATGTAGTATGACTTCAGATTTGCCATTAATAAACTGTTCTCCCTTTGTTTTTTTGTGGTTTTCTTAAATTGGCTCTTCAGATCTGTGTTAAGAGAACCGGACAGGACCGGGCGGTTGGACCCGGAACCCGGCCCAATGACCGGTCTGGTTGAGGGTAAACCTGCAAACAAGCCTAAGGGAGTGTTTGCGATTGCTTGTGCTTTTTAAAAGTGATTTTTTTAAGAGATTATTGAAAAAGTGATTTATAGTGAAAGTAGGTAGTGTTTGGGAATAGAAGTGATTTTAGTTAAAATGTAAAAGTTGGAGTATTTGATAAAAAAGTGATTTTAGATGTAATATTTTGTTGAAGTACAATAATACCCTTAAGTATTTATTAAATTAAAAAAACGGAGTACTCTGTTATCACCTTTCAAATTGAAGTTCCGAAATTTCATGAAGAAACCCTTAGATGACGGTGCAAGCCAGTCTTTTGATGTCCTTGCAAATCTCCCCTGCGATTGGCATCTCCCTCGATTTTCATTGCTATATACGTATATAATATATGTAGTTTTTTTTTAAAGAATTAATATCTAATATTGTTGAAGACCTTGGAAATCCGCAAAAGCACATGCCAAAGGGGTTACGAGAAGTTGGAAATCGCAAAAGTCATTTTTTCTTGTTTATGTTCTTGAGCAGGTTTTTCAACAATGGCGAAAGAGGTTACGAGAAGTTGGAGAGATACGAAAGGAATAAAGGGTATCTTGGGGTGAGCTAGATAAATTGTTCATTATAATCATCCTCAAAGTTTGGTTTTTTTACATAAATACCTAGAAGCACTTAGAAGTTGGTATATACCAGCTTACAACTTTTAGCTTTAAAGTGCTTTTTTTAATTAGAAGTTGTTAGTTACAAACACCATTTTCTGCTTTTTTTAAGTTAAAAGCCACAAAGTGCTTTTTTAAGCCCATGCAAACACTCCCTAAAACCGGAAATAACCGCCCGCCCGCCCAAACCCGGACGGGACCCGGACTGGTAATTACTTGGAAGAACCAGTACTTTGGTCAAACCCGGAAACCCCATCCTAAAGACCTTAATCTCTAGGGGGGTTTCGAACTAGGCTTGGACTCGGTGCGGGCCACCCGGGCCCGAGAACCGGCATGGCCCGGCACTGTGTGGGCCCGGCTCGGGAACCGGGTACCGGTTCTGGGTCTAGGCCCGGTTTGTGGGGGTAACCGGGGCGGGTATAAGCTATGTGAAATGCGAACCGGCCCGGCCCGGCCGGGGTCTTGTTTGGGTCTAAACTATTTTTTTTTTTTGTTTTTTCAATTTTTTTCGGTTCCAACCGGGTGGGGCTGGGTGTTTTGGGGGGGGTTGGGGGTTGGGGGGGTGGGGGTCAGGGGGAGGGTCAGGGGTAGTTAGAAAAGCAAAAAAAAAAAAATTAAACCGGCCCAGCCCGTACCCGGTGGAAACCTGGGCCGGTTCCGGGCCTTTCCCCAACCCTCAAAAGCCGGGCTGGGCCTAGGCCCGACCCGTGCCTGGTCCATGACTATTTCGAACCCTGGATTTCTTCATGACCACGCGCAACAGGAACCAACTGAACCACTTAGTTGGTGTTGACTTAGGATGTTTTTACTTGGACTGTAATTTGCTGGTCTGGTCTGGTCTGGTCTGATCTGGTCTGGTCTGGTCTGGTAAGGTCTGGTTTCTTTGTATTTTTATAACTATCCAAGTCTGGTCTGGTCTGGTCTGGTCTGGTCTGAACTGGTCTGGTCTGGTCTGGACTGATCTGGTCTGGTCTGGTCTGGGACAAATTACAGTCCAAGTATAAACATCCTTACATTCATTTAACGTATTTATAGTAGACACTCATAAGATTATAAGCCTAACACAATATACTACGGAGGACATTTATTGATTATTAATTTGTAATCATAATAACAGCTATTTTGTATTGCACGGTATTATTACACTAATAAAATACATAGTATTGTTAGATGTTATGAAATATTCAATACCTTTATCAACCATACTTATAATTTTTTATATAAATATTGTTTTCATATTTTATCAATTTAATTCCAAACACATCTTAAATTTGATGAATTTTATTTAAAATAGTGGTACATAATCGACTATTTCCATTTAATTGCCACATTATTTCCAATGCACCCATTGCATGGGAGTTGCAGGACTTTTTTGGGACTTTTTTGCTGGCAAGAGGGCACGCGTGTTAGGGTCTGTTTGCAACAGCTTCTGCTTTTAAAAAAGTGTTTTTTTTAATGAAATGGGGAGAAGTGATTAAATAAAAGTTGATAGTGTTTGAGAAAAAAAGTGATTTTGAAAAGTAAAAGTGGGTAGTGTTTGGTAAAATAAGTGCTTTTTGTGTAATAGAAAAAGTAAAAGCACTTTTGACGCGGAAGACGAGAAAAATAAAAGTTGTAGTGTTTGGGAAAATAAGTACTTTTTTAAAGCCAAAAGCTGAGAAGTGCTTTTTTAAAAGGAATTGCAAATTAACCCTTAATGACGCGCTGCTAGTCGAGTTGAGATTGTTCTCTACGCCTCCGTGACTTTTGACTATGCACTCTGCACGTGGGCCATTTGAGGATGAAAAAACACTCTCTGGGGTTTTACACCCTGACCTCTGAGATATGTGAATTGCCAATCAATTTTTTGGCTAGTAGAAAAAGAAGAAGAAGAAAGACATTAGACAATTCAATCAACTTACTCAACCATGAGCATCACTAGCCTATTCAGCAGACTTCTATGGAAGGAAGAAGCTATCGAAGAAGAACTTGAAGAAGCCGCAAAAGTGGAGTCCATCTGGATTTTCCCAATCAAGTCATGCCGTTGGATTTCTGTTTCCCAAGCTCCCGTCACTCCCACTGGTATTAAATCAGTAAATGAAATATTTCCGATTCTCGATTTCCTCCGCCGCTAATAATGGTACGTTTAGGGTTCCGGTGGGATCGGCTATGGATGGTGGTGAATTCAAGCGGCAGAGCATGTACTCAGAGAGTCCACCCCAAGCTTGCTCTGGTTGAAGTGGCTCTACCTCCTGAGGCATTTCGGGAAGATTGGGAACCCCATCGCGGCTCGTTTCTCGGTAGGTTATCCGATGCATTGAAACTCATGGATTTAATGTTTGATTATTCCTCTTGAGTTTTCAATTATTGATTAGTGATGAGCTATTTTCCGGTCCATTATAAAATTGAACAGAGGTAAGGGCTTCTGGAATGAATGTCCTGAAGGTCCCATTAATTGAGCCTTCTACTTTATCCGATGGTGTCTCGGTGTGGGGGTGGACCGGCGCCGCCTTGGACGAGGGAGATGAAGCGGCAGAATGGTTCACCCAGTATCTTGAGCAACCTAGCCGGCTCGTGCGCTTTCATGAAGGTACTCCCACTTCTGGTCTCAACTCGTCCGTTTCATATGTTACTTTGGTTTATCCTGTCTGATTCAGATTTGGTCACTTTGAATGTGGGTCTTGTTTTGGACAATTTTATTAAAATAAAACTTATTTACAAAAATAAGATTAGAGTTACTGTTAGTATATTGTCATGGTAATTTAAGTGTAAATGTTGAACATACCTTACTATGATTAATTTACTACTATAATCGCTATATTTAAGAGGCTACAATTTTTGTAATTATTTTAGTCATAGTTTTGTAAGTATTTCTAATATAAGATATTAAGATACATGAGGATTTGGGGCAATTTTTAAGAAAATTAATGATAAAATAATAATTTTACAATTCTATCTGTCAAAAAAGTTAGAAAAAGTAAGGTGTGTCTACAAAAAGTAGAGTGAAACGATAGATAAATGGATAAAGAAGAAAAATAAAAAAGTTACATACTCGAATGATCTTATTTAATTATTGTCTAAATAATCATGTCATTTCGCAATGGGAACCTTTAAGCTGGACGGGCAAGTATTATTTAAGTTTGATTTGGTCTGCTTATGTGTAGTCTAGTATTATTTGGTCAATTGAGGTATTGTCATGTTTGATCTGATTTTAACTAGTGTGGCTCAAGACTTACATAGTACAGATTTGAGTATCA
>CAMAPF010000343.1:30000-32078 GCA_945859915.1 Cuscuta epithymum | reverse complement strand
AAGTGGTAATAAAGGACCCATTCCCTCCCGAATAGGGGTTGGGAGTCCTAATTTCACCATAGCAGATCGAATAGAGCTTTTATTAGCCCTGGACCTTCCTTCTAGTTAAGCCGTCCTCGAGGACACGTAGCTCACCTGTAGAACTTTTTTTAGAATGATTTCTCATGAGCAACGAATGAGAACTTGAAAGAGGATTGGATCGATTGCCTAGGAGACCGGAAAAGCAAAGATAACGAAGACAGGAGCACTTCGGAACTAATTCCACTGAAGAAATAACCTTACTTCCCAAACGGGAATAATCGGAATGGGAGATGGAGAAGGGGGAGAGCAGGTTCGGGGAAAGAGAACTACAGAAAGCTTCAGCTCACAGTAGTATAGGGAAGATTTGCTTTCTAGCTAATTAGTAGTAGGGAACTTAAAAAGAGGATTTGCTTCCTTTCTAGTATACGAGAACTTCGAACTACATATTTGAGTCTTGTATTTATTAGTGGCAATAAAGAGAAAGGATAAACTTCGAATCCCTCAATCAATCTATTTTCTATGGCGAAGTTCCTTATATAGAAATAAATTGAAGAACAATAAATAGGTCCGGTCTAGAATTCATTCGAATAATCAGCACTATAGGGCTTTTCTTAAGAAACAATAGATGGGTAGCTCGCCAGTAGCAAAGCGATTTCAACCAGGTCTGTCAGTATTATTCCCGGCTAGGTTCTTCAGGGCTCAAAGCAAAGAAGCAAGGGATGACCCACCCTTAAGCAGAATCCGAAGATCAGTCCCTCCGCCTGAGTAGAAACCTAAGGAAGCGTAATAGCGGATTGGCGGTCAAGGCAAGGCTAGCTCGCTATTTAGTAAGTGCAGGGCTATCCCACTATTTAGTAAGTAATTCGTCTCGGGTAAATCAAGAGTAGGGGCTCCACAGATCATAGAAGGCCAACTTCCAAGTTCATAAAGTCATTTGTGAACGAGTTCTAGGCGGTTGTACTATAAATCAATGAAATATCTTGATTCAATTCAAATCTCGTAATGAAAGACATTAAGGCTTGTTCACTATCGAAAGAAAGCTCCTTTATTTCTATGGAAGTACTGTGTTAAGAAGATATTCCTATTGATCTATTCAATAACGATAGGTCTTGTCAGAGCCTTCTTATGCTTCCTTTCTTCTTCTTTTTCGCGCAAAAACAGAGATCGAAAACTCAGGAGAGGATTGAGTAGCCTCCCGTTGGAGCTTCTCGTTTTCCACCTGACGTATTTCTTGCTCAATTATCTAAAGTCTGATAAAGATATCCATGGCTACTCAAATCCAGTGATTGGTATCGTATAAATCATTCAGTCAAGTGGAAACGGAAATCTTGCCGACTTATAAGTTCGGCCCCCTTTCTTTGAACCTAAATAACCATCTTTCTGCGGATCGTAGGCCACTCTTTCATTGGTCTTTCTCTAAGACCCTTGGGCTTTTACTCATTGATAGCCGGAAGCAGTCGTCTAACCGGGAAGCGGAAAAAGCAGTATCGACGGATCTACAGTGTTCTAAAAGCTCTCTATCCAATAGCCGCCTCAACTTCTGAAGCGAAGTCCCTCAGGACAAGCTGAACGGTAATGCTTATCGTTGCACTTGTGTTATCTTATAGAATATGATCTGGAATGAAAGCTCTGATAGTCGATCGAGGAATCTGCGCCCAGTAGAGCTTAGCCACAGAGTAGACCGAAATGGTCTCGCGAAGCCGGTCCCCGTGTGATGAATATCCTTGATGAGCTTGATTTCCATACATATGCTTAACACATCCTATCTTTTACGGACTTACAGTAGAATAAAGGATATCGAAAAGAAGGTTCTTAACAAAAAGGATTTCTTGCTTCCATCAAATAGGATTGGGCTAAAGCAACTGTACAACAGGCGATGTTATCGTTATCAGCGATGCCTCGCAGCATGGAATGTTATTTATTATTCTCTTAACCCTTCATCACCTTCTCTCACTGCCGCTCTTCCTATTATTCTATTATTTCCTACATCATGTCGGAATATCTACATCGTCCTAATCGCCTTAGGACTCCCCCAATCTTTCCGAGAGGCCTCTCAC
>CAMAPF010000343.1:0-25000 GCA_945859915.1 Cuscuta epithymum | reverse complement strand
TTTTTCGGAGTCAAATTCCTTACCTTTCAACCCAAAGCTTAACATATCCGCACAGGTATTCTATTTATTGAGGATCCATTTCCCTCTTTTGATTAGCCAGTTTCCAAGGAGCCGAACGCTGGATCAAATTCTGCTAGCGGTACGCCGGCTGGTTGAGATCGGGGAGAATCCCAGCCGGCCCCGGCATTGACCGATGCCGAGTTGGCGCAGGAGACAGAGGCTAATGCCGCAGAATGTGCCAGAATCTTGTCTGAGATCTGTGAAGAAGCCAAAACTTTGGCGCGGAGTGACAGATCCCGACAAGTTGTCCAATATCGAAGACGCGGTCAATTGCCGACGTGGAAGAGTTGGACGAAGAGGCCCGCCTTTTGTAGCTTGAAGCTGCTTAATCGCTACGCCCCTTTTGGATTGAAAAAAGAAAACTCCTTTCTCAAAGAAAGCCTCTGTGGTTTGTGAATACCTCCCAACAGTTTAAGGCTCTACTGCCTTTTCGCATCCTTTTCTTTTCTATAAGTCAGTAATGTGGGCTGGCTTACTACTCCCCGATATACCCTATTTCCGGCGAGAGATTCCTGGTGGATCCAAGATAAAGAGAATGACTCTGAACCGCATAAGTCGAAGTGAGTTCCCGGAGGTGGGTAATAGCCTTTGACTTGGTG
This sequence comes from Cuscuta epithymum, assembly GCA_945859915.1. Classification (NCBI taxonomy): domain Eukaryota; kingdom Viridiplantae; phylum Streptophyta; class Magnoliopsida; order Solanales; family Convolvulaceae; genus Cuscuta; species Cuscuta epithymum. Next base: position 24,341 of record CAMAPF010000343.1, on the reverse strand, counting down.
ACTTTATCTCTTTACAGATTGAATCAACTTCCTTCTCACACCACCGGAAGGTTACGCAGGCAGGGCCCACTCGTGAACTTCAGGTTTTTCAGAGATTGGAGAGAAAGATGTGAAGTCAACGATAGAAGGCAAGCATCCAAATAAACAGATTGCTAGGAGCAAGAAGAGAAGAGATGCATCTAGTGGGGAAGAAAGCAGAACTCACCGGGGTACGTATGTGATGGAGATCCCATCGTCATTTCGAAATATGGAACCCTATTATCCCAACCCACCCCATTGATAGGGGCCCTCTTTTCGAGTCGAAGGACTGTGGGCTTCAAATAGGTAAAAATAGGTTCCGGATGGAGAGATATATTAATAGTTTGGATCTCTGCAGAGGGCCGCTTGGTGCTTATTTCCCTCGATCGGTCGCCCCAGACGACGGGCGAGTTCAGTCGGAGTCTCAACTAAACAAAGTAGCAAAAATCATATCATAAGAGAATAAATGAAACAAAGGATACGGTTCACTAGGTTCTACCACTACAAGGCCCAATCATATTCCAAAGAAGAGTTAGGAGTTATTCCCGGCCCGTCGATGGAGAACGCCAGCCCAGCGGATCCCAATCCAGCCGCTCTCCTGCCCGGTAGCACAGGCAGATGCGCTTTTGTCCTTATTCTTTCAAAGTATTCAAGTGAAAGGTAGCTATAGGAAAAAAGAAAGCCCGTTGATGACTTCGGTCGGTGTCCAACCTACCTTGACCGATGCAAGCTAGTACCATCAGCTTCTCTGCTACTTATGCCCCTGGTCAGTCTTTAGGCGGCGGAGGTTTTCTAAAGATTGGACTACTTTCTCCCCGACTATAAAATAAGATCTCAGTGCACAGAGAAGAAGGAAAGCTCCAGCTGTCTTTACAGAAGCTTAGCCTTCACACCTTTTCTCCCTTATCTCCTATTGTATGTAAAGGGCTTCTCTTGCCCACCTGGTAATGAGTCCTATTGCTATGTTCAAAAAATTCCTATTTCTTTTCAAATAGCACCTGAACTGCAGTAGCGCTTAGCCAAGCTTAGAGCTATCAAAGGCGATCCTTCTTAGTACGGGTACTAGCTTGAGCCAGTTAGGATTGACAACTTTAGCTTAGTTCTCCAACTAAAAAAAGTATGTTCTTTAAAGGTTTCAGTCACTTCACTTCTTACCAAAGAAAAAGGGAGACTTGCCAATCGCCTTGGTTTTTCCAAGAAAGGCGTGGGATGAAGCTTATCATGAGGACTACGGATCGTCCGCCTCTGGGACATTCTAGTCAGCAACGCACGAACGAAATAAGGGCTTTGTATCCCGTTCGAAATGAAGCCTTTATAAAGCTCTGAGAAGTAGGATTTTCCTCCAAAACCAAAGGACTCCCCACCTTACCTGGGCCTGGGAGGGTATACCTTGCACATGCAGGAGGTCAATAGAAAGAATTTATTTGTGGAAGAAAGGTAACTTGCTTACTTAGTGCTTGTACTAAGGAAAGATTACGACTCCTATAGATAACAAAAGAGCGGACAGGAGCAAGCCATAGACCTATTAGCTTACCATCTATAGTAGGCCTCGAAACCTTTCCATATTCTTCTACTCCAGGTGAAATACCATCATAAAGGGGAGCCTGAAGTAGGAGTCCCGGAAGAGGAATCAACAACGGAAGGTGAAACCGCATCGAATAAGGCAATTCAATAGGTGCAGAAAGCAGGCCATCTGAAGGAGGAGTACCAGTGGATAGAGAAGGCAATTCCAGTTCCACTATCGGATTCTGGGCATGAATATGAGACTAATGCAGTCAACTTCCTCCCGGCATTCGTAGATCAATCAGTAGTTCCTTGCCTTACTCATCTATTATTATTATATCGATGCGGCTAAAGGAGCCTGCTTTGGTGGCCCTACGAGGAAGTGTTGCCCATGAAAGTCAGCTTCAAGCTTCCGGCAACCGCTTATCCCAAGGTAGGTGGGATAAGTCAATATTGAACATTTTTAGGCTTCGGCAAAAGATTACTATTCTTCAGGTGCAGATGAGGCTTATGGGGAAGAGGAGGCAAGGGCTGACGCTTAAGCATCGGCTAGTGGAACTACTCCTGTCCTTCTTTCGTATCCGAGGTGGGCTCTTTACACATATGATATGGAGGTCTAGTACGGTGAACAAGTAAGGTATGGACTCTTGCCCTATCTTACATCCCTCCCTACTCTAAAAGCTACAAGAGGTAGTATTAGTGAAGTAACTAGATAGATTGTTGAATTCACAGCTACGTATATTAGTCAACCTATTAGTCTTTCTATAACTAGTTGGATAAGAGTTGAACTGTTAACTGCTAGTAAAGGATATAGCTTTCTATCTACAGCTACGCCGGAAGAGAGTTGAACTGCTTTCAGTTCTACCCTTAGGTAAAGATAGGCGGACGATCCCAGTTACTTTTATAGTATACTTATCAACTGAAGTCACTATGGTCACTCCTCTTCTCTATTTCTATTGGAAATAGCGGAGTCGAATACCTCTTTGATGGGGCTGGATAAAGGCTTGATTGAATCAAGGGGATATATTATCCCCGATTCACTCCCAACTCCTTTTCACTAAATAACTCTCACTCAAGAACTCAGACTCTTATCCTGTGACTATTATGCCACCTATAGACTACGCCTTCCTTTCTATACGTCAAGTTCCCCCTACCCAGGAGTCACTTCACTCCCTTTCAGTAGTTGAATAAGTAAGTCTTTATATGTCATTTTCGGAGTTCAAAGAAGCCGGAGTAGTCTATTTAAACAACAATTCATTTATAGTAGTAAATTACTACTGTAAATGAAACAACTGATTATTAGAATCTATTTCAAGTAGTTGACTTTGCTTACTGGCATCAGATTTGGCCAAGCTTATAATCAACCAAACTGTCCGCAGCATCCATGGCATAGGGCAAATGCTTCACACCCTGCTTCCTTAGTTCCATCTGTGCCCACGATTGGAGACCTGACATGAAATTGAAGAGCTTGTCCTCCTCGGACATATTCTTGATGTCAAGCATCAAGGAACTGAATTCTTTCACATTCCATGCCAGTATGCTTCAATTTATTGAGTGAGTCTCTTGCAACCCATGCTGTCTTGTAAGGAAGGCCTTCAATTCTTTCTTCAAAACTTCCCATCTTTCAATCTTAGGACGGCCAGCATAAGCATCATCCTCCATCCGTCTTCTCTTTGTTGGCATCCCCGGTGAGATACATGCTGGTGATTCTTACTTTTTATCCTTCTGGAGCACAAGCAGCCTTGAAGTACTCCTCCATATCCCAGAGGAAGTTCTCCAAGTAAGTCCTTGGCATTCCGAGTGCCACTGAACGATTTCGGGTCTGGAACAGCAGAATCGAGAGCCTCTGTTCAATCTCCCTCGCATCTGCCACCTATATTCTCCTTGGGTTCCCCCAGGATATGCTATCCAACATATCTTCTTTCGTCGAAGGTGAATCTGAGACTTCCTATCTAGAAAAGAAAGTCCTCTCGCGATCAATTCCTTTTTCAAATCCTGCTGCAGCTGCGCGAGCCCTTCCCGCGTGCCATAAATGACCTACGAATAGGAAGAATCCTAGAACAAAATGAGAGGTAGAAAACCAACTTCTAGGAGAGACGTAATTGACTGCATTGATCTCGGCCACCCACAGAATTGAAAGAACCTAAAGGGGCATGAGTCATATATTCCCGTTCTTGCCAAGGTTGTATGTCTTTTTTCAGTCTACTCAAGTCCAAACCATTGGGACCCCTTAGAGGTTCTAACCAGGGAGCTCGTAGATCCCAAAAACGCATAGTTTCCCCCCCTATTTTGATTTATAACAGCGAATCTATTTTTTTTCTTGACATATAAGAGTAGCTAAGTGTGGAAGTCAAATGAATCCTTGTTCGTACATAGGCTTCTCTGGTACGAAATTAGCCACTTCAAATAAGTTCATTGCTCCGGCCCAGAATACGATTCATCCTGCATGTGCTACATGAGCCCCCAGCAGTTTACCGGATAAATTGATAAGTCGGGCATTATCGGCCCACCAAGCGAAACCAGTGCTTTCTTGGTCACGACCAGCTAAAGCTCAAGTTCCATTAAAGAGCGTTTCCACGGCCTCAGGGAATATAAGGTTTTCATGAGGCTGATCTTGCCAAGCACGAATACCCTCGTTTAAGAGGATATTTTTTGTGTAGAAAGTCTCAAATTAAGGATCTTCCGCTGCACGGATTTCCTGAGAAACGAAGTCATAGGCACGTAGATTCAAAGCCAGACCGACTACTCCAAGAGCACTCATCCATAAACCGGTTACGGGTACAAATAACATAAAGAAATGTCACCAAGGAAAAAGAGGATGAATCGAAATATAGCTGCTACACCAAAACTAGGCGCAAAGAACCAACCAGACTGACCTAGCGGATAAATTAGGAATACAGAAACAAAAACGGCAATTGGACCGGAGAATGCGATTGCATTATAAGGTCGCAATTGAACAGATCGAGCAAGTTCAAATTGACGTAACATGAAACCTATTAGCCGTGGAGAGCAACAAAAGTCCACAGACCGCCTAATTGACACCAACGAGTCAAATCGCCTTGGGCTTCAGGACCCCATAGTAACAACAAAGAGTGTGCTCAACTATTAGCCGGAGTAGACGGACATGTATAAATACAAAAATGTTTCATCATCGAGATTTGTGCTTGGTCTTTCGCCTACCGTGTATGGTGTAACGGGGCATCTCGTGCCAAGAAAAAAGAAGGGGGGAACCTGGCTCACAAACCGGGGGATCTGGGCCCGCTCATCATCAATAGAATTCTACTACTAGGTTAGTACCCATTCTGACTCTTGTAAGTCTCCGAGGGACATCGAAGACTTGGAACTACATCGATTGCCTCACTACCATCTCTCTCGTTAGGTCATTACCGAGGCGAAAGCAGCTCTCTCGGAAGTAAGTTTCCCCGCCATCTTAGTGGTACTAGTCTAATAAACTTTCACTTGAACTGCCAAGACTCGGATTTTTTTTGTTGTGGTAACGCTCTTATAGAATTACGTTGAACGTCCCTTTATGATATGCCTTTCCCGATCGGCGCCTCGGGTCGGTAGCCGGGCTCCGGGACATTACTACCACGGCGACTATCGACCCGAGCCCAAAGAAGGAAAAGAACGGACTAAAGCGAGGAGTTCATTAGCCATACGAAGGGGGACGGGGCCTACGAACTAGCCAATGGGCCAAGCCAAACTTACGTATAAAGCAAAAAGCATTGAAACTAACACGAGTGGGAGCAAGACTTGGAATCATAACAGAAAGCGCTACGGCTAGAGCTAATACAATTAGGCCAGAACGTAGGTCCCATGCAAAAATATCTTTGATACCGTACTTGTAGAAGTAGGCATAAGAGCTCTATCAGCTAGCTCGTTCTGGTCTAGTTGCGCCATAAGAGAAGGGCGGAGACTCCCGAAGCAGGGGAGCCACTCCTAGACCAGCAGAATGACATGAACGAGCGACAAGACCGATTGCAAGCCCTACACAAAGAGGGAGGTCTGCTCCAGGCCTCTTCCTTTCTCCAGTCATTCTGAAAAAAGCTCTCGTCCCGTCTCGTACTAACAAAGAAAGTTCGAGTCTTTATCCTCATTATGAACTCAAAAGTGTAAGGCTGATTAGCATTCATATAATTCCATTCAATTTTTGCTTTCAGCAAGTAGGCGACGCGAATCTATGCTTTCTATGTTTCAATCGGATACCAATTGCTTGGATGCGTTTGAAAGCCTCGAGATGACTTGCAGAAAGAATTCATTCTAGGTTTGTCTTGTGTCTCCGAAACAAATGGTCCATTTATTGATGGGCGAACGACGGGGATTGAACCCGCGCGTGGTGGATTCACAATCCACTGCCTTGATCCACTTGGCTACATCCGCCCCTACCCCCGCACAGGTTTCAGTCTCTATCTACGATCAGATCCTTTCTGAACTCCCCTATGACCGCTTATCAAAGAGAAGCTTTTTCCTATACAAGGCAAGTCTATTGTTGTGTTTCGGAATTAGGGGAAACAAAGCTTCAACAAGTAGAAGCTTCCTGGCAAGGCTTCAAATCAAACAAAGAGGTTGGGCTGTTCACTTCATTGATTTGACTTCACTTTACTTAAGATTAAAGATAGGGGCGGCGGGCAGTGAAGGCTCATTTAGTAGACAGCGAACGGCACCTACTCCTATCAAAATGAAAAGAAGCAAGCGGAACTTGAAGAAGCGAGCCTCTATCAGAGAAAGAGCCATTGCGCGCTAGCCGGGTTCCAAACCTGCGCACCCCTAAACTACAAGCTTTCTTTGAAGCCCCTACTTCATGGGATATTTGAATAAGCCCTTTTCTACAAACCTTTCTATAATATTATATAATATAAGAGAAGCTCGAAGAGCTTTCTTCGCATGCCTAGTCAGGTTGTCAAAAGGCTTTCCTTCCTCTCCCGCTTGTAGTCGTTTTCGTTCCATTTCATTCCACTCCTTTGGTCGAGCGTCTTCAAACCTTTATGACTAAACTAATCTAAATAATAGGGGTAGGGGGTAGAGTAAGAGATTCGCCAGGTTTCATTCTGCACATTGAGATGTCCAAGATAAAAGGAACGAGGGGAATACTTAGTAAGAACAAAAGAGGCTAAGACGAAGGTTGGTTCAAGGGTACTATAAAGGCGGTATGGAACGCCGTTGATTGGCTTTATAATAAGTAATAATAACCTTCATCCGCTTCAACTATTTGTTTCTTTATATAGTGTGTTCAGTCTAGCTAATGGAAAGTGCCTATGAATGAGTTCCAAGAAAGCGGCCCTTCACCTCAGGGCTTTTAGGAGGTAAGTTGGGCTTTGACTTTCTTTTTTGTCCAGATTGGGTTGGTGTTCAGTGTGCCAGGTAAAAGAAAGAAAGATCAGGGGAAGAATAAGAAGCGGGGTAGAGGAATTGGTCAACTCATCAGGCTCATGACCTGAAGACTGCAGGTTCGAATCCTGTCCCCGCCTAATCATCTGAGGCCGTAGTCAGCCTCCATATTTTAGATTCCGTAAGTCACTTAGTTAATGCGCTACAAGAACTTGGCAAAATAAAATGATAAACTCATTCCCCTACGAAATAAAACTTAGATTGTTGGAAAACAATCCATACCGTAGGATCGGTCGTAGGAGAGGGAAATGAGAAAATAAGACTGTGCGGACTGCTTTAAGTCACTCCTATTTACTATGCTGCTAAGCCCTTCGCCAGCGAACTCTTAGCTATTATAAATGCTAGTTCGGAAATACCGGTTTTCTTTTCACACCGCGAATCCAGCTATATGAGAATGAGATCGGAACGCCGAGTGTTTTATTGTACTTCGTTTACCGTCTTTTTGTAATCTTGGAGCATTCCTCTAAGAAAGATAAAGAGTAATAGAGCGGTTATATAAAAAAATACCGGCTCATTATCGAACAGTTGTTTTCCCCAGTCTTGGTTGGCTTCATTCTTTGACTGAAATGCAGAGCATGCAGCAAAATCGAGCAATGGATCTTATAAGAATTCCACTTTGAAGCACGACTCTTTTGCTGGCATTTTAGCCTTCCTCTTTCAATCGAAACACTCGACGCAGATAGCTCCGGTGGCCCCCGCTTCTGCCTTTATCAGGCGGCGACAGCCCCCCAGAGGAGCTGCTCCTTAATCCGCGCTACAACCAATCAAAATTTGATCCAGATCGATCTATGATGCTAAACCGAGACTGAGATAGAGAGAGGGCTGTCCCTTTGTTGTCTCGAAGAGACAAAAGCACTCATATGAATGGCCCATGCTATTTCTAGTCTCATTTGGTTTCGAGAGCCTCCCTCTCCTTTCAGTCGAGTCACTTTGTACCTCTCCCCGTCCCTGACTCGTATTTTGAAAGACGTCATCCTCCGCATTCATTATTATGAAAATTTCCTTGGAAATAGAAAGAATATAAATAAAGGCGCATACGCGGGAAGGGCCCCACTACTTATTCATTAAGGGGGGGATACTAGCCTCATTACTTCCCACTGGGCGAGAAGTGCACCTAACCCACCTACCCACTCATCAATCACGGTGTTCAGCTGACTTGCACTGATAGACCCCTATTGTATAGGAATGAAGCGCCCATCTTTTGACTGTTGTCAATGAATCTCTTCAATGTTTGATTCTACTCTATGTTAGAACATTTCTGTGAATGCTATTCTGATCTAAGTGGTCTTATTCTTTGTCCCGTGCTAGGAAGCATTACTCCTCTTTTCATTCCAAATTCAAGAATACGACCGATACGATTAATTGGTCTGTGCGCCTCTCTTATTACTTTTTTGTATCCCCCTGTTATTTGGATACAATTCGATCCTTCTACGGCCAAATCTCAATTTGTGGAAAGTCTTCGATGGCTTCCTTATGAAAACATCAATTTTTATTTGGGTATCGACGGTATCTCTTTATTCTTCGTGATATTGACCACATTTCTGATCCCTATTTGCATTTTAGTGGGTTGGTCTGGTATGAGAAGTTATGGGAAAGAGTATATTACAGCATCTCTAATTCGTGAATTTCTAATGATCGCCGTGTTCTGCATGCTGGATCTTCTACTATTCTATGTTCTTCCCGAAAGTGTGCTAATCCCTATGTTGTGCGGAGCTGAGCATCTTCTATTCGCTGGGATAAAGCTTTTCCTCTGCAGGGGCCTTGTGCAGTAAACCCCCTACGGGCGGTCGTCCGTCGTCCTAAAGTAGTCCCCGCGAAGCTTTCGGGAAGAGGGGTAGTCTTGTGTGTAAGCATAGCATTTCTGGTCGAACCCGCCCAACCCAACTAAGAAGAACCGAACCTGACAGACACATCTTTTTCCTTTTGGGAGGGTACTCCGAGTAGTGGGTACCCTCGTAGGACCTCGACCCGCCTACTCGGGTCTTGTATGGATATGCAGGAAGGGGTGCTCCTAGGTGTGTGTAGGGGTTGTGTTTGTTCGCGAGAAAATCTTTCTCGTCAATTTTGGGGGGTGTGGACACACTTGCGCGAATTCGGGTAACGGCTACAAGGGAGAAATCGAAAGGAAACTGTACCCGACCAGGGATGGACGTAAACTCGTAAGCTACCGAAGGTAGGGATAATCGTCCAGGTCTTATTGTGAAAGAAAAAAGCCGCCCCGCCACAGCAGACGGGTTGCTTCCTCTGTCGTCGCCGGGGAGCTCTTGGCGAGGAGACCTTTGGAGAAGTTGCTAAAACAAACGGGATGGGAGGATCGACCTGTTCAGTATAATTCCGAAGAAAGACTGTTGGCAGCAGGTGGAGACATTTTTTTTTCCCCTTCAAAAGGAAATGCGGACAGGGTAGAGCTCGGCAGAGGGTTCGAGAATAGGGTGGGGTCCTGTCCTTAAGATTCAGATAATAAAATAGTTCCAAACCTTTATGCATGCACCTCCGTACAAGTTCCGGCCAGGATGATTGAAAAAGATGAAACCAATTTGAACCGCTCACATCACAGTAGTAGTAGCGTAAAGGCCGTAACATAAGGCTATTACTTTCACACCTCTCTCTCTCCGCTGCGTGAGCAACCCGACTGTGCCTTACATGTGCTCTACAGGCCGCACTCCTCTTCCCAACGAGCCCATTTTTCTTTTTATTTGGAAGACGGGGGTTCGAAAGGCATGGGTTTCAGTATGTCTCCAGATAGGGCCCCACTAGTCCGGCTAGCTAGTGAGCGGTTCTTTCGGGCGGGAAGCAGGCCGGGCCCTACGGGCGGGCATCTCCCGCAACGCAAGCACTATTGTTCGACACCACCCGAGGAGCAAAAGATTCGAGAGTCCAGGCTTCAAATACATGCATAGATAGTGGTCTAATGCCAAGGCCGACGACGGAAGCTCGGGACGGAGCCGTATGAGGCGGAAGTCTCACGTACGGTTCTCTGAGAAGGGAGTGGCTACCTACTGGAGCTTCGACCAACCACCACCGGTCAATTCCGCTTTGGGGCCACCCCTTACTCTACCATTATTATAGGGGTATGGGGTTCGAGACAAAGAAAGATAAAGGCAGCATATCAGTTTTTCCTTTATACTTTACTTGGATCTGTTTTTATGCTATTAGCTATTCTGTTGATTCTTCTCCAAACAGGAACAACCGATTTACAAATTTCATTAACCACAGAATTTAGTGAGCGGCGCCAAATCTTTCTATGGATTGCTTCTTTCGCCTCTTTCGCCGTCAAAGTGCCTATGGTACCAGTTCATATTTGGTTACCCGAAGCTCATGTAGAGGCACCTACGGCAGGATCCGTCATCTTGGCAGGAATTCCTTTAAAATTGGGAACCTACGGGTTTTTAAGATTTTCAATACCCATGTTTCCCGAAGCGACACTTTGTTCCACTCCTTTCATTTATACTTTAAGCGCGATTGCTATAATATATACTTCCTCGACCACTTTAAGGCAGATCGATCTTAAGAAGATCATTGCTTACTCCTCAGTAGCTCATATGAATTTGGTGACTATTGGTATGTTTAGTCGGGCGGCGGCCGTTAGGTCACCTATTTTGAGTTATGGACACACAAGGCCAAAACATGTGTGCCGGGCGTGCGACCCATCAACCTACTAGCAATGGGGGAGAAAACATAGCATGTCGCAATAAAAGCTTGATTCGAGGCGTCAGCAAAACACTACCGTCTGTTCCAAAAACAAAAGCCCCTTAGCGCCCCGGGACGGGAGTGGGGGACGGCCCTACGCGCAGGCAACAGCAGCACCGGCTCTACGAAGTCAGAATAAATTCCTTCACTAAAAACATCAAACAAATAGATTCTTCTAAGTGAGTTGTTTGTTGTTGCTAATCTAAACGTGAATAAGAATGAAAGGGCGTGAAGCGAGTACTTCTAGCTGCTTCTTATTATGGGCGAAAATGAACGAAAAGCGAGATAAGCGTGCTATTTTCAAATCGATTGATAGATAGCCTGATCTGTTCTGATAGATCGAAAGAGATAGAGAGGGAATCTATCAATAAGAAGGGGAAATATCCTATTTCTATCTATTGATGAGACAACTATCTATTCTTGATCCATCAGAAAGAAATATATATGTATCTGATAGAGTCTACATCGTACGTAGAGCGCTCAAGCGCTTTTGAGGCCAGCTCAGTTCTCTTATCCATCGGTCCAATGCACTGGGCTCATCTCATGGAGGGAAAAGCCAAAATGTAGTTGTCCTCCTTCTCTCCCCGGTATCGTCCCACACAGAAAGAAAGAGCGCAGAGCCCCGGCCCGACCTGTAGGTCCGCTAACGTAAAGCGAGGAGTTGAGCCTGAACTGGCGAACCGAAGTCACTTTCGGAACCATACTTCCTACAGCTAACATGTGTCCAGTCCAGCGGGAACGCGCAGCGCAAACGAACCGCTCCGTGGGCTGCTATACCGAATCCCCCGCAGGCCATCGGGGACCGAGTGGTAAGGCCATGATCCGCAGGGGAATGGATCACTCATTCTTCCATTGGGGACAGGTGCACGAACGACAACTCCAAACGTCATACATCCGCCGCCTACCTACCGTTTAGGTGGCACCAGCGAGATCCAGCCCACGGAGCGGTAAGGAACTTTGTGTCGCGGCTGCTCCACTCCGCTGCGGTCTCATGAACTGAACTTCGTTGCCTTCCCGCTAATAAGCGAATGGGCGCTGTGCCGTGGGTAAGTTTCGGGGAGCGAAGAGAGACCAGAAGAATGATTCATTTGGATCGACGAGCTTTTTCGGCCAGAATCAATGGAATGTCTGTCTATCCATGAACATATATTCTATCTGTATATCTAGGCTATACATATCAAAGTTTTTTATGGCATGATATGATCGCCTAGCCGTAGCCGCATATAAGCTACGCTCAATGCGGGATTTCTGTTGGATCAGATCTTTTGGGAAGCTTTTGGACCTAGCGAAAAGGACTCTAAGCCTTCAGCAAGCAAGCGCGAGAGAAGCGGAGCTGTCGTAGAAGCCCCCCGACCGACTAAAATACAACAGTCGCGACCTACTTTGATTCAAAAGAAAGGCGAAGGCAAAACAAGCAAACGGCTTTCTATCATAGTTGCAAGGGTTCCAAACCTTCACTACTTAAGTACCAAAGGCTGCTTTCGGTTGGTTTCATAAGGGGGCTGTTCACTACAAGCTATCAGCGCTCAGCGCTGTCTTAGATTGAACGTCGACTTATCTTATTGCCGTTCAATCTCTAAGGCGGGTTTCCGGAATAGTGTTCGTGTCCAAAGGTGAACAAAGCCCTAGCTTCTAGAGTTCGCTGCTTTTCCCAGGCCGGAGAAGGGCTTATACTGCTCGCCTTTGTTTGATATGTTCATTCAGTACCAATACAAACTAAAACTACACCAAAGTGGAAGGGCCAGTATAGAAGCTAGAAGTAGCTAGCCTATAGTAGTCGGCCTAACCAAAGCGTCACGACAACATCAAATTTGCCTTATGAATTGAGAATCTTCAGTAGGGGGCTTAGCCCGCCCGCCTACCAATCAAAGAGGCTGAGAGTAAGCGTAAGCTCGAAGAGCTTCCCTTCATTCGCTTCGCGGGAGCCGCACAGCACATAGCTGGAAGTCAGAGGGCCCATACTACCTGCCTAACCCTTCGCTCCGAGGGACCGTAGATCGGAAAGCGCCTTATAAACCACCCAAAGAGAAGGGAAGGGGCCTATGTATTTGCATGACCCCTGCAGATTGAACCCTATCTACACCCGGAGCCACTCCCCTAGCGGTCCTGCCACCACGCCGCAGAACGGGAGCTCGTGTGGAACCTTTTATTCTGGCGTAACAGCGGTAGAACGTAACAAAATATGACACCCGAAGCACAATCCTATCCTATCCGAGTTGACCCCTTGCACTTCGGACAGCCGTCCGTAGCATCATAAGGAGGACCCCCTTTCGAGGTTCAAAAAGAGTACGGTACATAGGAGGTTGGTCTTTCTCAACGTGGTGTATAGCACGAAAACCCTTTCGATACAAGCCACACCTAGGGTTGGTGTGGTCACATGAAAGAACCAAATGAATCCTTTCTTCTCTTCTTTATCTTTCCCCCTCGGGAAAGATAAAGAGGGTCTTATGGAGGGAGGTGGGAGGGGAAAGGCTTGGTGGGCCTACCTATCCCGATAGGACCCAACGGGAGCTGTTTAGAGGTTCCATATTGCCGAGACGAAGGGCAGCACTTCTGTACGTAATCGTAGTATGTCACGTTGTCCCGTCCCCGCTGCATCGAAGAGTACCTATGCACTATGTTCCGGTTCACTGATAAGGAAGATAGAGTTGGGGTGGGGGTCTACGATGTGATACTCAAGTATGACCCGGGGAGATACATGCTAACTATGGGTAGGAAGCAGGAACCATTATGTAAAAAATTTCGGGATCTCTTCTACTACCATCGATCGACAGAGCGGAACGACCAGAAAAAGAAGTGAAGTTAGAAAGCCGTATGATAGGTGGTAACTATCTTGTACGGTTCGGGGGGTAATCGGCGTACTCCGATCAGTGGGGGAGGAATCTTTGGCTCTATCGAACATACAGGGAATTGGAGGTAGCATTCTACCGATGTCAAGTCATGGACTGGTTTCTTCAGCCCTTTTTCTATGTGTTGGTGTTCTATATGACCGACATAAGACTCGACTTGTTAGATATTACGGAGGTTCAGTGAGCACCATGCCGAATCTCCCTACCATTTTCTTCTCTTCCACTTTGGCCAATATGAGTTCACCTGGTACTAGCAGCTTTATCGGGGAATTTCTCATCTTAGTAGGAGCTTTCCAAAGAAATAGCTTAGTAGCCACATTAGCAGCGCTTGGGATGATTTTAGGCGCGGCCTATTCCCTTTGGCTATATAATCGTGCGGTTTCTGGGAATTTAAAACCCGATTTCCTCCATAAATTCTCCGATCCAAATGGCAGAGAAGTTTCCATATTTATACCTTTTATTGTTGGAGGGGCGACCGTCCGTTAAACTACCAAATAAAAAAGGGTAACCCAATGTGATCATGACATTGTAGGTGCTTGCGATGGGACGGATGCGACTTCCCTCAGTTGGTTTGGGTGGCATAGCCCGTTGCAGAAGTCCCCCCTTTTTTATCCATTTCTTTAGTCTTTAGGGAGCGACTTTACTAAACTAATAAATAAGGCTCGCGCTAGGCGCTTACCTTTTTTGGCTGAGCCGTATCTTGCTGGGTGAGACCGATAGAAAGAAAGGACGGGGGGCAACCATGCATGGTACTTCTCGACCCTGTCTCCGAGGGACAGTTGAACGAGCGACTCATGAATGCTGCCGGGTCGGACGAGCCAATAACTCGAAGGCGTTCGGTCTGTTTTTTGAGCAAGAATCACAGCCTGACCTTATCTTCACCATGATACGGACTCCAAGTTCTTATGGCAGAGCACGAGGAGATTGATCATCAATATGATGATTGGAATGGAAACCAGAAGCACGACTGGGGTCTTCGTGGTCCAAAATAATCAAACCATCAATAACAGAAACGTAAGCATGAGACTTTTTGGTAGTACCGGTGAACCAGATGGCCGCGGCGATGGAATCTGGGACGGAGGACTTGTAGTATCTCTCTAGATCTGGCAAAAGCGAAAGACCCCCTAACATAATTCGAATGGAGGCTGACCGCTGAGCCCACTCTGGCCTCGCAGGGCGGGCCCCTGTGGTTGCGAGCTGGAGCTGCCATAGCTTATGGCTAGAGCAATGGGAGGACCCCAGCAGAGAGAAAAGTCAGGATAACGAGCGCGGAGCCCGCCAAGCGGGCGGCAGGAGCAGCGGGCAAGTGCTTGGTAGGCCAACAGCCCAGTGAACCGGGCGGGGCACTCGAAGAAAGGGGGCACACTGAGCAAGTACGAGAAATTGGCCCCTAAAGCTTTCTTAAAAGCAAGGATCTATGGAAGTGGAGGCTCGTCCCCGGTCAATATTTGATCAAACAATAGGGGATAAGATCGTACAGTTCCCTACCGAGACAAACTATCCTCCGCACGTTGCGCGTTAGCGCATCCGTTTTCTTGCTGGGCTCGAGGGCGAGCTTTATTTATTTCAGAGAGAATGGGGAGTGAATCGAAAGGCTCCCGTTTCCGTTCTGGGGCTTTCGATCTTTTTCGTAGTTGAGAAGGGGGAAGGAGTCTAAATCAATGGACATGAATGAACCATCATTGATGGACGTTGCACATGACACGATCAATTCGACTCAAGGTCCGGCGCTAATAGAAGTTGCTTACTTTCCTAGTAGCGAAGGAAAAGGGCAGGGCTTTTTTCGTAGTAATAGTGGGCGGGTCTCATGAGATCTATGCCGGCCGTCGGAATCAAACGAAGGTCGAAGGACCATTCGATTCATTAAGGGGCATAGCGGCGCCATTCCCGGACCTAGCAGCAGACGGGCGGGGCCGTGCCTGAATTCAGACCGGACCAGACTCTTCTTTGTTTGCCAGGCACGCAGACCGAAGATCTCACTTGTCCTGGACTGGACAAGTACGTAGAGATCTTCGTGGGACCGTGGAGGGAGTCTCAATCGATCTTTTCTAGGATTCCTTATCACGCCACACATGGAGATCCTTCCATTGATAGATCAGAGGCCCCCTTTCACAAATTATGAAAGGTGAGGTTACTACCTGCTTATACGGAATAGGTTGACTTTGTACCGCCATATAGATCGGAATCCGGAGCGATAAGAACGTGCCGGGTTGGTGTGGCCACAGCTACAACTACTGGCGCTTCAAAAGGCTTAGGCGCTACTGAAAGCCTTTTTCGGTAGGCCTCCAAACAAAATGAGAAAAAAGGGTCCGGTCAATAGCATAGCTCTTTCTTTCCCCGGTCTCCTTTCGAAGGAGAGGCCTTCGCATTCCTAATCCGGTAGGGTCGGACGGCTTTGTTTGCCCCAGCTTGGCCCCCGCACAACGACATTGTTTGTTTGTGCGCCCCTGACCGTTCTCGCTCAGTGTTTCAACGGCTGGGAAGGCAGTATACGAAACGAAGCCTATCGCCACGCCGACCATCAAATACGAGACCCTTCTCAAAGATTTGATGGAATGGCCCAGCCCAAAAAAGGAAGGTTATAGTACGCGATGCGTTCCATTTGTACGAATCGCGAACATACCACGCACGACCGGACGTAGAGCTACTAAGAGCTGGCAGACCGGCAGGTTCCAGATCCGAAAAGTCGAGTCTCGATCAGCCTAGTGCACCAACCACGTGGTACGACGGGCACTCAAAGACCTGGCGAATGATGGCCCACCCCACCCAAGAGCGCTTATGTCATAGGGGAACTCATGGCTGGAAACAATCCTTATGGTTTGTTTGAATATCCGGCGGTAGGAATAATAAAAATAAAAGTCCAGGTTGGTTGGTGAGCCTAGTGATAGGAGACTATCTAGCTTGGTTCGGAGAGCACTTGTTGAGTGAAATATTTTGTTGTTGCTAAATGTATGTTACGGCCTAAATGCTTAACTATTGACCCTACTTGTTCGGATGGGTGTTCACCCCAAAGTGTTCCCGGACCGCATGCAATACATCCGTAAGTAACTTAGTGCAACATGGCAAATTTCATTGAGAGGAATCAGCAAAGAAAAGAAAAATGGGTCTCAAATGTGTATTTGAGAGATTGTCCTCGGGCTTAGGAGTGTCCACATGAGTTCGTTGAGGTGTTTACACAGGCCTGCGGTCCTCTTTTATATTCTGTCGAGAGTTCGGATTGCTCCACTTAAGTAGAACGAAAAGAAGGAATTTGAAAATAGAAAATAAAAGGGAGAGGTGAGAATAGACTCGACTAAAAGGAGAGGGATAGAGCTAATGGCTTACTTATAATGCATTATTTTTTCCGAAGAAAGATACAAACTCATCTATTCTTCTATCCTAGCGTGCTCTAACCATAAAGGAATTATGAAACATCCAACTACCGAGCTATAAGAAGAGAGGAGAGCTACTAGCAGCTAATAGAAAGGGCAGACTTAGCTCAGTATGGACCTTCTTACAGAGTGCTCTATCCCTAGAATAGCATACATTTGAGCATACTCTCTTTCTTTGGAAATGATATGATACTCGATCTAGATACCTAGCTACTTGAAGAGGAATAATAGCATATAGCTAAAATGCCTAAGGGCCGGCCTATACTATTGATGATAGATAAGCTTAAGCTAAGAAGTCAAGAGGTGAGAGAAAGATTCCATGCCCAGCAGCCGCAAGTGCCTACTCTATTTTCTATATATAGTATAATTCTTATATATATCGTATAATTCTTATGGATTGGGGTTATACCCTTTTATGCATATGAAAGAGGACTATTTCATCCAAGCCTGGTCAACGGGACTCCCAGAGCTAGATCGACTGCCGGGCCAGTCCCTAGTACGACATCAGCCAGAAAGAGTCAAGCAGTTTCCCATTCCGACGGGGAAAAAGAACTAGGCCCCGAAATATCCTATGTTAAGGAAGTGGGCCTGGCCCCCCTTCGAATCCTAGTTGCCTTGGACCTTCACCTGGGCCTTTAGGCGCGTTAAAGCAGAAGATCTGCTTTCATCTTATAAAGTGAAGTGAGGGTACCGCTATAAGGTACTACATTGATGAGTCCTCTTCTAAGCTTTGCTCGCGAACTGCTGTTAGCCGATACTGCTTCCGATCAAGTTCTGTCACACTCTAACCGGGAAATCTCTTTTTTCAAAATCATTTGCCTAAATGAAAGGTCTAGGACCATCGACAAGAAGAATAAATGAAAGCTCGGCAGTCAGAAGCGCAACAAATGGAACAGGCTGTTACTAGCCAAGATGCTCTCGTTTCAAGGTCTCCTTTTTATCATGGCCTACCCCCCTTACAATCAAGCTTCCACTGCTTACGTCGCGGGTCGTCTTGCACCAAAAGAAAGGGCCAAAAACGCCAGGGTTCAAGGGTTTTCAGTGGGCCCGCCCGCGGCTATTCATCGGCGGCCAGTTCCCCTAGTTCCCAATAGCTAAGCTCCCCCTTATACCTATACCTGTACATGCCCGTCCATCAGCAGCATTTGCTCCTTTGCAAGGCCTACTATACTAGGCAGTTCCTCTTTCGTGCTACCCAATGTTCTGGGCCGGTGACAGGCACGGACCTCCCGCCAATAGCTCTTGTTCTGGGCAGGGAATACCTTGTTGAATCTAAGTATAATCTAATTGGGTCAGCATATCTCTATCCGGGCGGGGGAAAGATGTTCCTTTTTTCTATCTAAAGAGATAAGTTATTCAAAGAAAGAAGAAGGGGTTGTATATAATAACGTCAACACCAGGGGAGTGACTGCACCACCACTCGCTCAAGCACCTGCTTTCGCTTCGTTCGTGCCAAATAAATAGGTGTAACAGATGCACATGAAGAGGGGGAAACAAAGCTCCAGCAGGATAAGAGTCAAGGCGTACACTGCTCTAAATACTGCTAAATCAGTCACACCAGACCAACTCAAAGCTATACGATAACAAGCCATCCAAGAAGAAGTGGAGAGGTGGGAAGGCTTTCAAAATATGAAATAGAAGTAAGCAGTTCCAAGCTTTCTTCCGATTGGCGGGCCTATCTCCGGAGTGGATCCGTTGTATGTTCTTTCTCTTGTTTTAGCGATACACCTGTGTTTCATTCTTTGTCTTGTTTCACTAAACCTTGCTTCTTATTCCACGGAAGACTTTTTGACCCCGGATTTTCTTTCATCACATGCAAGGTTTGATTCCCCCGCTCTCGGCGGCAGGTCTAGCCCGCCTTCCGCTTGGTTCCAAGGAAGGTGTTAGCCCAGCTGGAGCACCTTAGTTCACATCATTGAAGACAAGATTTGAGTAGTGTTATTATTATAGTTTTTTAGGCTTATTCATAAGAGAGTGTTGCCAATCCTTCTTTAACGGGCCTTCCTTGCATTATGTATTAACAGGATATCCCGCGTTTGTTACCTAAAAAAGTTTGAGCACTTCTTCTATATACAACGCGGAGGCAGGAATGAATGGGAGTCAATCGGGGATCTTGGTATGTCTTCCTTCTTTTTTCCGGGCATAGTACGCCATGGTTTGGATAATGAGATAGTTTCGGGAGATGCTTTGGCTTTTGATCTTTCCTCTGCTTGATGAACCTTTCGGGCTTTCGCATCCCTTTCCTTTCTTTCTGTGGCTCCCGACCGCTACAGTCCTACAGTCTTTCTTTCCCATAGGACAGTATGGAAGAACAGTTCTTGATGAATGATAATGTTCTTCCTCGGCCCCTTTCTTCTGTCTTTGACTTTGCTTTTTCTGTTCTAGGGTAGGCTTATCTTCTCGCTACTCCAGTCTAGTGGGGAAGGTCTGTTGGATTGTGGTGTTATGACTCATTCATATGAATAAATAGCGTATCTCATATTGCCAGTGATGATATGATGCCCAGGCTAGGAACTGCTGTTATTCATAGTAGGCCCTCAGGGCGGACTGACAGCCTTTTCTCTTTCGTGCCTAAGCGTAAGATTGAATAATCATAATAAAGGGCGAGCTCACAATAGCTATTGATTCTTTGAGAGCAAAATTGAGGTAGACAGGACTTGCTTAAACTTGAGTTCGCCCATTGGCTATGAGGCATGAACGATAAGACGCTATGCTTCTTTCCTCCGCCCGGATAGATCCTATTTTACATTATGAATCTAGCATTGGACTCTTACCTGGACGAAGATGAGCGATCTTACGTTTGCCATCATGAAGGAATTCTCCTTCAAAGGCTGTGGCGACCGATGGGTCCGACCCACTTTTCATAATAATCGAGATCGATGCTTCATTCTTTCCAATAAATAGATCCCAGCCCAAGAGGTGTATGCATGCAGTAAAGATGAAGTAAGTCCCTTCTTTGGCAAAGACTATGAGATCGAACGAGCGTAATAAGCGAGTCTAAAGGTATACTTTTCTAGCTTTATTGCTGGCTCTAAGCCTACCACTTTGAAAACCTAACCTTCGTTCGATAGAGCTAACCAACCTTCCCTTTGATATGAAAGTTTTTCCAACCCACCCGAACCTCAGGAAATCAATTCTAATTGGCTCTACATCATCTGGAACTAAATAAGCTTCGGGGTCTTCATTTCAATTCTAATCTGCATATAGAATGAGAACCGCCATGATCGTGATTTGATCATCATTATAGGGCTTATGACGAAAGGGGAGCATTATGTCCGATCAATACACCAGTCTGCGCTCTAATAAAGGGTGCTATGGAATAAATTAGGCACTGAACTGAGGTTGAGTAGTGCTTATCACTCAGGACGGCCAGACTCCAGTCGTCGGTTTACTGGAAGATTTTATGAAGAGCTTAGTGCAAGTGTCGACTACACGAGCATTCCCTTACTCGGCAGAGCTTTCTCAATAAAAAGTAAATAACTACTCCTCTTACTACAGGACGCTTCCCTAGCCAACATTTAGATCCGGCTCTACCCAAACTTTTCTGGTTCACCCCAACATTCCCCACTTGTCCGACTGTTGCTGAGCAGTTTTTGGGTATCAAACGGACTTCCCCAGAAGGTCATTTTCATGTGGCCGATTTCCCCTCTTTTGCAATCAGTTTCGCCACAGCACCTGCTGCTCTAGCTAATTGTCCACCCTTTCCACGTGTGATTTCTAGGTTATGTATGGCCGTGCCTAAGGGCATATCGGTTGAAGTAGATTCTTATTTTTGATCAATCCTTCCCAAACTGTACAAGCTTCTTCCAAAGCATACGGCTTTCTGGATGTTCTTCCAAATATTTGACAAGCCCGGGAAAGAGAGGTTCTTGGTTACAGTGATATCTATACAGATGGATTTTCTATATATCGTATAATTCTTATATATATGATATAATGAAGTACCACATGAGTGGATATATAGGAATCAAAATCTGCCGAATCACTCATGTTATGATCTTCTACATCCTAGGTCTTCCCGTTCCTTCATCTGGCTTATGTTCTTCATGTAGCATTCAGACCGAATGACTCTATTCAATTACGTCGATACTTCCACATATTACGGGTAACGTAGGAGACATCTCTATTTTTCCCCGGCTTCTAATTACCACTGCTTAGCTTTCAATTCGCCTCTGACCATCAAATGAAATGTGAATAACCCGTCCTCCTCTCTTTGAAACAGGGGGGCGCTTCTGGTTCTGTCGGTGCTTGAAACAATTTTGTCTTCTCGAGTCAATAATTTGATATGAGGAACTACTGAACTCAATCACTTGCTGCCGTTACTCTTCAGTTTTCTGTTTAGGTCTATCCTGTAGAGGTATTTTCTATATATAGTAATAATTCTTATATATGGATCAGTGATCGATAACCGGCGATGATAAGGTTTAGGAACAGTGCCAGTTGTAGAATATCTTAGTTGTTCCATCCGATTATCGTATATCAGACGTTTCACGATCAATCTTCAAACCTATATAAGACCTTCCCGGGAAATAGCAATAAGGGGTTAGAATACTAGTACTTGTTGAGACCAAGGGTCGATGTAATTGAGAGATAAGAACTTCCTTTAAGGTCAGCTCCAGGTAATAACTTACTTTCTGACCTTTTTACACCTACTGTAAGAGATCAGATAAGAATTCCCTAAGGCGGCATCAAAGCACAACTGCTTTCGGCTTATCGGTATCCATAATTCGGTTATCAGGTTTCAAATGTTATATTTATATTCGATCGGCCATGAACAAGCCCAAGCCCTTATCCGGGGTTGCCTTAATGCTTAAGGTTTATTGGTACTGCTGTGATCTAGTACTGTACTATTCACTGGAACTTTCCAATTACAGTAGGGCCTCGGTACTGAAAGCGGTACTGCTAGACCAAAGCAAAAGTACTATAATATAGGCCCGCCTAGTCAAATAAATATCTTCTTTCTCGTACCAGTAGGGTAGGAAGGGAAGCCACTATCGCCCGACCCGGCAGCTCTATAGATGAAGCTGCTAATCTCCGATAAAGCCTTTAGCTCAACCCGGCCCGTACCTAAACTATTGAGAAGGGCCGTACTTTGACTTTGAGGGCTAAGGTGGTACTGAAGCAGCTAAGCTATCATCGGTTCTAGCTTTATGTGCCCGATAAAGGTATACGGGAAGGTAAGGCCTTATCACTTATGCTTCAATAGCTGCGTGGAGTTATCACCGGGATTGGAAGCGGGGAGTTTAGAGCGGTACCGAGAAAGGCTAATGAGGGGCACCCATACGGGCTATTGCGCTTCTTCATGCCCGGCCCGGGAAATCAGGGAAGCAGAGATAGGACGGACTCTACCTTGAAACCTTGAATATAGTACTAGGGGCAGCAGGCGTATAAGGCTAAGCTGTGAGGTAGAGCCTTTTCCTCTTCTTATGCCGTACCGAGAGGAATAAGATGAAGGCGAGACCACCTCTAGTTATAATCAAGGTATGATGGTGTTGGAACTTATGCTTCTTATCTCATTTCTGGTACGTCCGCTAGTGAATCATAAAAAAGGTTAACTTTCCTCTCTTCCTTCTTTCCTTTTACCCTTTGAATAGCAACCAACTGGAAACAGGCATACAAGCTGGTCACCTTACTTCTTTGGTCTGCTCTGGCCAAAGTAAACTGGTATAATTATCCTCCTGTCACTAGTTTTTATTCTAGTATGTTAGAATAGGAAAGCAGGATATAAAGTAAGATAAGCATTGAAAGAAAAAGTCTCACGCTCTAGCACAGAAGCAGAATCTCGAGCTATGGCTTCAACATCTGCAGAAATAACTTGCTTTTCGACTACCTTGAGTTGGGTCTTCTCTTACTCGCATGGAGGTAAGGAAGAGAAGAAAGAACCGATTGAGCTAGAGTCAAAGCCTATCTGCGAAGGAAGAGTTGGAATCCCATTCTAAACGTGGCTTCAAAGCCCATAGCGCTTGCTTTTCTCGGGAATTGAGCTTAGCCCTTTAACCCAGCGCTTATCGAGGGAATTGTTTCTAAGCCGAAAAAAAGTGCTTTCTTTTAGGATATCTCTTTCTGCTTATGATTGAATAGTCCGGAATGGCCTATTTTTATAAACGAAAACGCGAGTTTCGAGTCTCTTTATAGAGGAGATCAAACACATGCTCGGAGTCCAGATTTGAAGGGATTTATAGCTAGCTCCCGCCTGTCCCAGTACTAGACCCGGTATAAGTAGTTTATCTCCTGCAGTCCTTTTCACTTTAAGGTCTTATCAAAGGACAAATGAAAGAAATCCGGTGTTGAAAGCCTTCCAATTGGAGTGCTTTTGTATCAAAAATACAACCTGAAAAGCCAACCGAGCGAATACTTTATATCGATAGAGCAAATAGGTATGATCCATAGGTGGTAATAGTCGCCATTTTGAGTTCCCCTTCCGGACCTTTTACCAATAGGAAAGGAAAGATCTTATTCAAAGTATTTAGGCCCCTAACTGACTCGCTATGTAACCCGGGCTTGACGAGTCACTTTTTTTCTTTTCCCTTCATTCCATCCACTTTCATTCCGGGGTTCATCCCCCCTTTATATGATTCCCTAGTTCGTCTTCTCTTAATATATTTATTGTGTGAGGGAAATCCTCTCAGCCTAAAGATGCCGCACCTTGCTAGTTGCATATATATATTCAATAAGCGTTCATGCTGTCGTAGCTACCATTTACTGCTTTGGGAAACTACTAGCTTTTCCAAACTTGCCGTTTGCCATACCAGACCTTGGCCTTTTGTCCTATCCGTTCCCTAACTAGCTACCCCACCTAAACTAATATACTTTATTCTACTACTACGAGCTATTTCCTGCCATTACAGGCCTTAGGAAGTTCTCTTGGACGATAGAGAAAGAATTTTGAATTCCGTAAAAGTCACTTCATTAGTGCTTTTCTAAGAGTCAAAGAAAGGGACACCAGTACCGGCGTTTGCGCCCTTCTTTTCATTTTCAAATGAAAGATATCCGTAGGATAAACTGAATTCATTTATGACAGGAGTTAGATAACAGCAGTTATAAGGGCAAAGAGTGAAAATCCAGCCCCGTTACAGACAGTGATCAAGCGGGAGTCTCTCCTTTTTAATGCCGGATTCAATATCCCAGGCGCGCTAATTGATAGATTGATGTTCCATGGCTCTCAATAAAGTGTAAATTGTGGTTTGATCGAACGAGCGTAATAAGCGAGTCTAAAGGTATACTCTTGGAGTTTAGCCTAGTGTAGCCCTCTCCTTTAAGACGGCTAGGAGGCTCGTTTGTACGAAAAAGGGGACCGCAAGAGATGGACCTGGAATGAATCACTTTGACATAACCTACTTTCCAGACCCATTGTGGGACTCAAACCCCCTCTCCGATGAGTTACATTCATGCTCTCGAACCCTAGGCCCTCTAATTGAAATTGGTATTCTTTCGAGATTCGCACACAAACTCTATTTCAATCTAGTCATCCTTCCCTGTGGCTACTGATCTTGAAAATGAACATCCCCGTAACCCCTCAAAA
>CAMAPF010000342.1:0-89774 GCA_945859915.1 Cuscuta epithymum | reverse complement strand
ATATTTTTTATATTGCAGTTTTTTTGTTCTTATTCTGAAAATTTATTTTACTTGATTCCGAAATTATGTGGTTGGTTTTATCATTTTAGTTTACTATTTGAATATATAAACACCATCTCACATTTAAATGTACACTTTTATAAAAAAGGCATTGATTGTATCTTACATTTTTCATATAAACAGGAGGCTGTCATGCTTTTGAAGGATGGAATTGACTTGATAAACGATTCAGAGAAAGTTCTCTCAAACTTACTATGTTATCCTTTTAATGAAACCTTGACGAGGTGATCCTTTGATTTATGTTTCAGAATTGTGAGTTTTATCTGAAATATCATGAGCATAATGGAGAGCATATATATAGTCTTACACAACTTAGTAAAGAAATGTAACTTTCTATACCAAGTTATGCTCTTCCACTACCTACTCTGGGTAAGAGCTTACTTGAGAGTTTAAAGCTTATTTAATGCTCCAAATAAGCCATAATGTTATTTTGGTAAATAAAGTGAGGACATAAAATAAGCTCTTATTTGGAGAGAGAGATATATTATACTCCGTATAAAATATGTGAAAGACTCTATTAGCATTACTCTTATTTTTCCAAGTAATGGCCCTGTTTATTTGGAAAAGTAACCCCATTTTTCAATCTCTAATTATGGTAATAAATATTCTCGTATATGCTTCCCACATACTCCCTCCGTCCCCTTTTAAATGTCCCGGAAGAGGGTGGCACGAGTTTTAAGAAAAGTGGGTTTGTGTGGTTGATATTAATTGATAAAGTAAGAATAAAGTAAGAATGATTTTGAGCCACACAAACTTTACCAAATAAGGTATGAGACAATTAAATAGGGACATCCCAATATGGTAAATCGGGACATTTAAAAGGGGACGGAGGGAGTATATGCTAATGATTAAGCAGCTGTTGTTCAGTATAATGAGCAACAGTCAACAGCTACTTCTAGGAACATCTTTTACCAAATCCAAAACTACTATCAGCTTCAATATCTTTTGCAGCCATCCACTTTTCAAAATTGGAGCTAGCTTTTAATTTTGGGTCTAGTCCTCCATATATGTCATGTTTGTGTAAGAAATAATCCTTCCTATGCATTTTATAAGTATCACTTTCCTTTTTGGTTTATCACACCAATTATATCCACTTTCCTTTTTGAACTCCACAACCTTCTTGCCCTTCTAAATTGACATTTTGAAGTATTTGCACATCTTATTATAAAGGGAAAACTGTCAAATAGGTCCTCGAACTTTCATAAAAAGATCAATTAAGTCCTTCTATAGGAGGTTCTGTCCGGCCGTCGCGATTTGGGGCAGTTCCCGGTGGATTTTTTTGATGAAATTTTTTGAGAATCTAATTCACCAAATCTAGTTTATTCATACCAAATTTCAGCTAAAAATTCAATCGGGAACACATTCAATTTAATTCTTGAAGATAACTGCGCATTTTTGCGTTCTCAAATTAATTTGAATGCGCTCCCGATTAAATTTTTAGCTGAAATTTGGTATGAGTAAACTAGACTTGATGAATAAGATGCTCAAAAAATTTCATCAAAAAATTCCACCGGGAACCGCGAAGACCGGACAGAGTCTCCTATATAAGAACTTAATTGACTTTTTTATGAAAGTTCAAGGACCTATTTGATAGTTTTCCCTATTATAAAAGATATACCTACTTTTAAGGGTCAAATTGGAAAAATGATGAAACATTATTTGTTTCCTTCATATATGAAACCCATATTTAATGAGATTGGGAGTATTTATTTATTTAGTGAAGAAATTTGATTAAACCGCTACCATTTCCTTTGCAGTCCTGAAGGAAAATCATTATTGGATGATGGGCTTCATGAAGTGGCCGATAGTTTGCTAGCTGCGTATTCTAGTGGTGAGCTCTTCGCTGCACTTGATGAAGGCCAACCTGGGTGGCAAAAATGGGTAAAGAGCTTTGGTAAAGCACTGGAGCGGAAGGTTAGAAATAATGATTGTAACTTGCATATTTATTTTAGATACCTTCCACCCAAAAATCTCGCGACAAGCATGATTTTGGGATAAACATAACGATTAGTTGATCTTGGGTTCTTTCATTTCTTGTGCCAGGGAAAGTCTCTGTTCATGCCCCTTAGGGTACTACTAACAGGAAAGCTTCATGGGCCTGATATGGGATCTAGTATTGTTTTGCTCTACAAAGCTGGTAATTCGGGAGCCGTTGCATCTCATGTTGGGTTTATATCATTGGATGAAAGATTTAAAGTGATCAGAGAAGTTGATTGGGAATCCTTCAGCAAAGATCCCCCTATCCATGAGTCTGCTGCCGGAGCTAGCATTCATTGACACAGGTGGGGCCTAGGGCTTAAAGCCCTCGAGGCAATACCCTAACCGCTCAAAGCTACAAGCCTGCAAATAACATTATTTTAATTTTTCTAATAGTCAGTGCTTTCTTTCTCAATTAGAATAGTACCTTACAATCTTTTAGGAGAGCATTCCGGTCGAAGTAAGCTGAATTCTGGTTCAGGCTTGGCTTTTTTATTAACCCGTCCACAGTGTGGACTGGGGTAGGGATGGGTTGTCTGTGACAGATAAAATTTCTGTGAAGGACAGACATGTGTACAATTTTGTGTACATCTAGCAAAACTCAGAAATAGAATCAGGCACCTGTTTTTTCGGTTCCAGACTAGAGTTGGTATCCTGAACTGGTCCATGCTGGTTTCAGTTCCTCTAAAGGATCTTACAGGTTCCCGTTCCTTTTTTTTGTGTGTGGAAAATACTAAAAAAAAACGGGCCGGAACAGGTTTACCTGATTAAGGTTCTGGTTCTCCTCTTTACCTTACCCGGAACCAGAACTGGTCTACGTCCATGCCTGGTCCACAGCTTGGTCCCTTCCCTATGGCCATGAGAAAAATACGATCGTACACATTTAAGATGACTATTTTTCTGATAATCAAATTATTAGTCCTCCCAGCTTGCACTTTTGTTATTGATGGCATTGGCTTCAATAATCAGTTATAACTCCTCCCCTAATTGGCAGGAAGCCTCTAAACTAAGCATGATTAGTGTGCAATTGACATTCAAGGACTCAAGGTACTTTTGGAAGTGATATACCTTATAGGGCTTGTACACATACCAACGCTAGTTCTGTAGCAATTTTAATGATCAGGGCTGCAAACATATACATACATTATACATGCATACACATTTGCAATAAACATGCCCTCGAATGGGTGGTGCTGGCACTGGCTTGCCCCCTCGTTCCCCTAATTCCGCCCTTACCTTGCAAAGTGGTGCATGACTGCATAAGCCATGAGGTACATCCAAATTTATATATCATGTTCCTTGTATATATTAACTTCGTATAACTATGGTACGTTATTCAATTTTGTGTTTGTACATTGTTGCACTTAATCTATCACAAAAATACCTTGAAATTTAATTTTTAAAACAGATTCTGCATTGTAGTTCAATGGAACCCTTATCACCCATTCCCAAAACAAAAAGCTTTGGAGAAAATCGGTACCTTCATAACTACATTCACCACAAAGGAAATAAAAATGCCTCGTATGTATTAGGGTACCAATTTAGACCCATGGGCATGATACGCTTTTAGCATTTTATTCATGCACTAAGTTTTAATTCTTTAACATATTGAAATGGATATTAGAAAATATTGAAATGAACTATTACTCTTGTGAAAAAATAAATTGATTGATACGCTTTTATGCATGTAAACATTGCAATTTAGACGATAGTACAAAATATTATAATGCTATTTTATTATTAAGCAAATTAATAGAGTATGATACACTAGTAAGAAATATTAAACTGAACGACTATTCCAGATTTCCAGTCATGAAAAATAAGTTGATTATATGCTTTTATACGTGTACCAAAAATAAATCGTGCACCAAATCTAGATGAATATAGTATATCATACGGAGTATTAAACAGTTTTTATTTAGCATTAGCAACAAATTAATATGGACATTAGAAGATATTAAAATGAGCTATTACTCCTATGAAGAGCCAAGTAAGTTGATTGATATGGGCTAACATGAGCACAATAATCAAGTAACTTTAACCAAATTAAAATATGAGAAGTTATGAAAGATGGTTCTCAGTTTACTTGTGTTATACTCCTTAGTACTCTGATGATGAGCTTTTCTCTTCTAGATAAATGCATAATTAATAATGGTTCATAGTCATCTTGTCTGCTAACAAAAGGTGGGGTTTTCTCTTCCAAATAAATGGATAATTAATAATAATGGCTCTTAATCTACATTTGTATTCTAAATTCCTAATCCATGTAAAAAAGTTCGTTTCAATGTTTTGTATAACTATGCAAATAAATATTGAGTATTTCAGTCAAGATCTGTTCATGAATAATGAGTATAGTAGTAGAAATGTAATTTATAACAAATGTTGAAATAAATGAGTTATTTGTATAAACTACGTAGTTTATTTTTGCATTATAGACATTGTTTGTTGTAGTTCTACTATATTGGCAATTTTAAATGCTACACCTCTTCAACCCCAAGCCACCTTCAAGTTTCACAGGTAGGGGTTCCATACATAATTTAGGCCCGAACTTGTGAGAAATTACAGGAGCCACGGGTCAGCCTGGGAAATACAGATTCGGGCGGATTAGGACAGGGTCCTAATTTTAGAAAACTCAAACGGTTCGGTTCGAGGTGGGTGTTTAAAAGCTTAGGAACTAAACAGATCTTAAAATTTTAAAAAATGGATACCAAGACCGTTATATAATGTTATTTGAAAAACTCTATTACATTTAATAAAATATACTAATAATAGAGAAAGCTTTTCATGCTCCTATTGTTCTACAAAAATAGAGGCTCTCAATTGAAGAAACTTGACATGTTATTACAAATCAAAGTCCATATAAACTCCTAAATTATTTCCTCCAATTCTCTATTTCAAATGCATCAAACTTCTTTATTTAATATTTTTTTTAAATGAAGACTCTTACTGAATGAAGTGTGATATATTTATTTAATTATCTTAATTTTACTAATATTTTGAGTTTTAATAAGGTTTAAATTGTTTTCATAGACAATTATGCATGGTAACTGGTTTAATTTCTTCTAACTTTATAGTGATATCTTTTTAGTTTATGCATAATGATGTCTAAATTTCTACATTTTTAAATTTGGTGTTGCTTAATTTGGGTAGTTGTGTGTTGTTTAATTATAAATTTGTGATTAGTTATTTTGTTTACTCATTTAAAATGTTGTTTTATGTTTTTATTTAAATTTGTATAATATTATGTGACATTGATACTTAATTGGTTTGAGAATGTTATAACTACTAGATACTTTGCTAGCATAACGGTATTTTTCTTACAAAAAAATTAAAGAACCGAGAACTCGGACTGAACTGACATGTTTCAAACGGGGCGTGTAAGGTATGATTCCTATTTCAAATTTTGGAATACCCGTACCGAACCTACCCATTAAATGCAATCGACGGTTCTTGAAAATTTATCGATTATCCAGACTGACCCGTACCGTGCCAACCCTTAATTTCTTCCTTTATTTTTAGGAAAACATAACAATCTAAACTTACTATTTCATAGATAGAACTTAAACACTTATTATATGTTTAAAATCACAAATTAGCTAAGATTTTGTTTGGTAACCCCTACGTTTAGTTTAACAGCTTTATCAAACAATTGTTTTACAAAACACGC
This sequence comes from Cuscuta epithymum, assembly GCA_945859915.1. Taxonomy (NCBI): domain Eukaryota; kingdom Viridiplantae; phylum Streptophyta; class Magnoliopsida; order Solanales; family Convolvulaceae; genus Cuscuta; species Cuscuta epithymum. The sequence continues at coordinate 84,070 of CAMAPF010000342.1, read as the reverse complement.
AGATTTCCACTTCGAGCACTGAATGGTGTAATAATAAAAAAGGTAAAATTGAAATTACTTTATGGCTGAATTGATAGAAAAGTATTGCAAAAGATAAATTTTTCCATAACTCAATAAATTTGGTCAAATCAACCATTTTAGCTATAATTTCATAAATTTCAGTAGATTCAGCCGATTTTTATCAAATGCACACTAAATATACTTGCATTTACATCCCACAACTAATGACTAGCTAGCTAGGTATTAGTTAATAACTTCTATGGCCAACAGGTTACTATCATGTAGTAATTTGGTCTCACTCGACTTTGCTAAGTTGATGTTGGTGTGAAATTTGAATAGTATAAATTGTGTCGTTGAGTTTGTGCAAATGATTAAAAAATTAACAAAGCCATAAATTCATTGTTTTAAAAGAAAGCGGCAAATTTTTTTAGACTAAGAAGATTGTTGGAAAATATTTTCATAAAAGTCATAGAAAACTATCGTTGGGAGACATCCAAAATGGGTGTCGTCGACAACTTCTCTTGTGGACTACTATTACTTAGGGGTGGGCGCGGTCCGGTCCGGTCCAATATTTGGCCGAACCCGTACCCGTACCGTTACTATTCAAACGGTTCGGTTCGGTTCGGTCTTAGACCTAAACCCATTCGGTACGGTTTCATTTTGAATCGGGACGGTACCATGCCATACTAATACCAAACAATGCCACTTTTTCCAAGTGTTTAAGAGTCAATTAAAGTTTAGTCGTCCTCCAAAAATCTACACAATTTATCAATTTTCATACTCATTCCATCCCAAATTGACATGCAAAGTCAATATTTTTTGGTCAACCAATGTTAGAGTTAAATTATCTTTATTGATAATTAATTCAATTTGTAATAATTAAAATAAACATATTCAGAAACTACATTGAAATTTCTTCAAAGTTGCAAGCTCCAAATTAAATATAATTAAAAATTGACATTCTAGTTAAGTGAATAAAATGAATCTGTTTGACAAAAAAAGTTAATTTTGCAAATCAATTTGGGACGGAGGTAGTATTACATAATTAATAAATTTCAGATAAATTATAGTAGTACAAATTTAAATGATTTAACCATACATCGGTCCGATTCCAGGCTTTCTATGAACTAGCAAAGACGGTGAAAATGTAAAGACACTAGTCAAAATAATGGTATAAATGTAAATTGAAATAATTAAATCATACTTCGGTCCGGTTCGGTCTGGTTTCAGTTCTCATTTTATGAGAACCGGTCATGACATTGTTTAGAATCGGTACGGTCCGGTTCGGGACAAAAAAATTGAGATCCGTTTCAAACCCCGTTTTTCGGTCCGGTACCATATCGGTTCGGTTCGGTACCATGCCGGTTCGGTATTTTTGCCCACCCCTACTATTACTGAGGTTTTTAATTGAATTGAAATTTTCTAATCTGATTTGATTGATAGACATCTGGTCTATCTAGCGTATTTTAGCATGTTTTTACTTGGACTATTTTCAACTCAGACCAGACCAGATTTAAGTAGGCTACACCAGACTTAAAGAAATCAGACCAGACCGGACTTAAAGAGAGTAGATCAGACCAGACTTGACTTGCGTAATTATAAAATACACAGAGACCGGACGTTTACCAGAACAAATCAGAGTAGTTCAGAGCCTACCAGACTAGATCAAATCAAACCAGTAAATTATAGTCCATGTAAAAACATCCTTACAAATACGGAATACTGATTTCATCTATCTAAGTCTAATCTTTTGTAATTTATTTAACTTCGTCTGCTATAATTTGATTTGGAATTGTAAGTAGTCCAACTAAAAACATACTCCCTCCGTTCTCCATTAGTTGGTCCTATAGGGTTTGACACAAGTTTTAAGAGGAAAATAATAGGGGTAGTATAAAAGGTATAATGAGTTGTGTTTAAATGAAAAGGTAGGAAAGAGAATGAGGGTAAATAAGTATATTTATTGGAAAAAATTCCAAAAATGGAAAGAGAGACAAATATTAGAAAACAACCCAAAATGGAAAGAGAGACAAGTATTAGAGAACGAAAGGAGTATAAGTTACACTTTCTTATCTTTAAATGGTGAGTAATCATAATCAATTATAGTCACGGAAATTATAGTATGGCGCCATATGGATATGTTGTTCATATTTTTGACATAAAATTACATTTATCCAGGTCAGAATGCATACGAATGGATCCTTTCAAGACAGATCACTTTGGGATAATAATGCACGTGCCCCCACTGATGTGAAATTGCCATCACCACCCTATGGATCCACCCTTTCGTTTCCTTTCATTTTCAATTCTCATTTCATTTCTGATGAGCTCCAGAACTGACATGCCCCCCTCTCTCTATAAAACCCGTGCCTTATGCTACGTACTGTATTTCCTAAATCTAGATCCGTTTGGATCGGGATTTGTTCTGTTTGCAAGTGCATCTGGTTTGTGTGGAAATATTTTTTAAAACACGTTTCATGTTTTACTCCAAATTCACACAATGGTTTTCCTAGAAAGAAATAAATTACGGAGCAATTAAATAAAATTTAAGATGAGTTTTACGTAAAAAATTACAATTAGAAACACTAAAAAGTTATCACTAAAAAGTTAACGAGATTTTTTTTAATTATATTTTTCTGACCTGGATTGAATATAATTATAAATTTGTTTTATTTGAATATAATTGAAATCAAAGTTTCAATTATACAAGTCTTTGTGTGTATATATATTTCCTCCGTAAATAGTTTCAAGTAGTTATAATATTGTAATTTTTGTACTATTCACATATCTTACTTAAATCATGACTTTCTACTAAATATATAATATAATATATAATGAAATTATTATGTATAAAATGTTACTCATTAAATTTCTATGAATGTGAATTTAAAAAGTATTTAATTTTTATAATGTTTAATAAACACGTGATTAAATATAATTACAATCAAATGTATGTATAGATAAATGTAAGAGACAAATTGTTTATGTAGAAGATAGTACTTTTCTGAGTAAAAGTATGAGCTATAATGATTTAAACCAATTGTGTATACATTTCCTAGATTTTATAGCCTTATAGCTCCAAATTCTTTGATTCAAATCTATTACTCCCTCCGTTTCCGAAAGAAGTTCTCACTTTCCTTATTTGGATGTCCTTAATTAATTTTAGTTCCCATTTTCTTAAAGGGAAAGTTATCTACATCAAAACAGTGTCAAACAGTGCAAAACAGTGTCAAACAGTGTCAAAACAGTAAAATTTACTCCCTAGTAAGTTTACTTGCATAAAAGTGAGTGAAAGTCAAATGATGAATTTCTTTCGGGGACGGGGGAGTACTACGTAGTATCGAATTCTTTGATCCTTTAAAAAGTACATAGTTTAACTTTCAGGACTTTTAGAGAAATCATTTTTTATATTTGGATAATAACTTTCTTAGAAATCTCTACATAAATGATTAATCTAATAATGTAATATTTAGGGATTACTTTGTAATTCTCCATAACTCTGTTTTATTATAAATATAAGCCTAAGGCACCCAAGAGGGTAAGCCATTATTTCCTCAAAATTATTCTTTCGTATATGGTATCAAAGCCTAGGTTAATTTTTCCTCTCTCCTTATGACCGGCGCTCAAACCCACGCCGTCTTCACTACCTCGGCTTCAACATCTACAAATCAACCGATCTCCATCGGTGTCATGACGTCATCGACGGTGCTGCCTTCGTCCCAGGCGCCCTCGACCGAGCAGCTATCTTCGTTCGACAGCGGCTCCAGCAGTGTTATCTTATCGAGCCCCTATGCTTCCTCCACGATTCAAGCTGCGCAGACCATCCGCTCTCCGCTTGCAGCGTCTCTTCGGCAGCGACTCCCTGACATCCCTTCCCTGGAGTCGTACAACCTGTTCAACATGCCAGCCCCTTTTACGTGGACTCCTACAGCTAGCCTTCCGCCACCACCATTGTGCGGACAATGCATGCGAAGTGATTTTTAATAAAAATTCTTTTTGTGTTAAGGACAATCAAACGGGGGAGCTTCTTCTTCAGGCCACTAATAAAGATCATGTTTACCCTTTTACTGCCCTTCAAGCCCGAGTTGTACCTGGTCCTGTCTGGCACAAGCGTCTAGGACATTGTGGTGATAGAGTTATTTGTACTCTTAGGAAAAATAAATTAATTAGTAGTTCTTCAAATTTTGCTCATGACTGTGTTTCTTGTAAGTTGGGTAAATCCCATAGACTTCCATTTTCTGATGTTATTCATGATACCTCTACACCTTTGGAAATTATTCATTCTGATGTGTGGCAGTCTCCAGTTGTTTCTAATTTGGGTTTTAAATATTATGTGTCTTTTATTGATGATTTCTCTAGGTTTACATGGGTTTATCCCATGCGTAGGAAATCTGAAGTTTTTACACATTTTATTCATTTCCAAAAACTGGTTGAAAATCTCTTGAATGCCAAAATTAAAATTTTTCAAAGTGATGGAGGGGGTGAATTTGATAATTCTCTGTTTAACACGCATTTTTTAAATTCGGGCATTTTATTTAGAAAATCTTGTCCTCATACTCCTGCTCAAAATGGGGTAGCTGAACGCAAACATAAACATTTACTTGAATTAACTAGGACTTTATTAATTGATGCCTCTATTCCTAGTCATTTTTGGGTAGATGCTCTCTACACCGCCACTTTTATCGTTAATCGTTTACCTACCCCCGTTTTGCATGGCGTATCTCCATATCAAAAATTATTTAATAAAGTGCCTGATTATCATTTTATGCGTGTATTTGGTTGCTCTTGTTTTCCTAATTTCATTGCGGCCTCCCACAATAAACTATCACCGCGTTCTATACATTGTGTCTTTCTTGGGTATGCTCCGGGTTATAAAGGGTATCGTTGCTTATCTCCTTCCACAGGCCGGGTGTTTATTAGTCGAGATGTAATTTTTCATGAAAATGTTTTTCCCTATAATTCTTTAATACCCGCATCTTCTTCCCCAACATCTACCCTGCCTTCCTCTTGGCTTTCATCCTCCGTATCTGATGCTGTTACTTTGCCTTCCACCTTACCCATGCTGCCAGCCACACCAACTGCCTCACCCACAACCTGCAGCTCGCCCAATCAGTCCACTCCTATGCCCTGCACCACACCGAACCAGTCCCCTACGTGCCACCCATCTCCAGCAAACTCCCTTGGTCACCATCCAGGGACGGAGGTATGCATAGTGTAAGGGGGGCCATTGCCCCTCCCAACTTTTCATTCTTTTCTATAATTGTGGTAATAGTGTTCCCATAATCCCCTTTTTGTGCTTTGAATTTTTAATTTCTTATGCTAATTTTTGTTTTCTGGTACTTCAGAATAAGTCATCCACTTAATATACTATTCTATTACATTAAAATGATGGAATATATACAACATATTACTTATGATTAATATATATGGAGTATACGTTTAAATTTAATTATTACTTTATTTCAATTACATTTAATTAAGTAGATAGAATTATTCATCTTATAAAAGAAAGATTTTAAAAAAGTGAACATGTCATTATAATTTTGATTTTTTTAATCGTCCTACAAAATCTTACAAAATATATTCAACTACACAACAAATTTTAATACAATGCATTCCTCTATTCATACGGTACATTTGATAATTTGTTTTTATGTAGTACATTTTGCCCCCCTCCAATAAAATCCTGGCTCCGTCCCTGTCACCATCCCTCTTCTCCCAGTAGCCCAATCACCTCCACGGACCATACCTCTCCCCCTGATCATCTCGATAGCCCCATCGCATCAACCCCTGTTTCCTCTCACGCCTCACACACCAGTCCCCATAGCCACCCCAATTCCCAGTCCTCGGCTTCGGCTCTCCCGACCCCACCGGCCCCAATAAATGTACATCCGATGCGTACACGCGCAAAGGATGGCATTTTTAAGCCAAAGAATATTTTTAATTTAAGTGTCTTATCTCCCCCGGATGATCCTACTTGTTTTACTCAAACAAATAAGAGTTTTATTTGGCGGGCTGCCATGGCGGATGAATTTAATGCTTTGATTAATAATAAGACTTGGGATTTGGTACCTTGGGACCCTACTAAAAATGTGGTTGGTTGTAAGTGGATTTATAAGACCAAATACTGTTCTGATGGATCTGTTGAACGGCATATAGCCCGTTTAGTCGCTCAAGGTTTTAAACAACAGGCTGGTGTGGACTTTACTGAAACTTTTAGTCCTGTTGTTAAGCCTACCACTGTTCGTCTTGTTTTATCTATTGCTGTTTCTTTGGGCTGGTCTGTTCGTCAATTAGATGTGAAAAATGCATTTTTGCATGGTGTTTTAACTGAGGAGGTTTACATGCGTCAACCTCAGGGGTTTATTCATCCTTCATATCCTAATCATGTGTGTTGTCTTCGCAAGGCTCTTTATGGTTTGAAACAAGCTCATCGGGCTTGGTTTCATCGATTCAGTGGTTTTTTTGTTGAGTCGTGGTTTTTCACAGAGCAGGTCTGATTCATCCATGTTTGTTTATCGTACTGATTCTCATGTGGTTTATATTCTTTTATATGTGGATGATATTATTATTACAGGCTCTTCTGCTTCCTTTGTTTCCTCGGTCATAAAAACCTTATCTAATCAATTAGCAATGAAGGATTTAGGGGATGTTCATTATTTTCTAGGTGTTCAGGCTAAGCGTACACCTACAGGTTTATTTTTGTCTCAGGCAAAATATATCTCTGATCTTTTACGACTTCGTATATAATCAACTCGCAAACTTCAAAATTGAGCCGCTGCAATGACTCATCATCATGTGCATGTTAAACCTCACACACTAACCAATTAAGAAAATATATTCTTCCATAACACTCACTCCGTCCCGCGAAGATGTTTCCGCTTTCCTTTTTTAGCAAATCCCAAAAAGAAGTTCTCTTTCTTTAAATGACAAGTTATCTACATCAAAACAGTGTCAAATAGTGTCAAGCAATGCCAAATAGTTTTGAAACAGTGTTAAAGTAGTAAAATTTACCACATTGTAAGATTATATCCTTAATATGTGTGTAGGTTAAACTGAGAACTTTTTTGCGGGACGGATGGAGTAGATTTTAGAGAAAATAAATAAAACACCCTAAATTTTGAAGGGGTGTGAGATGAACACCCCAAACTTGCACATGTAATTTAATACCCCAAACCTTATATAAAAAGTTATTTTAGCACAATAGTAAAGTATTACGGGGTATTTCTTTCAAAAATGTAAATTTATGGTCTTAATTGCATAATTTAAAATATTTTAGAATTCATGAAGATACAATCAACATTCTAAACTTCCATTAGAAAATAGATAATGTTTTCCCCAATCTATATAATTGTAACACTTTTAATTTTCTATTTTAAATTATGCAGTTAATCTCATAAATTTACATTTTTGAAAGAAATAATACATGAAAATGATGCAAAAATGACTTTTTATTTAAAGTTTAGTGTATTTAAATTACATATGTACGTTTGAGTTGTTTACCTCACACTCCTTCAAAGTTTGAGTTATTTTTATTAATTTTCCCTAGATTTTATTATACGGTGTCATTTAAAATGACTGTTTGGAATGAAATCTCAAACAATTTTAATTAGCTCCAACTTAACTTAGGGATTACGGACTACGGGGTAATTTTTAAAATGTTATTCAATCAAACGCGATATATGAAAATATTTTACAATTATATAGTCCTATTTTATAGACACATCACATGTATACCATTAATAGAGTTTTCTGAGACAAAAATATGACTAGTTAAGTTTTTTTGAAAATAAATATGATTACTGAGAATGTTTTTACTTGGACTGTAATTTGTTGGTCTGATCTGGTGTCTCTATATTTTTATAACTATTCAAGCGTGATCTGGATCGGTGTGATCTGTTCAAGTAAAAACATCATGATAAGTCATTGTGTACGAGTAATTAGATTAGAATCACTATAATGTACTACGTATTTAGAAGGATAAGATCACTTATAAATGATAAGTCTTATTTTTATGTTTTAAATTTAATTATTATGGAGTAATATTCATGAAAAAATGCATGTTTCATAATCTTAAAATAAAAATTAAAAACTACTCGGTATAATTTGACACCAAGATTCACTCAAGTTTTACACCGTATGTTAGCGTGACCGTAACGGAGAGGCAAGTTAACGGTGTTTCGCCGTTAACACGCAATTCTAGGCAACGGAGCGGTGGTCCCGCCGCACGCGAGCCGGCAAGCAGAGAGACAGAAACGGCAGGGATGGGCTCACGTGAGTGGCTACGGGTTTCTCTCAGCTCACGTGTAATGCCTACACCCAGCAACCCAGCGCCCACAAGTGGGACCCAGCATGGTCGCGTCACGTCATTTGTGTGTAAAGGAGGCGTGTGTTATTAGGAAGATCGGTCCATTCCCACTCCTTTCCGCCAATCACATGTTCAACCTTTCATTTTCCATCCCACACTCTTTTGATCAAGTTTTTTGCGTCCGATCCATTGTACTACCTCCATCTCATTTATATTGTCCCGAAAGAGTGTGATACGGTTATTAGGAAAAGTGGGTTTGTATGGTTGATATTAGTTGATAAAGTAAGAATAAAGTAAGAATGATTTAGAGCCACACAAGCTTTGCCAATATGGTATGAGACAATTTAGGTGGGACTTTCCGAAAAGGTAAAACGAGACAATATAAATAGGACGGAGGGAGTATCTTTCTTTGTTTGAAAACCTTAGTTTAGTATCCTAATTTTTTTCATTTTTGTATCTAGAAACTTAGTTTAATCAATCCACAACCGATTATATCAGACTTGACTTAAACAAATCAAATCAAATCAAATCACATTTGAAATAGACAAGACCAGACTGGACTTCAACAGATCGACCAAATTAGCAAATTTCAATCTATAAGAAAACATCCTTAGACAAATTTTGTAAGGCGGTAAATATGTTTATCATGGAACGTGTTGGTGTAATGAATGCCGCTAAGATTATCTCTAATGAATGTCGCTAAGATTATCTCATATCAAATTTAGTAAAATTTGTGTGATTTTAAATCATTCTTACATTCTTCTTACTTTATCAATTTAATATCAACCAAATAAACTCACATATTCATATTCGTATGCCTGCCATCCGCTCATTTTCCCTTGATGTGGTACTATTCCCTTTGAGATCCGATCATGCCATAGCAATTTTCTCTAAAAGAAATGACATATATCAACCTTTTTTGAAGTTTTTTATCACTCAGCTTACTCCTTCCCGGAAACCTTTACCTAACTGTTTCATGCCCATTTTTCAATTTTATTCCTTGTATTTCGATCTTTTAAAAATGTAGTGTCTTTTATTATTGAAGAAGTTAAGGACTTGGAATTTAATTAACACATGAGGCTTTATATCATGTCAAAAAAAGGTTTTATATCATGTTAATTCATAAATATATCAAATCATTCTTGTTAAAGTTCAAAGTGAAAACACTATCAGGATAATAAATAAAAAAGTGAAAACACGACCACTACTCTATCATGATACACCACTAACCAAATTCAACATTTATTTGTGGATCTACATGCACGGATTCACCTAGGCCGTCGGGTCTAAATTTAGAACCGTTTCCCGGAACCGGATTCGAACCTCTTACATGATAAAGAAAATGGGTTGGATATGGATTTTTAAGTTCCGGCCTGTTTTGGACCCGACTCGTGATGACATAATTATAATTATAATTTTTTACATACACATAGAAATATGTAAATGCGAAGCATTAAATAAGGAAAACAATCAAACATAAAAAATGATTTAATATTTGTAGACTTGTTTAGTGATTGGCCCACTATAATGAAATTTTCACTAATGAGTTAGTGCTCTAGCTAGATTCTCTATGAGTTCACTAATATACATATAACATATTGTGTATATATTGTATAGTTCATACGGAGTAATGGATAGAACAACATTTTGTTTATTTATATATGATCTCTTCCAATATGAACATTTTTTTGTTATATATTATATTTGAGTTGTATGCATATGTCATTTAGTTTTTTTTTGCGGGTATACCCGACCCGGATCCGAGATCAGACGGATCCAAATCTGGAACATATGTTTAGGACCCGAAGGGTAAATGGGTCCGGACCTGGACAAAAAAAATTCAACAGATATGGATATAGGATTTTTAGTTCCGACTCGTAACTAATCCGTTGACAGGCCTAGATTCACCTGATGCGATGGCGTGATGATATTGTACTATGCTCACAACTTATGCATGTTCAAAAAAATCCGTGCCGGTTTATCTGAGTAAAATTCCATTGAATTAGTTGTATGTATAAAAACTAGTACTTTTACCCGTACCGTTCACGGGGTAAAAGATGTTACGTAGTACAAAGTTTTATTTTTAGTTTCATTATAGAACGTAGAGAAAAATATTTGAATATGCAAGAGTCGCTTCATATTATCTAAAGTGAATGGACAACCAAATAAATATATTGATATCGAAATTTGATCTCTAATTGGTTCATTGTTACATAAACCTCAATTCAGTTTCTTCCAAATGAAATATTTTTTTTCCACCCTCTATACATAAATAAGAAGCGATTAATAATGATTACCATCGATTTAAGCAGTAATTGTTATACTTTAGGTTAAAATCAAGTGACACTTAAATGGTTTGCAATTTACTCAAGATATTAACTTTAATTTGGTATGTAATTCATCAGGGGAAAGCTAAGTAAAATAATGTTAAGGCAAACGAAACTAACATTTATTTGAGAAAATATAAACTTTCATCAAATTATCAAATGACATGTTCCATATTTGTGATGCTATCGTGCTAAACATTTTACCATATTTTAAAGGAAATAATGAGAATAATAATATCAAGGATTAGTAATTTGCTTCTAATAAGCTCAATCTACTTATATATACACATCTTGAGTTCTCACATTTAAATTTTCATCAACTATAAATCTATAATCAATTCAATATGAGTAAAAATGAAAGAAAATGTACCATTTGAGACAACTTTTCACTGCTAATTAAATTACTTTACAATTATATTTTGATAATAGAATTACAATCATGTGATTCATTGAGACTTCAAGTTACTCAATCATAACGACGGTACTCTCTCTCTATCCTTTATAACTTTGTCAAGTATGATAAGCACGAAAAATAATAAAGTAAAAGTTGTGTGATTGAGATTTGTGTAGAGAAGAAAGAAATAACATGAACCACAAAATAATTGATGAGAAGAGAAGATGACAATTTTTAAATCAACCCAAAAAAAGATGGCAAAGTTATAAAGGACGAAAAAAGTATTTAACAAATTTTCATTTAGTACTCTTTGTGCGTATTCATGTTACTATTTTGGTAAGTTTAATGTTTAAATATGTTAAAACAAAAGTTAGATTATTTTACCGGGTAAATATATATACTTTATCCAAAATTGTTCATTTCAATTTAGAATCTAAATTGACTATCTAGTACTGTATTTCAATCAATGTCGTGCACGTACGGGATAAAAGCACATTTTAATTTTTTATTTTGTTTTAGTCCCTCTATCCCAAAAAGATTTGTCAAATTAACTTTTTCTGATCAATTATAGTCAACTTTGACTAATGATATTTTAATACAGAATTATTTTGAATATGAAAACTATATTAAAATATTCCTTATTAAAAATATTTTCATAAAAGCATAAAATTTATAAAATATATACAAATATAATCGTTAAAATCATTACCCAAGGTTAATATAGCAAACCCTTTTGGGACAAAGGTAATGCTATGTGTGTGTGTGTGTGTCCGTGCCAGTTATAATTATCAACAATTAAGTGTGAATTTAATTGATTATAACAATATATGATTATACATGTTTTTCAAGTGAATCTTATTTTGAATTTTCCATCAAAATGTTATATATAGACCAATAGTGTGTTTGGACCGTTCAAAACAATACTATGTTAGTTTTCTGTTGCATCCAAATGAAATCAGTTTTTTAATCATATTCGTCTAAACAGAATTTGATTTTGGCTCTCATTTTATTATAAGAAATATAATTACACACATAATTAACTATTGAAATAAATTTCATTTTATTTGTTTCAAACACAATCTAATTTAATTGCATGACATGGGTAATTATATATTAGTCTATTTTTGCTCGGATAAATTTCATTTAATCTCGTGCACGGTACGAGTAAATTTTCGAATTGCATTATTACAATATCAATAAGGAAAAACTAAAAGTAATAATACCAATAATTATCAGTCCGCTAATAATAATCTCCATAATCATAGTGAAAAAAATCTCTAATTTGATCAACTACCTAAAATGTAATTACAGTGAAAAGAATCTCTAATCAGATATTTAGGATTATATATAATTTGATTTATTGGATATAATAAGTGGGAATATGATAGTTAAGATTATTATAATAAGATATTTCTTTGTTAATTGACTCAGCAGGTTGCCCGTCACGTGAGACCATTATTGATGGAAGGTCCATAAAGTTGGGATTATTTTGAAATAATCGATCGTTGCCTCATTGGGATTATTAAGAACGAACCGGGAACAATTTGAATTATTATCAATTTTTCGCATCAATAGTTTATAAAACAAATGAAATATCAAAAGAGGAAACATTATTGAAGTAAAGAAAAAATCTTGAAAAACAACTAAAGTTGTTAATTCTAACATGTTGGGAGGAGTGAAAGCTAAAGAGAAATCCATACTGATATATGCAGCTAGCTTATCATGGCAAAGCCCACAGACAATCGGAAGAGTTGTTCAGTATTATAAAGAGAATTTTCAAGACACGCCCCAAGTTATTAATTAATAAATTAATAGCTGTAAGAATTTGTGTTTGAACATAACTCAATCACAAATAAATACAAATAAGCATGTTGAATTGGTTACATATGTAGCATCACATCTGAATTCTATATATTCATAATCGTAATTGTTTATGTTTCTCCTTGAACATAAAATACAATATAATTCAAGGAGACTTATTATTGTGCTGACACGTGACACTGCTTTCTCAAAATGTAACCTTGAAATGTATTATTTTAGATTAATAAAACTTTGTGAGAGCTCAAATTCTCGGCCAATATATATCAAAATTATATTAATATATACACTACTGTAAAAATAACTTTAACTTTCATAAATGAGAACAAAAAATTAATTCCAATCGAAAATATCCTTGCTATTGAACATATTTTACCTTTATTTTGAAACATTGACTTGTAGAGTTAAATGAACTCATTTCATAAATTCATATTCGTGATATTGAAATGTTCTTAAGATTTTTTTTTATCAATTAGATCATTATCAAGGAATTAGTTTTTGAGGTTTCTGTGAAATTTTAAAGTCCCATTCTGCATTTTAATCCCTTTTAAAACATATTTTTAAGGCTAATATAAGAGCTAAAATAATGTAAATCTAATTATTAATGTTTCCAAATATGTAGTTAAAACCTTCTAAAAACTGAAATTATTGTGTTTGCAAGAACTAAGAACATATCAAACCCTTAGTAAAATTGAAGGTAGCTTAATGTAATTCGTTGTTGTTCTTTGGTTGAATTGAGTTATTTTAGCCAAAACTTCATCAATGTGAGTAGATTCAGCCACTTTTAGTATTACCAGATGGGCTCTACGTGTTTTTAATTTCTTCCCATTTTTATGGCCGGTGTTCTTTGGTGACAAATAAAAATTTACTCAAGAATACTTTTAAAATATGAATGATTAACTCCATAATAAGCTAATTTCATTTTGCATGTCTATCTCATTTATGCTTGTATAGCGATTATATAGCTCCTTAATAAACTAATTAATTCCAAATTTTATGCATGAATATTTTCAATAGATTTATTGAGTTCTAATCTAATATATACGATAGTATGTAGTTCTAAATTTTAGGAAGGATTTTATTAAAAATGTTTATAATTGGATTGATTTTATGTCTAATATGCCTGTTATGATCGAATTTGGTCTGATCTATTCTTTTTGACAATCGGTGTACAAATAAAAGTGTTACAACACTTAAAAAGCAGATGTTTTTAAGTGTTAGATTTTTTTATATTCAATATTGGTGTTATATGAAAGATAATAAAAAGTTATGAAATTTGATATGTTTTTTTGTGATAATCAGAGTACAAATAAAAAAGATATAACACTTTAAAATAAACATGAGATTCTATTTTGGTGGGGTGCTCAAAATAGAATACTTTGAGCACCTAAGGAGTATACTAATATACACAGGATACGTCTATTAATATACCGAAGGAGTATTGGATGAAATAAAATGGTTGAGAATAGAATTGTTGAGAAGATGACATGTGGCAAAAATTTCCTAAAGTGTATCTTTCAAATGTATTGCCTATAGATTGTCTATAGATGATATTGAGAACAAAAATATATTTATGAATTTGTAGGATATAGCAACCTAGTTATCAACCTATCGGGATATTTTATAGTGCTTATAAAATAAGGAAATACTACTTCCATCCTTTTTTAATTGTAATATTTGTGAATTTTACAATATTCACCTGCTCTATTTGACTACTAGTATATTTTATTCATAAATGTGTTATAAATTAAAATTTGATTAATATTGTTATATTTATGTCATTTTAAATTTTCAAAATCCGAATTTTCTATTTTTTTATTAATAAAGAATGAAATATATTAATAATCAAATTTGTGCGTTAACAAATGTGAAATTTGGAACTTTGCATAACAATTTCACAAGTTCATCTATCAATTATCGCTTTAATTAATAATATCTTTATATTTATTTCATTGTCTAAATAAAGGAGATTAATCTAAGTCAATGAGTTAATTTTGGGAATTATACTTGTCGGTCCAAAATAGAGCCATTACCTCAACAATGCTAAAAGAAGATACATAATTACATATTAATTTATATGTACGTACACATATATATGACATATATAGTAAAATTGATAAAATTATTTAACAGAAATATAGGAAGAATGCACGTTGTAAACATGAGGTTTCAGTACATCCCAAACTAACGGTCAAGAAATGAAATTGGTATTCTCAACTTCTCAAACATTCAAGCTACTCAGTTAATGCTTGTGTGTAATTTATTTTGCTTTACTAATGATAATAGTAAAGAGGTTGTTCCTCAATTATTAGACAAATAAAATTTAGGGAAAAGGTGCAAATAGACCCATGTACTAACAAAAAAAGGTCAAATAAGCCCTTATTTAGGAGGCTCTGTCCGGCCGTCATCATTTGGGGTGGTTTCCGGTGGAATTTTTTGATGAAATTTTTTGAGAATCTTATTCATCAAGTCTAGTTTACTCATACCAAATTTCAGCTAAAACTTCAATCGGGAAGGCATTCAAATGAATTCTTGAAGATAACTGCGCTTCTAACTGCGCAGTTATTTTCAAGAATTCATTTGAATGCCTTCCCGATTGAAGTTTTAGCTGAAATTTTGTATGAGTAAACTAGACTTCATGAATAAGATTCTCAAAAAATTTCATCAAAAAATTCCACCGGGAACCACTCCAAATGACGACGGCCGGACAGAACCTCCTAAATAAGGGCTTATTTAACCTTTTTTGGTTAGTACATGGGCCTATTTGCACCTTTCCCCAAAATTTATGAATTATGATATATAAAAAAACATTACTAAAATAGAAAGTTATGGTTGTTACAGTTTAAAATTGAAAAAACCAATGATCACTAAAATGATAGTTTTGTTTATAACCTTTAATGTAGTCATATCCGGGGTATTTCATTATTTCTAAGGACCAGTAACCGGGCATATCCCTGATGGTCCCCAGAGGTCAGAGCAGATTGTGCTTAATTGACAGGATGTAAATTGGACTATCCTCACAATGTCGATAAACAGCAAATGGGACTCTAGCCCTAATATCAGCAGAGGTCTATTGCATTTTGCATTGTAATCTCTCATAATAGTTGTCAGGAATCAAACATGCGACTGTCCCTTTGGCACCCTATATCTTCCACTTTGAGGGCTAATGTTTCATTATTTGTAGTTATAATTCAGCTGCCAAGTGCCAACATAATAGGATCAGTCATTCCACCAACAATTTAACATATTAGAGATATGGAAAATGCTAGGGGTACACAAGTTGTACACAACTTGTACACACAATGTCGGTCACAGACAATTGGTACGGAGTTGCCTGTGACCATAGACAAGAGTTCGTTGTCTATGTACACAGACAAATTTTGTCTGTCTCCACAGACATTTACTTTTTTTGTATAAAGTACTTGTCAGTGTCAGGCGGCTCTCAGTGTACTTTTTACAAAAAAATAAATGTCTGTGGTCACAGGCAACTCTGTACCAATTGTCTGTGACCGACGTTGTGTGTACAAGTTGTGTACAACTTGTGTATCCCTAGCATTTTCCATTGGGTCAATTTTAATGTTAGCAAAATGAGTCTCATGTTTGGTAAGAGCCTGATTTGAAGGACTTTGGAAGTGATAGAGTACGGTAGATGTGCTGATGTGCATGAGGGGCACATCACATTAATGTACTCCCTCTGTATCATGTTGGAAAAATGTGTGAAAAATTGCATTAAATGGCTATTTTGGGGCAATTTTTTGAGTGAGTTCCACTTCCGATTTGGGTCGGGTCAAAGTGGTTTCGGATTGTCCTTGTTCAGAGCTACAATTCGATATATGGTACGCTCAAAACGGATAACGGGTGAATGAGAAATCGCTTTTCGAAGTTTACCCGTTAGAATGGAAAAACTGGTAAAAAGGATGGGTTTCTAGTGTGTTAATTTCCCACACCGGAAAACCCAAGGGATTTGCAACCCTTTATAAAGGGACTCCCCCCTTAAGGAGTTAAGATTCCTAAGGGTAAAGGCTCTCTCCACGCGCGTGGGGGGGGGGGGGGGGGGGGTGCAAATCAAATCCCGAATTCGGAGAAGAAAACCCGCGACTTGCGTGCGCGTCCGACCTGCGGACACGAATGTCGTCCAAAAATCCATCTCTCAAGAGATACGGGTTATTTTTGTTTTCTTCCCGAAACGTATATTTTTTCCCAGTTAACAGAAGTGCTCCGGAACAGAAGGCAAGGCTTCGATCAGAGATGGGGGTATTCTGATGGCCGCGGATCAGAGATGGGGTCTTCTGATTGGCCTCCGATCAGAACCCCTCCCGCTGATCAGAGATGGAGGTCTTCTGTCGCACTTCTGAAACGTTACAACAATTAATGCCCAACGTTCTTATCTTTTAATGCAGCGTTAAATGGACAGTTCATGGACGATTCAATGCCCAACGGACTGGTCATTGATGTCCAACATTCAGGTCCATTAATTCACCATTTACACACAACAAATCCTCCTATATAAAGGCTGGCAGGTGGTTTGCAACAACACACGCGAATTCATACACGTTTTGCACCTCTAAAAACACACTGCTAGCATTCTGAAAAATTCCTCTGTGTTCATACTGTGTTCTCGTTCGCTGGGACTTTTGTTTGTGTGCTCAAACATTAGTTCGTAGTCATTGTATGCTGGGAAACGATTGTTGTAACGCTCCTAGCACCATGGGAGGCAACAAATACGTTTTAAGGACATCGTGCGTAGCACGAGCTTTGACTAATTCTGTTTCAGCTCCTTTCTTGTTTTCTCTAGTCATTTTATTTAATTAATTTATTTTAATTAATTTTCTTTATTTTCCGAAACACACCCAACATATCACATATATCTTCCCACTTCCAAAGTGGGTGAGATTAAGAATAGTGAAATGAGGTATGAATTATTGAAGGTATGATGGGAAGATGGTGAAATAATGTGATGGAATATAGGATAAATCCAAAAAAAGTAGGTGTAGTAGTGTATTATTTTTTAAATTATTGAGGGTATGACGGGAAGATTTAGAAATGGGAAGATATAAATGTTACATCCAAAAAAAGGAAAGTGGGAAGATATGAATGTTACGGAGGCTGTGGTAGGACCCGAATGGGAGATGCAGATCAGATTCTTTACAAGGATCAAAGCCTTACCCATGCCACTTCTCTTTGTCAGTCATTTTGGATGCGTTTTCCAGGCTGAGAAAAAGTAAAGGGTCACAGGTATGGTAGATAGTCGCAGATCAGAGGCCGTTTATGTCCCGTGAATAAGGTGTAGAAATAGAAGACTTTTAAGTGTTTGCCCCGACACAATAGAGCATATGAAAGATGGATGTTAATCACGATAATTCAGCTAAACATAAAGACTATAACATGTTTACTCCGTATAAGGAGTCCATCACTTTGAAAGGTTGCTCCACACCGGTGAGATTCGATCCTTGTCACTTGAGCCAAATTTCATCCATGTGACCAATTGAGCTACCATTGAAAGAGCCATTTCAACTGTGTTGATTGGTTTTATTTGTATTTTATGACTAAGATGGTTAAATTGTAAATAGGAACATTGAGAGTTATAAAGAAAATTGAAAATCTAGACATGAATTGTCCAAATTTCTCATGTACAGACTAAAGGAGTGTTTACAGTTGTTTAAAAAAAACACTTTCTAGCTTTTGGCTTAAAAAAAGCTGAAAAAGTGTTTTCAAATGACAGTTTCTGCTTAAATTAATCACTTAAAAGCTAAAAGCTGGAAGTAAGTTGAATGGTGCTTTAAACTGCTTTTCACTTTTTCTATTACATAAAAAACACTTATTTTACCAAACACTACAACTTTTACTTTTCAGAATCATTTTTTTTCAAACACCGTCAACTTTTACTATTAAGTACTTTCTTCCAAATCACTTTAAAAAATCATTTTTTTAAAGTAGAAGCAATTGCAAACACTCTCTTAGTAGATTAGATCTCACGGTTTCACCTATATCAGGACTTAATTTCAGGTGTGTATTCAAGTTAAGTGTTGGAGCGTAGAAAGAGACAATCGCACTTTCAACCCTCTAAGGCTAAAATGTTGAATCCTATTGTTCAGGGGAAGTTGGTGAAATATGAACAAACAAATGTTGAAATTTATTAGGATGACTATATCTTTTTTCTCAAAATAGGAGTAGCATAACAGTATTTACTGTCATATTAGAGTCATTATTGCCAAAATAGTTGGAATACTAGACATTAACATAACAATATTTGTTGCCATTGATTTGATGATAATAATTTCATTTGTGATTGTAACGAGACATATTTTGAGAAGAAAATCACAACGGTCATATTTTGTAATTCCAAAACTCGTTTACTCCTATTTAGAGATATTTCCCATTGCTCATCTTGACTTTATTTATTCAATCTCTATCATATTGGAATTTGACTTTCTCATTTAAAGTCGTTTGGTAACACTGAAATTGTCTGATTCGGCTGATTCTATTGAAATTTATGCTAAATTATGCTAATAGTGACTTTAGTTATTTTAGTCAGAAAAACGACTTCAACCTTACTTATTTTGAATATTACACAACTCAGCGTGCGAAATAAAAACCACCGTTTTTGTTGAAAAAGTTAATTAAAAATACTGATAAGTTCAAAATTAAAATATAGTTAAGTTTTAAGAATGCCTAATAGAAATAATGGCCCAAATAATACTAGTGGAGTTTCAAAGGATAAAAATATGACTAATTTTTGTTTAGACAAAAAACTGATCCAAATTATAAGCCCATTCCATCTCCGTCTTTCCCATCCGCTTCACATTCACGGTCTGCTTTCTCTTCTCGCATCTGTTCTCACTCTTATGTTCCATCGCCGATGTCTACACCAATGCCACCTCCATCCGCGTTGACACCTCCGCCGCCTCGCCGCCTCGCCTCCGATCCATTTCTTTTCCTTCTCATTTGTCGTCCTGTCCTTCGCCGCCTCACCGCCACGCTGTCGCCATCGCTGCTCTTCTCCTCCATCGCTAGAACTGAAATCGCGACCAGCGACGCAGATTTTCCCTCCATGGCCATCACGCTGTCTCCATCGCTCCTTCTCAGATTCGATCTCAAAATCGCGAGGATGAGATCGAAAGGGCGATATTGGGGAAGATTGAAATCTGCGAGCTTCATCGATGCTACAATAAAAACGGTGGTCAACGATGAGCTTCGTGGGTGGGTCAAATATGTCATCCGCCTTGGGACTAAACAAATCCGCCGCAGATCTGGAATTTTGGCTTAGGGAGACAGGGGTTAGACCAACTGGGGAGGGGCTGGGAAGGAGGCCAGACCAGGAAGGTAAGGACTATGAAGGGGCGGTCAAGCTGGTAGGGTGGTGGTCAGGTTGGGACGACAGGGAAGGGGCTGCAGACTGGTGGAGGTTGGGAGGGCAATGGCAGGGTTTGGTGGCGGCGGCTAAGTTCGACGATGGCTGCAATGGGATGGTGGATTATGGTGATTGGGGCTGGGCAGGACATGGTGCAGAAGTGGGGTGCTGGGTTCTGCAGCTTGGGGATGGGAAGGGGCAGGGGTGGGGGCAGTGTTGAGTGGACGGGGTTGCCGGAAAAAGTCTCGGATGATTACAGTGACATGTTTCATGACGTCAGTAACCCGCGGTAGCTACAGTGACACGGGCGGTGGCTACAGTGACAAGGGCGGTGGCTTCAATGACATTTGCGACGACTACAGTGACACGGGCAGCAGCTACATGGACATGAGCGGCTGGTATAGTGACACGGGCGGCGACTACAGTGACACGAGCGGCGACTACAGTGACACGGACGGCGACTACAGTGACACAGGCGGTGGGGACAGTGACCCCGACAGTGGCGACGAGAAATCATAACTTGTTGCAATAAAAGATGATGTTACTGGAGCGATAATAATTGAGACGATGTCACTAGAGCGATAATAACTGAGATGATGTCACTAGAGCGATAGTAACTGAAAGAGTGACGCCGGAGCGGTAATAATAACTTATTAACTGGGACGACGGTGTTTCGAACAGTTGTCACTTGTCACACAATTTTCATATCCGAATTTCTATTTTCAAAAATTAAATTAAAAAAAACAACAAATTTTTAGACTTATTTTAGAGTGCGTGGTTACGGAATGCATTGAAAATTAAAAATAATACTAAATTGAAAAACCATCAATTGTGATAGAGTGCATTATTAAGCATTGTTAAGGTAATATGCCAACGTGTAGTTTTTAAAATTGATTTGGAAGGTAGTTGGCAACTTGCCGTTTTTTAAGTTACGAACCGTGAAATTGTTCCCAATGTTATGACTTATAAGGTCACTTTTTTGCCTTTTTTAAATTGGACTCACTTTTGTGGGATTGAGCTTCCTAATAGTAATATTCAAGAGATAATCCCCTTTTAATACTGCGTAGTACTTTAGTAGTGTAGTTTTCAATTATGTCAATACTATATTGTATATTGTTGTAGCGATACTTTATTTTAGAGTACAATTCTGGTTAGGCGCGCTTGACGGGCAGAGCCGTGCGGACTTGCCCGTTTGGGTGTCTTCCTGGTGGAATTTTTTGATGAAATATTTTGAGCATGTTCCTCATCAAGTGTAGTTTATCCATACCAAATTTTAGCTCCAAATTCGATCGGGAAGACATTCAAATAAATATTTGAAACATGTTGCGCATTATATGTGTGCAGAATGCACCATATGTTTCAAGAATTTATTTGAATGTCTTTCCGGTCGAATTTTGAGCTGAATTTTGGTATGAATAAACTAGACTTGATGATGAACGTGCTCAAAAATTTTATCAAACAATTGTACCGGGAAGGCCCTCAAACGGGCAAGTCCGCACGGCGTTCGCTGTTAGGCGCGGCTGACACGATAAGTTCTCCTTTATTATGTTCCAATAACATATGATATTTTATTTCATTTTTAAGAAACTAATTAATTCAAAACGATGTTGTATTAAGCTGTTCTCCATCTTTTGAAATAATTAAGGGCCAAAACGATGGTGTTCAAAATATGTGGGTATTAAAAAAGTCATTCCGTCTGCTTCAATTTTGTTGAGATGTAGAGTTTCATCGCAATACGTCAACATGATAGAAAGAGTAGTTCAAAATCTTATTATAGCATTTCATTACTTTGTAATTATCGATGAAGGACTTCAATACTCTTTCTCACGACCAGACACATTGTCTCGATTGTAATGTCATTTTTTTGTCAGTTAGTCATGATCATTTGTATAATCATCATCATTTTTCACAAGGGCTCCACATTAGTGTTATTGGTCGATTTGATTATGATATCATGTTAAAATCAGAAATTCCATCTTAGAATTTCAACTTGATTGAAGGAGCAGTTCAGAATTTTAAGATAACACTTTATTACTTCCTTTGTCCCGCTAAGATTGTTTCATGTTTTCTTTTCGGTCCGTCCCAATAACATTGTCTTATACTAAATTTGGTAAAATTTTTATGTTTTTAAATCATTCTTTTTTTATTTATACTTTATCAATTCAGTATCAATCACATAAACTCGTGGTGTAACATTTCTGGTTCAAAAATTAGTAGGAAGGAGGTAGTACTTCATAATTTATTGGCGTCGTCAAACTTAACAATCTTACTTAACAATATTACTCCATATTTATCTGTTGCTTGTGTACGACACAACCCTACCATTGACTTAAAATCAATAATACTCCGTATTTATATTTTGTAGGATGTAAGTGCGTGACACAAATAAAACACGATGTACTCGTACCACTTTTTGGGGCGGAGAGCTTAATTACCCCATAGGATTACGTTCTCCACCAATTGTTGATGTGCATAAAGTTGAGATTGAGCTAAAACGCCCAGCAACTCAATCTAGAAGGGTTAAGAGTCAGTATTTGAATTTAAATGGCACTACAAATGACAATTTCACCAACTTCAATAAAAAGGGAGAGGAATTACTTATTGGGAAAACATTTCATAAACCGCTTTAAATTCAAATTTTATGATGCAGTTATACAATTTGGATAGAAAGGAGAGTGAGGACAGGAGCATATTTTATTCAAATAGATTTATCCTGATAATTTTTTAAACGTCAAATACAATCCAGACAAAATGTGAGATGAGCAACTGATGAGACTTTACTAATCATTAGCGTCATTATTTAACCTATGATATGATATTGATGAGATTTTTTGAAAACTTCGGATAATCGGATGTATATATAGGAACGAACATATCACATGGACAAAAGGAGTTTACGTTTCTTTCAAGTAAAATTTAATAGAGCTGTAAAAGAGATATGATTTTAAAAAAGAAAAAAGTTAAATTATTTAGTTAAAATGTGTGTGTTTTGTCACTTTTGTGTAAGAGAAAAAATGAAAAGAAGTTTAGAACCATTTTTTGTTTAAGCATTTAAGCTTTAAACTACTTAAATTAAGCAAAAACACATGTCTAAGAACATATTAACTCATTTAAAACTAAATTAAAAGAGCCCTTTTACGCAAATAAAAACATTCTCCTAGTTTTTACAAAAGTAATACTTGTATCTCTTTTATTGGTCCGAACTATAGAGGAAAGGGGTGGTTTGGTTTTGTGGGTTCATGCTTTCATGAGGCTTGCGAAGTTGTAATTACTAATTACTAATTACGGAGTTTTTTAAGGGAAAAGGGGCAAATAAGGCCACGTACTAACAAAAAAAGGTCAAATAAGGCCTTATTTAAGAAGTTTTGTCCTGTCATCGCCATTTGGGGTGGTTCCCGGTGGAATTTTTTGATGAATTTTTTTGAGCATATTATTCAGTAAGTCTAGTTTACTAATACCAAATTTCAGCTAAAAATTCAATCGTGAAGACATTCAAATGAATTCGATAATATAACTACGCAGTTAAAAGCGCAATTATCTTCAAGAATTCATTTGATTGTCTTCCCGATGGAATTGTTAGCTGAAATTTAGTATGAGTAAACTAGACTTACTGAATAAGATGCTCAAAAAATGTCATAAAAAAATTCCACCGAAAACCATCCCAAATGGTGATGACCGGACAGAACCTCTTAAATAAGGCCTTATTTGACCTTTTATGGTTAGTACGTGACCTTATTTGCCCCTTTTCTCTTTTTTTAATACTAATGTTGATGCTCCAATGTACGGCAGAGTGCTTGACGTCAAGTGATTGGCCATATTCAGGGCGTAGCGGGGGGGCAACCCTGAACCCGACCCACCTCAAAATTTTAAAATGTCTATATTTTTAATATAAATTATTTTGGTGTAAATTTGTTTCCAATTTTTTTTGTAGTGGCCCAGTGCCCTAACCCCACCCACACCATATGAAAAGGGAGAGATATGGAATCGGCTAATACTGAAGGGCTAAGGGTCTGTTTGCAACAGCTTCTGCTTTTAAAAAAGTGCTTTTTTAATGAAATGGAGAGAAGTGATTAAATAAAAGTTGATAGTGGGAGTGTTTGCAATTGCTTTAACTTTAAAAAAGTGATTTTTTAAAGTGATTTGGGGAAAAGTGATTAATAGTAAAAGTTGGTAGTGTTTGAGAAAAAAGTGATTCTGAAAAAGTAAAAGTTGGTAGTGTTTGGTAAAATAAGTACTTTTTGTGTAATAGAAAAAGTGAAAAGCAGTTTAAAGCACCATTCCACCTGCTTCCAGCTTTTAGCTTTTAAGTGATTAATTTAAGCAGAAGCTGTCATTTGAAAACACTCTTTTTAACTTTTTTTAAGCCAAAAGTTGAAAAGTGCTTTTTTTAATCCAGTGCAAACACTCCTAGTGTTTGAGAAAAAAGTGATTTTGAAAAGTAAAAGTGGGTAGTGTTTGGTAAAATAAGTTGTAGTGTTTGGGAAAATAAGTGCTTTTTTAAAGCCAAAAGCTGAGAAGTGTTTTTTTAAAAGCAGTTGCAAACAGACCATAATATTGGTTGGACGCCATATCCTACTTAGATTTAAAAAGCCGGGCAGACGCACTAGACCTGTTTTATACTTGTACTCGTCCCTTCAATAGTAATAAAGGCTAAAGGGTCAAATAGGCACTTGAACTAACTTAAAGTGTTTAATTAACCACTTATATAGGAGGTTCTGTCCGGTTGTCGCCAATTGGGGCTGTTCCCAGTGGAATTTTTTGATGAACTTTTTTTAGCATCTTCTTCATTAAGTCTAGTTTACCCGTGCCAAATTTCAGCTAAAAATTCAACCGGGAAGGTAGTCAAATAATTTTTTAAAGATAACTGCGCAGTTAAACTACGCCGTACATTTCGGAAAATCGTTTGACTATCTTCCCGATTTATTTTTTAGTTGAAATTTGTATGGATAAACTAGACTTAATGAAGAAGATGTTCAAAAACTTTCATCAAAAAATTCTACCAGAAACCTCCCCAATTGGCGATGGCCGGACAGAACCTCCTATACAAGGGGCTAATTGAACACTTTAAGTTAGTTCAAGTGTCTATCTGACCCTTTAGCCTAGTAATAAATGTCACTGAAAAAAGAGAGCATAACCTAAGTTTGGTAAGCCTTCTAATCCAAGTTAGACTATTCTCACTTTCTCACATATTTTTTCAAGTTTATTAAATGTACACACTTTTATACACACTTGTTTGTAAATGAAGGGGCTTCACATATTGTTTGTAAATGAAGGGGCTTCACATATTCTGACAAATGGTGGATATAAAAATGTGTATGAAAGTGTTTACAAGCACATTTTTTGTATTTTCTTCGAAAGAATACCTATGCTCATATAAAAATACTTGAGAAAGCGTAAGAGTTAAATAAGCAGGAAAATGGGAACCACTCATTTGGGAACCACTAATTTTATACTATCGTAATACACCAATAGTCAAGCAACTTAGATGGGCGTATAATTGGTGGGGACCCTGCAAAAAATCGCGCATGAGTTGTCCACGTGATGTGGGAGGCGGAAGATGTGGTGGGCAGACAGTTTTTTAAATCACGTGACTTTCCCCGACTTCTACGGCTCATCCGCCACGTTAGGCTCCGCATAAATATTTTTTTATCCGGGCCCTCAAAATTAACCTCCAATTTAGACCTATACACTCCTAAAATTTATACTACCCCATCCCTGGAAATCCGGGAATAATTTCCCATTTTGGATTACCAATGCTTCACTCGTGATAAAGTAACTTAATTTTGGTTCACACTTAGATTATTTTAGTAAATAAGATTATATATTCAGAAATTACATTAAAACTGTTACAAAACCTGATAAACCAATAATGTTTAAACAAAAGATTAAGAGTAATTTAAGTTGACCATGTGAATAATGAATGAGATTATGGGACGGAGGGAGCTGAGTAAGATCTTTCCTAAAATATCATTACCTTCGTACCACTATTATTGAAACAATAGAATATGACACGTTGATAAAAAAGGTGAGTTTATGTGATTGATACTGAATTGATAAAATAAAAATTAAGTTGAATGATTTAAGAGCACACAAATTTTATTAAAATTGGTATGAGGAAATCTTATTAGAACAGACCGAAAAGGAAAGATAGGACAATTTTAGCGGGACGGATGGAGTATTATTTAAAAAGGCATAGACAAAAATGTGATTTAGTAATTGTCTTGTTTGCTCTAGTACAAGACTTAAGAAAATGATTGAAATTGTAAAAGTTAATTGATGTGAGTCACATATTATTAACAAAAGGGAAAATTAGACAATCATTTTGGGACATCCCAAAAAAGAAAACAAGACAATTAATTAGGAACGGAGGAAGTACATCATAATAACTTTGGACATTATTATTGTTAGATATTAAAATTTATCAAGTTACATTTTTGTCCATCACTTTTTCAAAGATAATATTAGCAAGTTTTTTTTTTAGAAAAATGGACTGTATTGGTTTGAAATTGATGAGTTTGTAGCAAAAATGTTGATATTTAAATGAGGGACTGAAACTACAAAAATTACCCAAAAAAGAACATCAACTACAAAAAGAGTATTTTAAATACTTTATATTTTACTAATATAACAATAAAAAACTAAGAGGATGTTTGGTAACATCGTTTTTCGGCTTATCAGGCTTATCAGCCAACTTTTTCACCAAACACGTAAATTTTGTTATCGCGCGTTGAATTGGGTAATAATAAGAAAAAGTAAAGTTGAAGTTACTTTTCTAGCCATATTGGCTCAAGTTACTGTAGATGACCATTTTAGCTATTTTACATATAATTTTTTCTTTATTTTATTAATAAAATATATTTTAAAGATAATTTTTTCTTAAATCAGCAGAATCAGCCAAAGCCACCACTTCAGCCAGAACTTCATAAATTTCAACAGAATCAGCCGATTTTTGGGTTATAAAACGGGTTCTAAGTTAAAAGATTAAAGTTATTTCTAATAGATTACATAAAAGTATGATACATGTTTGAGCATTTTTTATGCTAATTCAAACAATCAATTAAATAAAGGGAAGATAATCAACTGCGTGCCAGAACCAAGATGGAAAGAAAAAAGAATAGGATTATTGTTTTAGCTAAAGACTACTTTGAGAATTTATGATGGGAACTTATAAGATTTAAGAATACAAAATATAATGGGTTTTATAATAATGAGCTCAATACAATGATAATAGTTGTGGAAGAGCAACAGTATGGATCGTCTCTTCTATTAGCTATAACTAAAGATCATTTATAATGGGATTTTCCTATGTTCCAGCTCCCACTTCTAACTTCCCACCAAGTTCGACTCTTCATCGAATTAGGGAGTTAGTTGCTAGGAATTATCCTTTCTTTGTTGGGAAAAATTTTGAACTTTCCCGCTTCGTGAAATTAAGATAGACACTTCGTGAAATTTTATGATGAATTTTTTTTAGCATTTTATTCATCATGTCTAGTGTACTCATACCAAATTTCAGCTAAAACTTCAATCGGGAACGCATTCAAATTAATTCTTGAAGATAACTGTGCAGTTAAATGAGCGGTTATCTTCAAGAATTAATTTGAATGTGTTCCCGATTGAAGTTTTAGCTCAAATTTGGTATGAGGAAACTAGATTTGATGAATAAGATGTTCAAAAAATTTCATCAAAAAATTCCACCGAGAACAGCCGGACAGAGCTTCCTAAATAAGGACTTAATTGATTTTTTTATGAAAGTTCGAGGACCTATTTGACATTTTTTCGTTAAGGCAATAATGAGAGCATATGATTTCAATCCTACTATACAAAATAATAGTAGGATTTACAAGAATGTGTTTACAAAATTGTCTCACTCAATGGTGACTCACTCAATCTTGAGGATAGAAACTTCCTAAGCCATCTCTCTTCTCTCTCAAAGAGGTTCTCTAACTTTCTTATTATAAGAAGTGAATTCTATCTTCCTAGGATGGTTAGGAATTAAAACATCTATTCTTATTTATACTACTTCACCTCCATAATGAACAATGGAGAGTAGTTCTCTAGAATGTTGTACACATGCCTACATATTTTAGAGAACTCCAAGGAATCTCAACACCTTCCCATTTTCTTCCATATCTCTCCATAAGGTTGTGGAAGGTTTCACACAACTCTATAAAATTCTAGAGGATTTCACATTATTTCGCAAGTTTCTAGAGAATTCTGGACTTCTCTAGGATTCTGTGCAACGTTCTAAAAATTCTATAATTCTCTAGAAAACTGTAGAATTTTCTGTAACCTCTCCCAACATCTTTGTACAAATATGGACCAATCTTTTCAATTAATTACCTGCTAAATTCTTGGCCTAACCATACACTTGCTTAATCGTGTGAAATAATACCGAGAATGATTTTTAATTTAGAGAATCGAAAACGAGCACTATATAAAATATTATTCTCTCCCAGAAAGCCATTAAGAACTGATCCCAATACGAAAAAGATCAAAAGAATGTGTTAAGAACTGATCCCAATAATCGAAACTTCCCGCTTACGACACTTTAATTATTAGTAATTAATTTATTAATGTTGATTGAGACATTGTTTAGTGGATTACTCATGAGTTGCACGAACCGGCCAATCATTGAAACTGGGCACTCTTTCCGCACCTTGTTTCCCGATTCTCTTTAATTTATTATTATTAGTCCCGTATGATTTAGGCTCCATCCAAGGAGTTGTGAGTTTGGAATAACCGAATAATTCTAATGAGCTTAGTGTAACAGTAATTTTTTAACCGTAATAACTGTGTAACAGGTGAAACTAATACTCCGTACAAGTTATTTTCATCCAAATTATCCTATTCTAATAATTAAGTTTTTAACCTAAAACTTAATAATATGAGTTGTAATTTATACTACGTAATGCTAATGAATAATATGAGTAGGTAATTTATAATACCTCCGTCCCATTTTATGTGTCTCATTTGACTTTGGCACAATTATTAATGAAGTGGTTGAAAAAATAATAGTTGTGGTTGAGATTTGGGTATAATAAAGTAAAATATTGTAGACCGCATATTTCTTTCTAAAAAGGGAAATGTCACAATTATTTTGGGAAAGTAAGACAGGTAGAATGAGACGTATGGAGTATTACGTAAATGCGTACTACGTAATACATTAAGAATCTTCATATATGGAGTATTAAATAAAAATAAAAATTCACATAGATCAAACTCTAAATAAACTTTTTATGCATTCATTAAGTATAAATGATGATGGAGTTTAATCCAACTATGAGAGCTAAATATACGTAATGTATAGAAATATAATATCAAAAACAATATGGCAGCGTAAGACAGTATTACTCTTATTCCGGAATGCGAATTGACGATCCCTTGGTAGGGTGTTTACATGAAGTATTTATAGGGATTATGAATATAATTATAATTATAAATACAATTTAAATATAATTATAATTATAATCATAATTATAAAATATATTATAATTAAAATAAAAGTTATAATTAAAATTAAAATTAAAATAATTAAACCGATTACATTAATTATAAATATAGCTATAATTATAACTGTAATTAAATTTTTAATTATAATTATAAACATAATAATAATAATAATAATTATAATTATTATTATAATAATTATTATTATTATAATTATTATCATAATAATTGTAATTACATTATAACTATAATCATAATTATAATGATGATTATAATTATATTTAATTATAATAATAATTATGATTATGATTATAATTATAAATATAATTATGATTATGATTATAATTATAAATATAATTATAATTATGATTAAAATTATATATATAATATAATTATGATCATAATTATAATTTCATAATTATAATTATCTTTATAATTATAATTATCATTAACTATAATTTCAATTAGTGTATTAGGTATAAAAATAATAATAGTAATAATAATAAAAATAATTTATAATTATTACTACGTATATTATTATAATTATAATTATAATAATTATAATTATAACAACAATAATAATAATTATTGTTATTATTATTATTATAATTATAATTATAATAAAAGTGATTAATGATGTTGAACTTTTCTAATCTGATCTGAATGTTTCTGATCTGATCTATATGTATCTGATCTGGTCTGATCTTATCTGAATGCTTCTGATCTGATCTGAACTGAATCTTTCTAATCTGATCTGATCTGAACTGAATCTTTCTGATCTGATCTGAATTTTTCTGATCTGATCTGAATAGAATAAGAATAAGCAATAAGTAATAAGAATAAGACGAACAAAACAGCTTCTTAGGCTATCCCGTCAAGGGCCGATCTCGT
The DNA here is from genome assembly GCA_945859915.1 of Cuscuta epithymum. Taxonomy (NCBI): domain Eukaryota; kingdom Viridiplantae; phylum Streptophyta; class Magnoliopsida; order Solanales; family Convolvulaceae; genus Cuscuta; species Cuscuta epithymum. The sequence continues at coordinate 53,537 of CAMAPF010000342.1, read as the reverse complement.
TTATGGGCTAATCCAGTTAATTAGGGTGATCCCGTCAAGGGCTGATCCCGTTTATGGGCTAATCCGGTTAATTGGGCTGATCCCGTCAAGGGCTGATCCCGTTTATGGGCTGGGTTACGTAATTGGGTCATGGCTAGACTCCATGGCACCATCAAATGAAAAAGAAAAATAGAAAAGCATGAAATATGAAATAAAGGAAGGAAAAAAAATGGCTCCATTTTGATTTAGAGCCCATTTGATGATCATTTTTTCGACTTATCAGACCGATCAATCATTTTTTCACCAAACACATGACTTTTGATATTTGAATTCTCAAATTTGTTATAATCAAACTGAGTATGGTTGGGTCGGTTACTTTTCTGGCTGAATCGAATGAAGTTATTGTAGTAGATCATTTTAGCTATATTTCCTTAAATTTATACATATTTTATTAATAAATTATATTTTAAACATAATGATGGGGTATATGGCCCGGGAACCCCCGGCCCACAAACTTCTGCTACTCCAACACCGGCCCAACAGGCCCAAGAAGCGCATGAAGCCCAAAGCACCGCGGCCCAAGCTCAAAGGAACCCACGGTGCACCTGGGGATGCCTTCGGCGCCATGGCCGAAGGCTCCAAACTTCAGGAAACAGCTGATTTCCCACATACAAACCTACTGGGAGAAGACGGCGAAATTCAGGAGCCTTCGGCTAACACACGCCCTCGGCATAAGTGTAGCCTCCGGCTACAGAGAGCCCTCAGCTACAGGGGGATCCTTCGGCTAACAGCTCAATCATCGAAGATTCCCTTTGGGGACAGGCAACCACCGCATTTAACGCAGCGTCACATCTACCCACCGCATTTAATGCGGTGCACATGCGAATGCCGGTGCCACCCCGATTGAGGTGACCCCTCGGCCGTTAGATTATTGACACGTGTACTCTCATCGCATTTATGGCTGCTATAAATGGCAGCCCTTATTCTCCTTGTAAACCACGCTGAGTTCATTTAATACATTTGACTCTCTCTCTTACTTGTTTGCTCTGACTTCTCTCTAAGTTATTCCTCGGATAAGCTACCCCCCCAGGTACACTATCCATCATTTGGTGCTCTCGTTGAGAGGTCCGAACAATCAAGTAAGAAACCCTCCCCTTCACCAAGCACAAAACACCTACCAAAATGGGAAGAACCCACAATCAATCCAAAACCCTCGAGGAAAACAACCTCGGCCTCGGAGAGGTCAACGGGGCCGAAGCCTCCAACAAGCTCTTAGTGCCCGAAGGCGGAACCATAATGGAATTAGAGCAGGCCGCTACTGACCTCCGTCAACAGCTGCAGAAGGCTGCCCCTGATGCCCGCATCAGTCTTGATAGCCGAAGGAAAGATCGGAGCGAGAACCAAGTTCCCCCTCCGGCTCCAACCATCGACCTTCAGGCCGCTTTCGCGGCCTTCATGCAGAATATGGCGGTGAATTCCGGTGCCTTCATTTCACAAGCACCACTCCAACCCTATTTTGGAGAAAACGCTACTTATCTGCCACCCCCTCCTCTGTTCAACAATCCCATCATACGGGTTGGCAACGCCGAGGGGGTCATGGCACAGGACACCGCCTCCTAAGAGGCCCAATCCAAAGACAAACATTACGCGGACAAGGAGAAGCCCCGAACCTCTGCCCTCGAGAGATTGGGGGGAGCTCTCGAACGCTGAGGGCTCTAAACCCGCCTCGGCGGCAAAGCAACCAGCAGGCCTCAGGAAAGTGGAGGATCCGTTTCGGGGGCCGAGGAGAGGCCTCCCCCTCGGAACAAAGGCAAAAGCCTCCTCCACGTAGACGACGCCATGCACCAGATCAACCACGCTCACTCGTTCAGGGAGAAATCCCAGAGGGTCGCCCCGAGGGATCACAAAGATGAGATCGAGGCCCTTTGACGCTAACTGGAGGAGAAGGAGGCACACCATACACCCCCCCGCTTCGACTTTGGGGGCGAATCCAAAGTACGCCGCCATACTAGCACAAATGGAGGAAATGAAGCGGAAGTTCGCCGAAGGCTCAGGTGAACCCCTCATCCAGCTCCGCACGAAGACCCCCTTCACCCCAAGGGTGTTGGCGGCTCAGATCCCCGGTAAGTACCGGGGGCAACCTATCAAGCCATATGAGGGGAAGACGGATCCCCAGGAGCACTACAGCAGGTATCAAAATAGCATGATGATGATGAGGGCATCAGATGAATATTTGTGCCGTTGGTTCCTTTCCACCTTGGAGGGACCAGCGTGTGAATGGTTCAACCGGTTACCCGAAGGCAACATCGATTCATGGCAAGAACTTGCCCACCGTTTCTTGACACAATTCGTCGGGAGGCACCGGTCAAAGAAGCATTTCTCCCACCTTCTAAACGTAAGGCAACAGAAGGAGGAAACCCTTCGGAGTTTCTTGGAACGCTGGAGGCAGGCCTCCCTCGAAGTCAATGGCGCCGACGATAGAACGTTGATGGCCCTGTTCCACGTCGTCCTCAGAAACGGTAATTTCTCCAGGAGCCTTATCACTGACCCCCCCCCCCCCCCGCGATTACACTAAAGCTCTTTAGCGGGGGGACCGATATGCCCGGTAACCCCCGGCTTACAAACTCCTGCTACTCCAACACCGACCCAACAGGCCCAAGAAGCGCATGAAGCCCAAAGCACCGCGGCCCAAGCTCAAAGGAACCCACGGTGCGCTTGGGGATGCCTTCGGCGCCATGGTCGAAGGCTCCAAACTTCAGGAAACAGCTGATTTCCCACATACAAAGCTACTGGGAGAAGACGGCGAAATTCAGGAGCCTTCGGCTAACACACGCCCTTGGCATAAGAGTAGCCTTCGGCTACAAGAGGAGCCTTCGGCTAACAGCTCAATCATCGAAGATTCCCTTTGGGGATAGCAACCACCGCATTTAACACGACGTCACATCCACCCACCGTGTGACACCGCTCCCAATTTAAACTTGGATTTATTAATCCATTAACATTAAAATCTAAGTGAAAGTGAAAATACTAATTTGGATGAGGATAATTAGTTAAAGTCATGAATGTATATTCACTTTGAAAACTAGTTACAAGTATATTAATCATACTAGAAATGATTAATTGATTAAATTAATACCGATTAATTAAATTGTGGGTCGGACCCCAAACATGGGAAGGGACTAACTAAGATATATTCTTGGACCAAGTTAATTTAAATAAAAAGCCCAAGGATAAGGAAGTATGTAATATATAATTGTTCGGACCGAATAAAAGGGAAATAAATAATATGAGAGATCATTCGAGCCCACTTACTAATAATAGAAATATAAATGGGTTTGAGACCGGAATATTGGAGAGGACTATCCAATACATTTTAGGACCGACATATTAAGGTCTACTAGCCTAAAATAATATAAATAAATGAATAAAAGTCATTTATGCCCAATCGAGATACATCAAGTAACCAAAGTGGCATTCTAGCCCAAATTACCGAAAATAGCAAGTATAAGGTTGACGGATTTCCTACACTTTAATTCGGGGTATGCCGTATAAAGTGCAACCCATAAGAAAGGGGAGGCTTAAGTTATAGATAGCTTCGGGTCGGATTAAATTAAAAAGAGTAGCCCATGTACACAACCCAACCCAAAATTTAGCCCATATGCCAAATGTAGAAAGGATAAGAAGGATCCTTTCCTTCCACTCATTTGAGAGTGTCGTTGGCAGCAAAGAAAGGTAGAGAGGAGCTCAGCCTCATGGTCTCACACGCCCAAGAAGAAAAGAAGAGCAAGAAGGGGTGGTTCCGGGAAGAAGAAAGCTCGATTCTAGGTAACCGAATGCTATCCCCCGCTCAAACTAATTATTTAGTATATTTTAGTGAATATGATTTTTTAAGAAATCATAGGTTGGATTAATGAGGATGTTCTACACGTTTAAAAGTGTGGAAATATGATATAAAGTGTTGGTAATTAACTTAGAAGAGTTGTTGAATCGATAGGAATCGAAATCGCCGGAAACCGCCACTTCTAGGTGCTGTTTTCGTGCAGCAGAACCCGAAAGCCGGGCAGCTTTTGCAAAAGCCGGGCGGCTTTTGCCCTCTGCCAGCCAAGCTTGTTTCAAATCATTCCCGATCGAAGGTTTAACGACGGGGCTTCAATAGGCAACCTTGCTGGACATATTTAAGGTGAGGATGGCTGACTATATTGTCTATAACTCGTGAGTTGAGCATGAGATTACCTAAGTAATCAAATTATGATTTTGATGGAATTAAATGATATACTCCAATGTGAATAAATGTGTTGCTATGTGGTCATACAAATTGATACATGATATTACTAAGGTGGATAAGCAAGGGCATTATGCATGAGGGGAGAAATCCTTGAAATATATTAATTATTGAATTGATATAGAGGATTAGCATGATATAGACAAATGTTGGTAAATGTGTGATTCCATAAGATCTTAAAAGGGATATATGGATACCTATGTGGATAGGCAAAATGATTAAATGCGAAGTAAGGAATACTTGAGTTATTTACATGATCAAGTGATATGAATCCGTAGTGATTAATTGTATGTGCTATCTATAGTATTGAATTAGATAGGCATGAACTTAGAATGAGTGATGGACTATGGTCACACTCAAAGGAAATGGTGGAGTCTACCTAGACTATATGAAGGCAGCCCGGGGAGTCTTGATGAAGACTAGCCCGAGGTTGATAGATTATGATTGCTCGTGTACAATGAGTATACGGGGATATATATACGGGGTGTGTAAGCCCTAACGAGATAGAGGATACTACGCGGGGTGTGTAAGCCCTACACGAATAAAGTATTACGCGGGGTGTGTAAGCCCTAATGAATAAAGTATTATACGGGGTGTGTAAGCCCTACATGATAAAGTATTACGCGGGGTGTGTAAGCCCTAAATGAGTAAAGTATTACGCGGGGTGTGTAAGCCCTAAATGAGTAAAGTATTACGCGGGGTGTGTAAGCCCTACACAAACTAAGAATATACGGGGTGTGTAAGCCCTAAATAAATCAAAGATATTATGCTGGGGGTGTAAGCCCAAAATGAATGAATACACCCGTAGGGTGGGTAAGTCCAACGTGGACGAGTACAAATGATAAATTGTGTAACCCTCTCGATGGAGTTGGGTTTAGACTAGGGGTGGGGTAACCTCCCGAGATTGTTATATGCATGAATAGGCCAAGGGCTATACAAAGGGAATTGTTTTGAAATAAAAATGAACCTACGGGTTGACTATTTTGACTTGGTATATATATTCTATACAAGTGATTTGAAATGGGGTAGCTGTAGGTTATGCCCATAATATAGTATCACCCTATGTTGAGGGTCTTGTGTTTGAAACATGAATTATATTCAGTATAGTTGTCATTGTACTTGTCAAATGCTTCCAAGTACTGACCTCCCCTTCACGGGGGAGGCCACCTCACAGTTTCAGGTAGAAGCTAGAGCTTGCTTCCTGTTCCCGTTGCTTCGGGTGATCCATGGAGAGAAGACGTGGTTCGTGCTTCTTCCAGTTCTATTTGGATATAAATAAAATAATGCTCATGGACTATTTTTAAATTATAAATGATTTGGGAGCCTGCGTGCTCATGTTCGCCCTGTGTGGCCTTTTACTTTTAAAAGTATTTGTATTCCGCTGCGTATAATTGAAATGCTTTATTTATGATTGTTTATGGATGTACTAGTGTGAATGGTATTCATGTACGCCTTGCATGGTTCGAGTAGGGTGAACTGCGGTTGCCTTAATCGGATTATGCGGCGGTTGTTAGCGCGTCTGGCCAGGTCGGGGCGTGACAATTAAATGGTATCAGAGCCTTAGTCCATAAACTTCATAATGAAGTTCCTCAAAAGTGTTTTCTTCAAAATGATTTTTGAAACCATGAGCATAAAAGTTTTGTGCTGAAAGAGCCTTTGGTACTTGAGTTGCAAAGTCTCTAATTGTTAAGACGGGCCCCTTAACAATTGGTATGGCGGTGATTTGAGCCAAGTGGTGTCTTAAGTACTTATCTGTCAGTTGACATTGAAGCGAGTCTGATGACTCATTCCAAAAAATTTCTTTCAGAAATGCGAGGTGGAGGCATGATGACTAGGAATGATCGGATAGGGCGTGCATCGGGAGAAACTGGGCATGTCAACCGGGGAAACTCTAGAGTATCTAGAGGAAAAGGGAGAGGCCGAGGAGGCCAAGGGGTCCAAATGAGGGACAACGCACAATTTGAGACCGAGTATAGGTCTTGGGAGTCCGAAGAAGACTCAACGTATAAACCCGAAACAGAACCTTCTGAAACTTCATATGATGAGAGTGATGAATTTATTAGTGAGGAGGACAATGATGTCTCCTTGGATGGAATTAGTCAGGTATTTGAAAAATACCAACGTGAACGTGAACTAAGGAAGAAACAACGCCAAGAGAGGCGAGTTGGGCAGGTGGCTTCCAAGAGGGGCAGTCGTGACGCGTGCGGGGCACATAGAGAGGGTACTAGAAATCCAAGTACCGAGAGTCCTATTATAAGGGTCTCTAAATATCTTAAAGAGGCAAGGGCGCTCGGATGTAAACCGTTCGATGGAACGGGGGATATATCTGAGGCCGATGATTGGGTTAAGAGGCTTAATGAGGCAGCCGATGATATGCAATTGACGCCTAACCTAAAGATGAGAGTTGCCACTAGAATGTTGGAGGGATTAGCTTCAACATGGTGGGAGGGTGTCAAGGGGAAATACAACGGAGACGTCACGTGGGACAACTTCGAGCTTGACTTCTATAGACAATACTACTCTTCCTTTGAAGTAAATCAAAAGAGGAGGGAGTACACTACCATCAAACAAGGTGACGAGTACACCGTCAAACAATTGGAGCAAAGGTTTCGAGACTTGGCTAGATATCTCCCTGAATATGCAGAGAATGAGAACCGAATGGTCGACCACTTCTGGAACGCGTTGAAATTGGAAGTGCGTGAGAGGGCGGCGTACCAAAATAACATGACTTTTAATGAGGTGGTGACACGAGGCCTTATTGGGGAAGAGTTGTGGGAAGAAAGGAAGGCTAAGGATGCCGAGGAGGCTAGAAAGAGGGTGTGGGAAATCAATGATTCCCATGATCAAAGCAAAAGACAAAATATCGGGGTGGAGAGAGGTTTTAAAATGCCTATGCCACCGTCAACGTACAACCAAGGGTCCGTGACCCAAGGAGGGAAATCCTTTAGTTCTAGGGTGCGAAGATGTGATAATTGCGATAAGTACCACTACGGGACTTGTCGTGAACCAAAGAGGTGTTTCTTTTGTGGGGATACGGGACACATGAAGTTCCATTGTCCTCAACGGGGAAGTAACACTACTTCGGGAGCTAATGAAGGAACCATGGGGGATATGAACCTAGCGGGGCCGTCTCAAGCGAGCACACGACATAGAGGGGATAATGTGAGCAACATACACTCCCGGAATCAAAGAAGAACTCAACGATGAGTTCACACGGGGAAGGAGGCAAATTCTTGCATGGACGCGACCACCGTACAGGTAATCCTTATTAGAAACTTCATTTAAATGCATATTTAAGTAATAAAGGTTCCAGGGGTCAATTGCCGGCCGGCCTAAGGGAAAACCGGCCGGTTTTGGCAGGGAAAACGAGGAACATCTTTGGGAATAGCAAAAACCGGGCGGCTTTGGGTAAAACCCGGCCGGCTTATGCATGAATTAAATTGGAATTAACCTACGGCGGCGAAACCCGGCCGGCTTTTGTAAAGACCGGCTGGCTTACGGGAATTGGGATGTTCTGTAAACGCTCAAAACCGCCCGGCTTTGGCAAAGCCCGGCCGGTTTTGAGGACAAATAAATCGAATTGACCTGCGGCAGAGAAGACCGGCCGGCTTTTGACGAAGACCGGCCGGCTTTTGGATTGAATAAGTTTAATTAAACTTCGGGGGATGAAAACCGGCCGGCTTTCACAGAAACCGGCCGGCTTTTGGATAAAACTTTGGGATTAAAGCTACGCTGCCAAACCCCGGCCGGCTTTCATGGAAACCGGCCGGGTTATGGGGAAATTTACCGGACACTTTGGTTGGATATGGAAATCGGGCGGTCATCACGTAAACCGGACGGCTTTCGTCTGTTTGAACCCGAGCCATCTTTGGAGCATTGAAACGTAGCATTACGGAAGTGAGTGTGTCTTGCATTGATTCGAGGTGTTGGGACACTAGAGTTGAACGGGAAGGATGGTAAAATCATCCTTAATGAGGAGACATATTAGGCAAGTGTGAGAAGGGCACTTGTAAATTGAAACGATATGGCGGCAAGAACACACTATTACATAACGATAGTAGCGAATGAAGGAAATTAAAAGTAAGGTCTAACATCGTTGAGTACGATTGGACCCCATAGGATACAACCGTGATGAAGAATGATTTGAGAAGCATGGCGCAAGAGTGGTTATTAAATGGGAGATTGAGAACTCGGGGAAATAAGGGCATGGCCTACGCCCCGAGTTGTAAACAAGCAAGTAGAGCAGACTTGTGTTATATTAAAGAGGGCAAGATCATCGGTAAGAAGAACCGTAAATCGTATATAACATAGGAATGGAGCATTTGAAGCTTGACGTAATTAATTGTTAATGAGGAGTCTATGTAAGGCTTAAACAATGGGTGAGACCGGTGAATGACTATCACCGAGGAATATAGTTCGACACAAATAAGACCAATATGATGGTACTTGACACGCGAGAGCCTCTCTTGTAGCAATAGCTACCGGGCAAGTATGGGGCCGCTTCCACGTGAAGCGCGGTGTGAGAGGAGACAGTTCACACTACTGTAAGGAAATGAAATTCGGGTCATGCTCCGGGCAGTCCTTAAGGGAGGACCCGAGGTGACTAAACCGATGTATCGACCATAGACCTAAGGCTCGTCAATGGTTTGTATCTTGACGAGGTATTGGAAGATGACATGAATTAGGGACTCGATTATCCTTGATCTACCCAACTAGTATGAAAATACTAGCCGGGAGGTAAATATGAATAATAGTAGGATTAATCCTAAGGAATTCGATTGTGAGACAGTGAACCTTAAGTAGTCTTAAGAGACGCTAAGGTGAACTTGTCCAAACTTTAAGTATATTAGGGGTAGGCCTTAAGGGATACCCAAGAAAAAGTAAATATGAAATTGATCCTAGATGTAGGATTGACCTTCGGGTGTTTTTGGTAGTCCTTTGGGACATCCGGTTGAATTATGGTAATAAGTAAGGACCATGGCCCTTCCCGACTCTAGAAAGCGGGGTTGGATAGCATGAACTTGCAATGTAACAGCACATAAGGGTGGAATCCGAATCGGAGACCTAACGAGGCTCCGACAGCGGTAACACATAAGATAGGACCCCGAATGGGCCTTACCTTCCTACGGGATGATGGGGATGAGTCCAGGGGCGGGATGTTGGGCTCCGGCCCAAGGACCTGATGAGGCCTCGGATGGCGGTGACAAGTCTCGTATGAATAATAAGACCTACGGGTTGTGTCGTGCTAACGATGAATGAAAGGAAATATGAACACGGGCTCACGGGCCAACTACATAACGGTATGTGAGTAAGTAAGTTTTACATCGGGGAACCTTCAAGTCGAAGGTTAGAGAAAAATGTTATTAAGGGCCTTGGGTGTGAATTGTCAGATTCACATGCCAAGGAACTAAACCCAAACTAGTTAGGGCCGCTTGTAAATTCTAGAAAGAATTGACGCCCAAGTGGGGAAGGACTTGTTATTCCGTAGTTAGATGGAGTAACATCTAATTGAGATAAACCAAAAGAGTATGTGAATATGAACGAAAATGCCTAAGGGCAACAATGATACAAAGGTTAAGATATTTTATAAAAGATCAAGTCAACGTAGAAACTTGGAAAAGTGTGACACCGATTAAAATGAATAGCGACGTGAATTTCGGGGACGAAATTCCTGTTAAGGGGGGGTGAACTTGTGACACCGCTCCCAATTTAAACTTGGATTTATTAATCCATTAACATTAAAATCTAAGTGAAAGTGAAAATACTAATTTGGATGAGGATAATTAGTTAAAGTCATGAATGTATATTCACTTTGAAAACTAGTTACAAGTATATTAATCATACTAGAAATGATTAATTGATTAAATTAATACCGATTAATTAAATTGTGGGTCGGACCCCAAACATGGGAAGGGACTAACTAAGATATATTCTTGGACCAAGTTAATTTAAATAAAAAGCCCAAGGATAAGGAAGTATGTAATATATAATTGTTCGGACCGAATAAAAGGGAAATAAATAATATGAGAGATCATTCGAGCCCACTTACTAATAATAGAAATATAAATGGGTTTGAGACCGGAATATTGGAGAGGACTATCCAATACATTTTAGGACCGACATATTAAGGTCTACTAGCCTAAAATAATATAAATAAATGAATAAAAGTCATTTATGCCCAATCGAGATACATCAAGTAACCAAAGTGGCATTCTAGCCCAAATTACCAAAAATAGCAAGTATAAGGTTGACGGATTTCCTACACTTTAATTCGGGGTATGCCGTATAAAGTGCAACCCATAAGAAAGGGGAGGCTTAAGTTATAGATAGCTTCGGGTCGGATTAAATTAAAAAGAGTAGCCCATGTACACAACCCAACCCAAAATTTAGCCCATATGCCAAATGTAGAAAGGATAAGAAGGATCCTTTCCTTCCACTCATTTGAGAGTGTCGTTGGCAGCAAAGAAAGGTAGAGAGGAGCTCAGCCTCATGGTCTCACACGCCCAAGAAGAAAAGAAGAGCAAGAAGGGGTGGTTCCGGGAAGAAGAAAGCTCGATTCTAGGTAACCGAATGCTATCCCCCGCTCAAACTAATTATTTAGTATATTTTAGTGAATATGATTTTTTAAGAAATCATAGGTTGGATTAATGAGGATGTTCTACACGTTTAAAAGTGTGGAAATATGATATAAAGTGTTGGTAATTAACTTAGAAGAGTTGTTGAATCGATAGGAATCGAAATCGCCGGAAACCGCCACTTCTAGGTGCTGTTTTCGTGCAGCAGAACCCGAAAGCCGGGCAGCTTTTGCAAAAGCCGGGCGGCTTTTGCCCTCTGCCAGCCAAGCTTGTTTCAAATCATTCCCGATCGAAGGTTTAACGACGGGGCTTCAATAGGCAACCTTGCTGGACATATTTAAGGTGAGGATGGCTGACTATATTGTCTATAACTCGTGAGTTGAGCATGAGATTACCTAAGTAATCAAATTATGATTTTGATGGAATTAAATGATATACTCCAATGTGAATAAATGTGTTGCTATGTGGTCATACAAATTGATACATGATATTACTAAGGTGGATAAGCAAGGGCATTATGCATGAGGGGAGAAATCCTTGAAATATATTAATTATTGAATTGATATAGAGGATTAGCATGATATAGACAAATGTTGGTAAATGTGTGATTCCATAATATCTTAAAAGGGATATATGGATACCTATGTGGATAGGCAAAATGATTAAATGCGAAGTAAGGAATACTTGAGTTATTTACATGATCAAGTGATATGAATCCGTAGTGATTAATTGTATGTGCTATCTATAGTATTGAATTAGATAGGCATGAACTTAGAATGAGTGATGGACTATGGTCACACTCAAAGGAAATGGTGGAGTCTACCTAGACTATATGAAGGCAGCCCGGGGAGTCTTGATGAAGACTAGCCCGAGGTTGATAGATTATGATTGCTCGTGTACAATGAGTATACGGGGATATATATACGGGGTGTGTAAGCCCTAACGAGATAGAGGATACTACGCGGGGTGTGTAAGCCCTACACGAATAAAGTATTACGCGGGGTGTGTAAGCCCTAATGAATAAAGTATTATACGGGGTGTGTAAGCCCTACATGATAAAGTATTACACGGGGTGTGTAAGCCCTAAATGAGTAAAGTATTACGCGGGGTGTGTAAGCCCTAAATGAGTAAAGTATTACGCGGGGTGTGTAAGCCCTACACAAACTAAGAATATACGGGGTGTGTAAGCCCTAAATAAATCAAAGATATTATGCTGAGGGTGTAAGCCCAAAATGAATGAATACACCCGTAGGGTGGGTAAGTCCAACGTGGACGAGTACAAATGATAAATTGTGTAACCCTCTCGATGGAGTTGGGTTTAGACTAGGGGTGGGGTAACCTCCCGAGATTGTTATATGCATGAATAGGCCAAGGGCTATACAAAGGGAATTGTTTTGAAATAAAAATGAACCTACGGGTTGACTATTTTGACTTGGTATATATATTCTATACAAGTGATTTGAAATGGGGTAGCTGTAGGTTATGCCCATAATATAGTATCACCCTATGTTGAGGGTCTTGTGTTTGAAACATGAATTATATTCAGTATAGTTGTCATTGTACTTGTCAAATGCTTCCAAGTACTGACCTTCCCTTCACGGAGGAGGCCACCTCACAGTTTCAGGTAGAAGCTAGAGCTTGCTTCCTGTTCCCGTTGCTTCGGGTGATCCATGGAGAGAAGACGTGGTTCGTGCTTCTTCCAGTTCTATTTGGATATAAATAAAATAATGCTCATGGACTATTTTTAAATTATAAATGATTTGGGAGCCTGCGTGCTCATGTTCGCCCTGTGTGGCCTTTTACTTTTAAAAGTATTTGTATTCCGCTGCGTATAATTGAAATGCTTTATTTATGATTGTTTATGGATGTACTAGTGTGAATGGTATTCATGTACGCCTTGCATGGTTCGAGTAGGGTGAACTGCGGTTGCCTTAATCGGATTATGCGGCGGTTGTTAGCGCGTCTGGCCAGGCCGGGGCGTGACACACCGCATTTAATGCGGTGCACATGCGAATGCCGGTGCCACCTCGATTGAGGTGACCCCTCGGCCGTTAGATTATTGACACGTGTACTCTCATCACATTTATGGCTGCTATAAATGGCAACCCTTATTCTCTCTGTAAACCACGCTGAGTTCATTTAATACATTTGACTCTCTCTCCTACTTGTTTGCTCTGACTTTTCTCTAAGTTATTCCTCGAATAACCCCTCGGATAAGCTACCCCCGGGTACACTATCCATCACATAATATTTTCGTAATTCTGCAGATTCAGCCAATTCATTTGCTTCGGCCACAACTTAACTAATTTCAGCACAATCAGCCAATTCAGCCAATTTAAGTGTTACCAAACGGGCCCTTAGCGAGTTTAGAAGCAAATGTGTAACTATATCAAGCTACACAAGAATTAGTTATATTTTTGAAATTTATACATAATGCTTCAATTGTTGCCATTTTACTTTATTAACTCGGGAATTGACCCCTGAAAAAACACTATCCCAAGTTGTCCTACGTCTATACCGGATTTTCTTGAATTGACCGTTTTTTGTCAAATTTTGAACTCATTTGATAACAATGAAATTGACTGAATCATTTGATTTTGATAAAATTTATAAAGTTTTAATTGAAGTGGCTGAATTGATTGAATTTGCTAAATTATGAATAAATAACATTTAAATATATTTAATTAATAAAATAAAGAAAAAATTATGTAAAAGTAGCTAAAACGGTTAGCATTTAAAATCAAAAGTTATGTGTTCATTGAAAAAGTTGACTAATAAAACCTACAGATGAAAAAAAGGAGATTACCAAACAAACTTTTATCTCTTTTCAAGTTTGTCACCGATTAATCTAACCAGATTTTGTTCCGTACGGCCAATTCTCCGATCGATCTGATCGGTCTGGCTAGGTTTTGTAAACACAGGAATCCGTGAACATACATTAAAAGGCTAATAAAATATGGGCGACTACATGGTATAAAAAATTGTATTCTTATTACACTACATTGTTATTGTATTTATGCATTACCTGGACCTATCTTTTATTATTGGCTGAAACTGAGTTGAAGGATACGATTAGGCAGTCACGCGTAGTGTCGCAAGCAACGTAGTATATGTTTTGTCCACAAAAATAAAAGGGAGAAAATCATTAGATTGGATCTAGGAATATGAAAATGCAATTTGGATAGAGAGGATGGAGTTGGTATGAGGGCAGTGGGACTGTGGGATTGCGGATTTGTGGGCTAATAGATGGAGAGTGAGTGAGGTTAGAAAATGTTTAACAAGAATGAAAATATTGAATCAAGATGGATATATACAAGAGTTTAATGAGTCCAATCTATTAAAGTCACGGTTAGATTAGTAAGACTGGTGAAGTAAACACACAATCTGCTTAATAAGTTCTTACAAATTGAAAGAGTTGCTTAAAGTGTCGCTTCCTAAACATACCACCCTCATGTAATAATTAAGCGACACTTTAACATTTTCCAGTTTCCAAATTTAATCTTACTCCTTATTGTTACTACTACTACGTCTACCCACCCCTAACCCCACCCTACCCCTAGCCCTTCCTTACTCATATGCGTATCCTTACCCCTAACCCCGCCCTAACCCTAGCCCCCTCCCCCACCCCCACCCACACGCTACCCAACCCTACCTCGACCCCTACCCTTAGCACCCTACCCTGACCATACCCCTTACCCCTGTTCTCCGTACCGGTTACCCCTTACCCCTGTCTGCTACCCTTACCCTACCCCGAACTCCCTACCCCACCGCCGATTCATGTACCTCTAACCCCTATCTCGCCCCTACCCCTACCCCTACCCCTACCACGACCTTACCCCTATCACAACCGCACCCCATATACAACTACTCCTACCCTACCTACCCCTCACCTTACCAGACTCGTTCCCTAACCCTAGGGGTAGGGGTTAAGGTTAATGGGTGGGGGTAGGGGTATGAGCTTGCTGGTCAAGGTAGGGATATGAGTAAGGGTACGTGTATGAGCTAGGTAAGGGGCTACATGGGCCGGGGATAATGGGTGGGTAGGGGTTAGGGGGCAGGGCTATAAGGAGTAGGGGGTAAGGTCATGGTAGGGGTTGGGGTCAAGGGGTAGGTTGTGGAATTGGGGGGTAGGGTACGGGTAAGGGAGGTAGGGGTTAGGGGCGTATGGGGTGGCCCAACGTATTATATTTTGTGTACTTGTGTACACGAATGTTTGTTTGTCAATATATGTATAGGTTCATTTGGACATTTTAATGTTAAACGATGTTTTAAATCCTTTGAAGTAAACATGAGGAGTTTTTGCCACTTTTAGTCCTCCGACTATTATGTCACTGACACTTTTGGTACTCGACTTTGAGTTTTTCCACTTCTAGTCCTTCGACTATTGTGCGACAGACACTTTTGGTACCTGTCTTTGAAAATTTCCACATTTAGTCCTTCGACTTTCATAAAAGTGACACTTTTGGTTCTTCTACTTTTATGACATGGACATTTTTTGGCCTCCACTTATTGTGTCAAATTCATAGCGGAAGGACTAAAAGTGTAAATTTTATAATACTCGGGGGACTAAATGTGGAAAACATTGAAGCCGAGGACTAACAGTGTCTCTCGCACAATAGTCGAGGACTAAAATGGAAAAAATGAAAGTCGAGTACCAAAAGTGTCACTGACTCAATAGTCGAGGGACTGGAAATGGAAAAAACTCTAAACATGAGCTTACAACACTGCTTATTTTATGCGCCGCTTATTAATGCAGATTTTAATAATCACCGTTTAGTAACCCGTGAAGTAAACGTGTCGTTAGTGTTTTTGAACATAAAAAAAAAGTGTTTTTGAACATCTCATTTAATCATCATGTATTAAAAACACGATTACATAATAAAATCACAACAATTCCTAACAACTCATTATACCATATAACCACTTACATTACTTTCGAGAATATACTCAAATTAACTTAAAAGTTTTGCTATCCATATTATGATAACAAAAGTCCTAGACCAATACGATTAGGACTACTTTTACAAAATTTCAAAAAAGTGACTTATATAACTTTTATAAGGAAAGTTCATGTCAGGACCTCCAAAAACGGACCTCCGTACGGACCTCGGCGTTTGGGCCCCTTCTCGGTGGAATTTTTTGATGAAATGTTTTGAGCGTGTTCTTCATCAAGTCTAGTTTATCCATACCAAAGTTCAGCTAAAAATTCCATCGGGAAGGCAGTCAAATAATTTTTGGAAGTTAATTGCATTTTATATGTATATAAAGTGCGCAATTAACTTCAAAAAATCATTTGACTGCCTTCCCGATGGAATTGTTAGCTGAAATTTGGTATGGGTAAACTAGACTTGATCAAAAACATGCGCAAAACATTTCATCAAAAAATTCCACCGGGAAGGGGCCCAAACGCCGAGGTCCGTACAGAGGTCCGTTTTTTGGAGGTCCTGACATGAACACTACTCATATAACTCTAACTTTTATATCTCACACTAATCCAGTAGAAGTGACAAAATTGCCTCACCTAGTGACCAACTTCTCGACCGTGATCGCCTCTCCACAGTGATTCGCCAACCCCAATGATCAATCATCGCCCACCAAACACTTGCCATAAGTGAATCCATCGTCCCGGCCTCCAGTGACCCGTCACCGCCCACCAATGATCAATTGTCGCCCATCAGAAACCTATGACCGCCAGTGACACCACCACTCGTCTGGGGACCACTGTCAGCCCGTTCAGGGACCTTCGTCGCTATATTGAAGACAACAACGGCGAATGTAGCTAGGATACATATTCCAAGGCGGTAACAGGAAACTATATGAGGGCAACGGTGGTCGTCATTGTGAGGCGGCTAAGTGGCATTGATTAATTTATAATATTAATTAATGTAATACTTCAATAATAAATGAAGGGCATAAAGAACATGAATAGTCATATTTTGGGGAATTTCAAAACAAGTCATATTTTGTATTTATTTTAATGATATCCATGGCAAAAAACTATTCCAATATCTATTGAATTATTACTATGCTATATATACTTAATTAGAATGTTTTCATTAGATTCAGTCTTAAATCGAACGACACTAGATCAAATTAAACTTAAACACACTCGATCAAATTAGGTCAAATTTAAATAAACGAGATATATACTAAAGACTTATCAAAGAGACTTGACAAGGACATAATTAAACATATCAAACATAAACAATAATAAAATACACATATACTATATATTACCTGATGAAATTAGATCAAATGGTATTTAAACAAATTAGATAGTAAAAGTAAGGCTCAAGTGGACACATTCTTATTTTGAATATAAGTTTATTAAAATTTAAGCAACATGGATCTTAATTAATTATGAACTATATATTCTTTAATATATTACAACACTATCTGTTATTTAGTTATGGGATGTAGTATTAACGCAATAATACCTGCAAAAATACCATAACAATCAACATAACACAACCATCAACACATTACAACCCCTGGTTAAATGCTAGATATATATTAATATTATTTCTTTACTTAAACAAATTTTCTCATAACATAGAGCCTGTTAGTTGATCACGTTTTTCGGTTTATCAAGCTAATCAATTAAAATTTTCATCACATACCTTTTGATTTAACATGGTGAGTTGTGTAATAATTAAAGTAAGTAAGGTTCAAGTTACTTTTCTCGTTGAATTGACGAAATTTATTGTAGAGAACCATTTTAGGTATTATTCATATGAGTTTTTTCTTCATTTTATTAATAAAATATTTTTAATTTTTCATAATTCAGCAAATTCAGCCACTTTAGCCAGAGCTTTATCAATTTTCAGCAGAACCAACTGATTTATCTAATTTCAGTTATCAATTTTTCTTGACATGACACAAAACGAAGTATAAATGGACTATTTTCCAACCCCTACATTTATAAGCGAGTAATATAAACACGTTTTTTCCTCCAATTCTACTATGCCTTTAGAAGTTCTGGAAATACCAAGTCACTCTTGGACACAAGTACATCCTCCACCGCCCATGTCGGAGAAACACTTGACTTATCGACTAGTTGTATAACGACATATGTCTAAAGTAAAGGGTCAAGTTTTAAGGGTTGATTAATCTCCTCCTCCTACCCCTTCCCTCCTCCTCCTCGAGGGGTATTGCGCTTTGAGTCATAAGATGATCCAACTGAGATGAACGGTACAATTCAATCTTTCCTTAGATATGTGTGTATGTGTGTGCACGGATGCGTGCATGCATGGATACACGTGTGAATGCATGCACACGTGCATGTGTGTGTATTTTTAATTATCAATATTCTTTATTTCTCTTCTTCATATATCCCATCTTTTCTTCTTCATTCTTGTTTTATGTCTCAATTGTTTCTCTTTTCTCTACTGTTCTTCCTTTTTCTTCTCGACCACGTCCCGCATTTTCCCAAAACTTTCTCTTAATTTTGTACATATTTTCACTATAGATCATCCACAAACAATCTGTATGTGCTTTAGTACATAAGTAAAAATGCGTACATCCGACCTCCCTTTTCCCACCATAGGTGGAGGCCTTTGCGGCACTGAGGTAATGATAATGATGATGAGTTTGGAACATATTTTGGAACCCGGTCAAAAGTTAGGAAGTTTTTAGATATAACCATTTTCAATTCTTTTTTTTTAATCTGGTCAAATGGAGATTGAAAGAACTAAAAAAGATAGACAAAGGGGAAAATTGGAAGGATATACAATAGAAAGAGACATGTAAGATAGGAAGAAAGAAAAAAGAAATATAAGAGAAAAGTCTAGAAGGAAATACAATAGAAAGAAAGATTGAAGCAGATTGAAAATTGTAAATCTCATTACAATGCTTTTATCTTAGCAGCTAGATCCAGATGCAATGATAGAATGTTTATTAAGGCCTGAAAGAGCCGTCTTTATCGAATCACCAAATAAAGTCCTTTTTTTCTTCTTCGAGTCTTGAATGATTCAAGTGACGGTGGTAGAGACTTTCACGTGCCTTAAATGTATATAGGCTAAGATTTTAAAATTGAAACTCAATTTAATTTTCACATAAAGAGTTAGATGAATATATGTATGTTAATTAGGTGTCAACACAATATATCGATTGAAAAAGAATAACCACATAATCTTAAGTGACCTAACAACAAGATTTTATCTTCTTCACCGGAGGTAATGGGTATTTTTATTATATATTGATGGGTTCGGTTGAATGTTTTATAGTATGATGGCTTAAGTTTTGATTTTGCTCTATTTCAAAGGCTTATTTGACACTTTAATCCTCTACTTAATCCATTAAAAATCAAATATGATGGAATACTAGCAGTGTTTTGGGAATATACCCCCTAATACAAGGTTTGATTATCTAAGTACATAAATAATTGAACACTAGCTTAGGTGCAGTCTTCTTCTAAGCACCATAACTGAACCCCATATTTAATTGATCATTTATGAAGCCGTTGGCAACTTTAATGAATTATATCACTCAAAGCAACATCACTAACCCTTAAAAGGGAATTGAGACTATGTTGCCAATACATGTCAGTAACTTCTTTCAACATTACCAAATTACTAAAACCATACACATCATAACACAGTAAAGAAAAGAGTTCACAGCACATTTGGGAAATAAGCATGCAGTAAAGGAAATTATAAGTTTAAACATAGTTATTAATAAATACAACCATCATATATACAGTAAATTGTTTTTTCTAGATTCACGACACACCCACCACCATATGTCATACCCAGCCAACCATGCTATAAAATCAGATTTTGTATGTAGAATTGTTATCTTTGCTAATAATCCACATATAACAAATAAATGTCGTTAGCAAAAAACCTCCTCGATTAATATTATATTGTCGGCCTTGTGGTAGCCGCTTCTTGTCTTGCTGAGTTGCCAAGGTAGGCTGTAGCTCAACACCCGCCACTAGTTTTCCTTCTTTGAATCATATGTTTAACGTTCATGGTGGATAATACTCCAAGATACTGGCACGTCGACAATTCTTCAAAGAGTTTTTTTAAATAAGAGTAAAACGTAGACAAGAACACCATTGATTTGTTTCTAACATAGGACTCATCACTCCAAATTAAGCAAGTTTTATGCTTTAATGGAAACAAATAAGTTGTACTTTGAGAATAAATCACATGTATTCCTATTTGAAGCAGTCCCTCCCCCAATCTCTACTACTTTTTACAACTTAAATTGATTGTGCCTCCCAACCTCTATTCTTGTTAATAAGCACCTATTCTTGCTTTACTTGACCACAACTACATTACCTTTTTTGCCACATATATTATCATATAGATACTGTAACCATCACTTTCATCCTTCCCGCCAGGCCAACGACAACCTCCTCCTCATAAGTGGTGTTTCTTTTATTGTCCATGAAAGCCTTCCAAAACAAGTCTTTCTTTCCCTCCATTGACCTCTCCCAACCATTTTTCATGCCTTAAAACATACCTCATATGGCTATTTTATGCCGCATCCCATCTCAGTGCCATACTTATTTTATATAAAAGTATAAAACTATCTACATGCATGTCTATTCACTCCTAAAATAAATCAAAAAATTTATGAATCTTCCATCTTGAAATTGACCTAGAATCAATCTCTACCTTCGGTGGAAGTTTCATGCATCATTTCAAAGGCTTCTCATCATTCATCACCATCCCAACCCACAAATAGCCTCTCCACGATCCCAACGTTGTGTTCACACGAAACACAGCTTTACAGATAAATTAACCAACCCATTCTATATTGTAGTTCCCATGAAGTCCATTGGGATATTATGAGCTGCAAATTCATAACATTTTTAAAGGCAAACTCGTATCCTCAATCTATGAAAAATCACAAGATTGTGTCAAGGATCAAATGGTCCATATAATAAAACTTTGTGAACATAGAACATATGAAAAAATGATATAAAAACTACCTATATGCTCTTGAAAGAAAAAAATATTCGGAAAGATAGAAATGAAAAAAAAACATTTTTACACATTCTCTTACACTTTTAGACACTATAAAAAAGTATCTCCCTCTCAAAATTTCTCCTTCTCTCCCATATTTATTCCGACTCTCTGCGGCTCTCTCACCTCTCTACCTTTACTCATTCATGCATCCTATTACCCCTATAATCTTTATCCATTCTCATCTTCTCTATTGTTCCATTTCAAATATCTTACTTTTTATTTTCAAATGACATGTAAATTAGCCTCACATAACAACAGTATTGATTTATTCGAATATAGACAACTATTGTCCATTTGAGATATTTTTATGAAAGTTCATATTTTATTTACACAACCAAAATTATTGACTTGTACAATTAAAATCAATAATATAATTATTTTCTCTGAACACCTCTGAGTTGCAAAAACTCTTCTATGTGAGCGTCACAAATATCGTTAGCGTCACAAACTAAAAAATGTAACAATATATGTGAGCACATGTAAGGATTGTCTGTGTACAAATAATCACTTTTGTTCAATACATAATTCTGTATGTAAATATATTAGCTCTTTGTGAAAAAAATATTAGCTCTTTGTGACCCATAAACATATACCAAAGTATAAACTTTTTGTACACGACTTAGAAGTTGTTCTCTTCACCTGATCTGAATGTTTCCGATCTGATTTTTAAGTTCTTAACTGTTCCGATCTAAATTTTTCTGATCTGATCTGAATGTTTATGATCTGGTCTGATCTGATCTGAATACTTCTGATCTGATCTGAATCTTTTTTATCTGATCTGATTGGATTATTTCTATAATTTAATTATAATTGTAATAATTATAATAATTATAATAATTATTATTATAGTTCTAATTATTATTATTATTATTATTATAAATATATTATAATTATAATTATGACTATTATAATTATAATAAATATAATTACACTTATGATAATTATTTTTATGATTATAATTATAATTATAATTATTATAATGATAATTATAATTGTAATTACAAGTATAACTTAAATAAAATTATAATTATAATCATAATTATAAAAATATTATAATAATTATTATAAATAAAATAATAATAATTATACCTATTACACTAATTATCATTATAGCAATAATTATAATTGCAATCATGATTATATATTTATTTTTATAATTATAATTACTCCTTATAATGATGATGATGATGATGACGACGACGAGGATGATTACAATAAAAATAATTGTAATAATAAGAATAATAGTAATATAATAATTAATATTATAATAATTATTATACTAATAAAAGTGAAAAATCATGTTTAATCTTTTATGATTCGATATGAATATTTCTGATTTGAATCTTTATGATCTCATATAAGATTTTCTGATCTGAAAAAAGACGAGTAGCAATTTTGATTAATTTATACGAAGTAGTGAGCACATTTTTTTATGAGGATCGTGAAAAAGTAACAGAGAGTATTCCGTAAAAATTAGTCTGTCATTGGAAAAGACATCCCGATGGAAACCGTTAACCGTTCCAAACGGCGTTAATCGACTGGAACGCCGTGCCAGACTCGCCGTTTTCACGTAACGGAGCTTAGATCAGCCCATGGAGTTTAAAGTGTTAGGGAACCTAAAACGCAGAATACACCCTGCCACTCACGAGAACGAAAGGCAATTCTAGAGAGAAGGAGAAGGAGTGGGAGAGGAAGAAGAAGGAGAAAGGAGAAGGAACCGGGTTAAGGTTAAGCAACTGCTACAATTCTTGTTCGGAAACGGGGTTTGCGTTATTTGTGATTGGGCCTACCAGCAGGAATCCGGAAAAGCCACTGTTTGGATTGGATAACTTCCTCTTTAATTCACGCTTTGAGGATTTCAATTTTCTATCCGAATTCTCCCTTCTGTGTTCGTATCTCACAGGTACTCTGCTTCTGGATCTTCCTTCGCAACCTTTTTGCTCGGAATTCTTCATCCTCGGTTGATATATCTCATTTCATTTGAGTTGAATTTCGCACGGCGCAGCTGAATTCTGTTAAGCAGGCGGTAATTCAAACCGGAGCTCACAAATTCTTGTCGGACAATTCGCACAGATTTTGATCTCTTAAACAAGGTCCCGAATGCGTCTCGAATCATTAGGGCGGCGGATCTAAGAAGCGGCTGAAGAATTTAATTATCTGATTCGTCAAATTTTGGCAAAATCTTTCGGAGATTCTGTTGAGTTTTGCGATTCCGGCCGCCGTGAAGAGGCTCCGTAGAGGGAGATGGAGTTGCCTCAACCTAGAGCTCTTGGAACAGACGGTAATTTTTCAATGTTTGTTCGCTGGACGGAATTCACAGCGAGTCCGAGCTGGATTTCGGTAAAAACGGATTTGAATTGTGTTTTTTACTGTTTCAACAGGCAGAAAGACAACGCATGACTTCCTTTCTCTATATTCACCTATGGAACAGGATCCGAGACCCCGCCAAGGTACTTTTTCCTCCATTATTTATTTATATTTATAGTTAAAAAGCAAATTCAATCGTTTCTTCTTCCTGTTCTTCTGATTTTCCGTGAAATTCCTTATTATGAAATAAATACAAAAAGGAGGAGTGTTTTTGGATGACGGGTTTGCATGAACCTATGATGATAGTAAAAATGTAATTTCTTCAAACATGATTTAATTATTGCAATTTTTTCCTGGGGATTCGCATAGGATGTTGATTGGAGGAATTTCCATAAATAAATACAATTAAAACACTACATGTATAATATATTTACAAATAAAACAACCCTTATTTTTCTTATGTGTTAATTGTTTTTATTCTGTTTAGATTTACTAAATTCTATTATTAGAAGAAAATAATGCTGTTTTAGATGAGATTGGCGACCCAATTTGTTTTTAAAAATAGTTCATTACTATTTTACCACTGCCTATAAGTTTTATAGTCCCAAATGCGATTTTTTTTGTTTGTTTAAATGGGTTAAAAATTAAATTATTTAAGAGATTTTTTTTGAATGTAAGAGATTATTTATTTATAAATTGTAAATTGCTCTAGCTTTTGTGTATATACGAAGGAAGTATAATCTTATAGAAAGTGCGGAGACGTCCTCAATCACAGAGTATTTTTCCTTATGAACAGATCGGACGCCGAATAGAAAAAGAAATATAATAATCATAAAGAAATAATAATAAATAAATAAATGAGTGATTAGCCACGAGTGTATACATCAAGCGGCGTTTGGTCGCTTATTTAATTTGGGCTGTATCATTTCGTATGATGTTATAAGATTTGTAACTTTAGATAAGGATAATATCTTTGATTAGGTCAACATGTCCCACGAGTGTTTCCTAAATGACCTTTGGATTAGGGGTAGAGGGTAAAATATACTCCCATCATTCTTTTTTAGTTGCAACGGTCAACATTTCACACTTGCCAACACACGTCTTTGATCCTAATTATATCTTAATCTCTATTAGTAAATAATACATAGTAATAAAAAATCAGATTTTGAAAATATGTAATGAGATGAATTGAACAATATTTTTTTTTAAAAATAATTTTTGTAAAATAATACCGTAAAATGTAATCAAAGTAGAACACATGAATAATGTAAAATTCAACATGTTGCGATTAAAAAAATGGAGGATAGTACTACGTATCCTGTAGTCGCACCGTGCGCACGATACATCCGTTTTTTTGGGTTTTGTCTTCGCTTCGCACCGGACATCTTCTATCTGCTTCGCACGGACTTCTCCAATCTCGCTTGGCTTCTTCGATCTAATTTCGCACTAGGCACACTACTCGTCGCCAACGCTCACCACTCGTCCCCTTCTCCTCCACTTCGCTGCTTATCGCCACCGCTCATCACTTGCCCCCTTCTCCGCCGGCGAATATACCTCTCATCTCTTTTTCTTTATTTCCGGCGTAGTTGCCGACATAGTTTTGCTATTTGAGCTTGTATTTTCAGAGACAATGGGAGTATATTTTGTTGCTGAGTAATTCTTGCTATTATTGATCTCAAATGAGTTTTATATTAAACTCAAATGAGTATACGCCCAAAATGAATGAGCATACACAAATGAGTTTTTCAATTTTTTGATACTTACTTTGTAAGTTATTTATGCTCATTTGGTACCGCTTTATGCTCATTTTAAAATGTTGCACATTTCAAGCGTATCATACTACATTAAATTCACATATTGAAATTAATTGGAATTGACTATCGACATAATTTAAAAAAAATTTATAAACAAAAAAATAATAAAAAGAAAGTGAATTAAAAGATATGAAACAGAGAACACTGGTGCTCACTTTTAGGCTCTTAACACTCAAAAGAACAGGCTTGTTGCTCATCAAAATTGCATTAATGCTCTCATGTAAGAAAATACGGAGTATGTGTTTTTCACCAAAGTTACAAAATTGTCACCGAACGTAATATCGTAGAGTCAGTTTATGGTAGAGTCAGTTTATGCCTTTATGGTATATATGCTTCCGGGGAAGTAATAACTTAGATGTTATAAGTGTTTTTAAAAGAAAAACACTTATTAATGACGTGAATGATCGCTACATAGGTAATCTGGATTGCCTAAAGCTACAATGTGATATAAATATATAACTGAAAATTTTCAATGAAACATAATACTTTGCTAAGCCCACAAAAATGTAGTCTCCTCCTTCTACATAAAAGCTTCCGGTGCTAAACGAATAACCAAGATGGCAAAAAGTACTAAGTACTAAATAATACTCCGTAGAAACATTAAAGCTTATGATGAACATAAATTGGTTTCACCATCCCCATAAGAGTATAATAGAAACATGATTTGTCCCGTCACAAGAAAGAAATTATTAGAATTGTCAGTTTGACGAGTTTCGAAGAAGAAATTAACCATATCATCAGTTTGATCAGTCATTGAAAAGAAGATCTATCGAGCATTATATCTCTCTCATAGCATGATGGGTCCTTGAAAGCGAATAGCGAAGGCCTCAGAGTCACCAAGGCCTGAAATTAACCTCCCAATAAAGATAAAACAGGAAAAACATGGTCAATAACCAACTACTCCATATAAAATTTCAACACCTAATCAGTTTCACCTGTGAGAAATAAACAAATTCTAAGCATCACTAAGAATGAAAGACATAAAATAACTTTGAAACACTGGTTATCTGATAAATCGAAGTTCCCATTTTAAATTTGGTTGATATTAAATGACTCAAATAGATCCTCCACTGTCCACTCCTCAATCACGAGTGATAAAGTTTGTGGGTTTATGTATTGATTTAATGTATTCAAATCACGTCCTTTGATTTTACGTCCTTTGATTTTGTGTGATTTTAAAAATGGGTCAAATACCTTTATATTATAATCTATGAACACATAATATTCCGATTTAACAAATTTAATCATAATAATATGGTGTTATGATTAGACATATACATAAACTTGACAATTAAATTTGTCAAGATACTTTATTTATGTAAAAACACTAGGCACTTTTTTTATTGGACATTTTTATTGGACAATTAAATGTCTTCAATATCAAGTAGGGTTGTATACGAATAGATTCGAGCCGGATATCAAGAGATTCAATTCAAATTTGAAACTCTAAGGATGTTTTCTTTTGGACTGAAATTTGCTGGTCTGGTCTGTTTAAGTCTGGTCTGGTCTGGTCTGAACTGGTCTGGTCTGGTCTGGTCTGGTCTGGTAAACGTCTGGTCTCTGTGTATTTTATAACTAAGAAATCCAGGTCTGGTCTGGTCTGTTTAAGTCTGGTCTGATCTGTTCTGTTTAAGTCTGGTCTGGTCTGGTCTGGGACTGAAAACAGTCCAAAAGAAAACATCCTAATTCGAGATTCATACTCCGTATTTGTTTATACTTCCAACTGAAAAAAGTATTCGCATTCGAAAATATCTTTAACTATTTTTATTTTGTAATTCTTTTATACATTAGGTAGTACGGAGTATGTTTTAATGGTAATTTTACTTAGAATTAATATGACTCAAAATATAAAACCAGCGTAATGTTCCTACAAATCTTGATAAAATCTAAAAAGTCTATTCCAATAAGAACTTGAAAGTAATAGCTTTTACTGTATAACTAGCTTTTAAAAATATCATCCTTACTATCATATCCTTATTACAATTACTATTTATATGATTTGCTATTGTAATAATTCGAATAATATTCTTATTGAATATGCTCATTTTCTTATACGTACTCTCTCTGTATCACTTTAATTGTTCCGTTTGTTTTTTTACGTAGTTTCAGATAATTATTGTAGGCTTTATGAAAAGTAAGAGATTTTTGGTACTGTAACGGTACTATAGTAGTACTATGCATGCTTTTTGGGTGGATTTCTTTCCAAGAAGAGAAATGAGACATTTAATTTGATACGTTCCTAAAAGGAAACAGGGACAACTAAAGTGATACGGAGGAGGTATTTGATACATTCGAATCAAATTCAATATTCTTATTTGTATTCACATTTACAAAATTTGAATTCATGTTAGTCTTATTGAATCACAAGCCGAGTATAAAGTAGTTGATTTGTATACAACCCTACTAGTATTTGGTATATGGTTAATCATAATATAAAGAGCTTTAATGCGTTTTTAATCACAAAGTACTTTTTAAGATAAATTCTCTATCACGAGGGTTGACATGTCCATCACATAAGGATTTACCTAGATAGTATCAAACATTGTCCCCCCCAAAAATAGGACCTACAAGTTTAAAATACCACAAATAGGACTTTTTATTTGTGATCGTACCCTCGTAGGGCTAGAGCACGTACGACTGCCCTCAAGTCTGAACCACCCTCCGCCAGTCGCCGCCGTTGGACTGTTGTCAGAATTTTTATCCAGATCGTTTTTGCCAACCTTCTAGAATTCCGTCGCCGTTGGAAGGTGATGTCGCCACCACGGACAGATCCGCTATCAACAGAACGACTTTGATTATGCAAGGAAACCATGGGAACCAATAAGGTCAATTATTTCACTAATCAAATTGGGGGTAAAAAATAGAATGATTAGTCCTATTTAAGAAAAACTAAACATATGGTCATGTTTTTAAAAGAAGAGAGAATTCCCTAAATAGGAGTAAAAATGTTTTGAAATTCCAAAATAGGAGTATCATGTTTTTTATTCACTAAATAGGAGTAAATTTCTGCCAAGTTTGGCATTACAAGGCTTTTAAACATGGCATTTTCTTCCAAACTTGGTAGATTACTCCTATTCAGGGAATAAAAAACATGATACTCCTATTTTGGAATTTTAAAACGTTTTTACTCCTATTTAGGATGTTTTCTTTTGGACTGTTTTCAGTCCCAGACCAGACCAGACCAGACTTAAACAGACCAGACCAGACCAGACCAGACTTAAAAAGACCAGACCAGACCAGACCAGACCAGACTTAAACAGACCAGACCCGAACAGACCAGACTTCCGTAGTTATAAAATACACAGAGACCAGACGTTTACCAGACCAGACCAAACCAGTTCAGACCAGACCAGACCAGACTTAAACAGACCAGACCAGACTTAAACAGACCAGACCAGACCAGACCAGCAAATTTCAGTCCAAAAGAAAACATCCTTAGTGCAATTTCTGTTAAAAGAATGCTATGCTTTAATCTTAGCTTTAGTCATCCCCTAAAACTATTTAGTTACGGAGTATTTCGTACTGTAGTACGGAGTTTTTAAAATTCAATTATTTCTAAAGTGCATTGAAATCTAGGATATTTTAAATTAGATTAATTTCAATTTCATATTAGAGCAGATTTATATTTAAATTATTTGTTCGGTAATTATATTTATTTGATTTTCAATCATATTTTCATATTTCAAGGTCAAATTTGAGTTTCAAATCAGAATACAACATTATAACCCGACTAGACGTAATAGACAGCATCGCGCTATATCGGACAGACGTAGTCAATAGTAAAATACAATATATTAAATTAACCTCAAATAAATCAGATCATATTAGATTCAACCGACCAATTATTTATCTCATTAAAAACATTTGGGTACTCCATGTCTCCATCTATTCCCAATTATTTATCCCATTAATCATTTCACACACTTTACGAAAATATGCGTACCAGTTTGAAAAAGTTAAGGGTTTGGTACGGTAGTAATATTGTACGGGGTACAATAACAATTTTAGATTAGATTGTTTTCAAAGGGGAAAAGGTGCAAATATGTCCATGTACTAACAAAAAAAGGTCAAATAAGCCCTTATTTAGGAGGCTCTGTCCGGTCATCTCCATTTGAGATGATTCCCGGTGGAATTTTTTGATGAAACTTTTTGAGCATCTTATTCATCAAGTCTAGTTTACTCATACCAAATTTCAGCTAAAATTTCAATCGGGAAGGCATTCAAGTGAATTCTTGAAGATAACTGCGCTTCTAACTGCATAGTTATTTTCAAGAATTCATTTGAATGTCTTCCCTATTGAAGTTTTAGCTGAAATTTGGTATGAGTAAACTAGACATGATGTATAAGATGCTCAAAAAGTTTCATCAAAAAATTCCACCGGGAACCATTTTAAATGGCGATGACCGGACATAGCCTCCTAAATAAGGACTTATTTGACCTTTTTTGGTTAGTACATGGGCCTATTTGCACCTTTTCCCTTTTCTAAAAAGAGAGAAATAAATTCTTGGAACCTTTGAGAAAATCAATTGCTATGACTTTAGGATTTTTTTTGGATCCTTCTGTGTACCTCTATTAATTATTAATGTGTAATTCTCTAAAATATGAGAAAATTAAGGAAATACCTGTACGTAAACAGAGGCAATATAACAAATCTTTTTCCCCTTGATATAAGTTTGTTTTTTGACACTGAAACCCTAGTTTTGGTGATATTGAGTTCGGAGTATTGCTTTTTCTTTGGAATGAGTTTTTAACTTTTGTTTTTGTTGTGAGCTAAAATTAAGAAGCCGTATGGAACCACTGTTTTTCGGTTTATCAGGCTTATCAGCCAATTTTTTTACCAAACACGTAACTTTTGCTTTTGCGCGCTGAATTGTGTAATAAGCAGAAAAATAAGGTCGAAGTTATTTTTCTGGCTGTATTGGTTGAAGTTACTGTAGATGACAATTTTAGCTATTTTTACATATAATTTTTTCATTATTTTATTAATAAAATATATTTTTAAAATAATTTGTTCTTAAATCAGCCAATGCAGCCACTTCAGCCAGAACTTCAGAAATTTCAGCAGAAACAGCCAAATCACGAGATTTTCGTGCTACCAAATCAACAGAAAATCTGAATAGTTTTTTGTTGTGAACTGAAATTAAGAATAGTTAACGCCCTCGTGAATCGTGATCGGAAATGATGATTGCTGAATTGGTGTATGGATCTTGGCCAGATAGTTTGTGGGGTGCTATAGTGTTGGCCGTGCTGAATCCAAAAAGAGTGTTAACCTGCTCTAGCCTATTAATTTCACATCCGATCAAATTTTAGGCTAACTGACTATTCTTAGGTAGGACCATATTTTTGGACTTTCAGCAGACCTCAACCCAATTATTTACAAATTTTAGCATGTTTTTTAATTTTGGTAAGACTACACAACTGTCATAAATCATGACTGATTGACTGAATCATACTTGTATTTTTAAATTTATTTGTCGGCTTAACCTATTTATAACCAGTAGCTTGGTGATTTACATGAAAACCTCTAAACATGTTTCATCAAATTTAGCCTTTTTTGAACAAATGATGTACGGAGTATGAAATATGATTATTTTGTCGGCTGAGAAATAAGCATGATATGCACTCAAAAAATAAAGAGTTGATATAAAAATGAGTTGTGCTAGAGGTACCTCATTTGTACACCCTTCCTATATTTGTGGTTCACAAAAGTCCAACACATTAAATAAATTGCTCCATTTTAATGTATTGCTTTTGTGAACCACAAATATAGGGAGGGAGTACAAAATGGGGTACAAATTGAGGTAGCAATAGCATTTGTGTATAAAATAGTAACTTGATGACATAGTAAAACACTAAAACAGGTAACAATGAGTAAATCAATACTAAAAGATTGATCGGGAAATATACTCTGTACGATATCCGTATTATGCATTCAGCCAATGGAGCAATTGTTAGAGGGCAGAGCTTATAAAATGTATCTACTCCCTATTATTTTCTACAACAACATCATCTATGTCTTAAACCAAAAAGATTTTGGGGTCAGAATGATTTTCAACTAAATAATAAAATTACTATACAAAATAAAAATCAATAATAATAATAATAACAATAATTCTCCGTAAGTGAAAATAATAGTAGTAGTATTTCTAAAAATATGAGGCGGCATAGTGAAAATTAGAACACACTCCCTCCGTCTCTCCCTAACAATGGTACAAGAGGGACTGAGGGAGTAACACACATACCAATAAAAGCGAGTTTATGTGGTTGATATTAAATTGACAAGTAAGAATAAAGTAATAATGATTTAGAATCACACTAATTTTACTAAATTTGGTATGAGACAATCTTCGTAGGATGAACCAAAAAGAAAAAAAATGAAACAATCACGAATGTAGTAAGTGATACGTCTTGCATGAGCTATGACATAAATAAAACGGTTTTACAATGACCTAATAAAACATCAAAATGTTTAAAAAAAACATCAAAATAATTTCTAAACGGAGTATTATACCTCTAATAATGACATGACGTATTGACGGGTTACATGGAACATTGCTTGGAAAAGTCCGTACACACTTTAGTTCAAATAATAAAATAAGAATGCATCTTTTTTATCAATTAGAATACATCTTAAGCATTCATATTGATGGAATGAATGGTTAGATTATACTTCCCTGTTCCATAAAACTTGATTATTTGTCTTTTCTTGGTCAATAATGATCAAGTTTGATCAACAATATCTTTTAATACGAAATTATTTAGATAAATAAATTGTAAAATGTTCTTTATTTAAAATACTTTAATAAAAGTATAAAGTTATAAATTTCACACATATAGTACTAGTAATTAAAATCATGATTTAATTTTGTTATCATTCATCATCATCATCACCCCAGTGCCGCAAAGGCTCCCACCTATGGTGAGGTAAGGGGGTCAAATGTACGTAGCCTTACCCCGTACTAAAGCACAAAGAGGCTCTTTCCAGATGACCCATGATGAAAATTACGTTAATTGTTGCATGGACTGACTGCTACTTCAAAACAAAGAAGCGCAGACAGTTTAGTGATCCACTTTGCTTTATTCCATCATTTCCCAAGCTAAAAAATAGTGAGCATTTAATGAATGAATGGACAGCAATTTGATGTGATATGTGTGTAATTGTTTTGAGGAATTTTTTATAGTATGCATTAAAATACTTATTTGCGTAGTTTCTTCACTTTCTTCAAGATAATCTTCAAAACTTATCATTGCTTAAAACTCCGTATATTGATATCAGGAGGTTACCTTAGAACTCATGACTTCTTGCAACCATTGGAAGAGAATATTGTTGGGAAGGAAGAAGGCAAGCTTGGAGTCCCAATGGTTGAAAAGCTTCCATTGCTGGCACATCCTCCTTCCACGGAACATAATAACCTTCCAGGTGGGATTGGGACATTTAGCATTTCTCATTTGCAAGGGGTTCCAAAGCCAGAGGGCAGCATATATACTATGACCCATCCAAGTAGTACTGATATGAACGATGAAAATTCAAACTCCAGTTCGTATACGGGGAGTGGATTCACCCTTTGGGATGAATCTGTCATGAGCAAGGGAAAGACAGGGAAGGAGAGTTTTTCAGGAGAGAGACATGTTCTGGGAGGTAATTAAGTTTTAGGCATTTTCATATGTTTCTTTCTCCTCAAGATCTGCCAAATGTTGTGCTCTCTAATATTTTCTCTCTTATGAACTTATAATTGGACAGAAACCGGTTTGAACACTGGAGGACAGCAGAGTGCAATGATGGAATGGCCATCACAATCATCATCCAATCATAGGCATAGCTCAAGAACCTTTAGTTCCTTCTCATCCTCTCCGTGAGTGGCAATCTTATTTGTGTCTCACAAATTCATTTTTTTTAATTTTTTATTATTTTATTACTCTTCCCTACCAACAATTAATAAATTTAATTATATGTCTATGATCATTGTAAAAAGGAAAGAAACAACCCCACAAAAAAGTAAATCGAAAGATAATTTTGGGACTGGGAAGATAATTATTGGGGAATTCTTCTACAGATTTATTTCACCCAGTGGAGGAGTTGGGGGGGGGGGGGGGGGGTCATGGGGGCAAGCACCGCTGATTTGGGTAAATTTTTTAGTACTACTCAGTGTTCTAAAAGGCGCTAGGCACTCATTAGGCGTCAGTCCCGTGCCTAAACGGACGTCTAGGTGGGGACTAGTTGGAAGAAGGTTCTTGAGATTTATAGAGAGTGCGTGAGAAGTGTAGGTAGTGTGTATTTCAAGTATTGCGTGTGACATATCATGCTCGTTTGAATGCAAGTGTGGATATCATTAGATTATTAGTTGCACAAAGATTGACTTTTCGTACTCATAATGAACGAGAAAGCTCATTGAATAGAGGAAATTTATTGGAATCGCTATATTGGTATAGTGCACATAATGTTCATGTGTCAAAAGTGGTAAAATGCACAATCAATGCTACTTGATTTTTTGGGGTTATACTGATGTGATTTTTTCAACTGTTGAACAAATGGAGCTTAAAGAATAACTCCAAATTTGAATATATGACATGAGAGGAAATGAATCATTTTCTACTTCGCCAAGTATTGGTGAAGTTTCTAAGGAGATGGTTGAATTTAGAATTCACAAACCTTTTCACTTGGTATATCGTACCATTTAGTTGGGGTTTAGTGTTAGCAGTTGCAACAATCAGAGTTGAAACAACCTTCTCTGCGATGAATATTATCAAGATACATTGTCACGATAGGATGATGAGTAGTGTGGTGACTTTCTTACGAGCTGCTTCGTATGCTATATCGAAAGAGATATTTTCAACATATGAAAACTCATAGGATTGATTTACCCATATTGCATGAATGACCCATGTAGAATGTAGTAAACTATAATTTGTGCTAATGTATTGCATTTTTGTTGTTCTTATTATACTTTGGACAAATAGGAATAATTTTTAACCTTTGGTACGGCCCCTTCCACACACCAAACCTCTGACTCCACCACTGCTTTCTCCTATAATTATCTGATATTTTTGCAGACAATTGACTGCTCAAAACCACCAGAGCTTCCTAAATATGTTAGGGTCAGCGAGAAGTGCACAAGATGAGGATGAGGAAGAAGAAGAGGAAGATTTTGTCATCAAGAAAGAGCCATCAGCTCACCCAAAAGGTTTGTCACAATTCTGTTTTGTTTTGTCTTACTTATGTAGTTGCATAATGTTTTTATTGTTATGTTTGTTGTAATTAGTGTATTTTCTTACACAGGAGACATATCAGTTAAATCTGTTGGAAAAGGCAATAATCAGAAGCCAAATACTCCGCGCTCCAAACACTCGGCAACAGAACAGCGGAGAAGGAGCAAAATCAATGACAGGCACGTTTTACAAACATATAAAAGAATGTAGTAGTCAACTAGTTATCCATTTTATTCAAAATAAGCTGCTGGTATTATTTCATTTTTGGTCTATTATGAAGTGCTGTGACTTATTTTTTATTTTCTAATAATCCCAACAGCATATAAGAGTGTTTAATCTGTGATACCTCTCACAGCCTAAGATTAGAAATTTCATCATTTATGAAGTTGGTGTTCCGTAAGTAAATTCACTATGTGAGATACATTAACAGTTCCAAATAAATCATTCTAGTGCACAAGTTTATGTGGGATATATAACATCACTACTTACTTTTGCAGATTTCAGATGTTGAGGGGTATCATCCCACACAGTGACCAAAAGAGAGATAAAGCATCATTCTTGCTAGAGGTTTGTGCATAGCATCATCAAGTGATTGTTTTGTCCTACAAAGTCTAAAACTTAAATGAATGTTGGCTGCAAAGTTATAATGTTAATTTCTATGCAGGTCATCGAGTACATTCAGTTCCTACAAGAAAAAGTGCAAAAGTACGAGGGATCATACCAAGGCTGGGAACATGAACCAATAAAGTTTCCATGGGTATGTTATTCTTTAACTCTCGTACATCTCTCGGTCGGTTAGGAACTCAAAAAGGGCTACAAAAATACTGCAATATATGGAGGAATATCGAGAGAGGAAACTTGGAAAGAAAGAATATGCCAAGGGAGACATTTTTTAGAACACAATGTATCAATTGCCTAGAACTCAATGTATCAATTTAGAGTTTAGACATTTTTTCAAACTCGTTTCATTTAGGTGTTTCTATTAAAGTCCAAGAAATTTAAATTTATGGACATTTTAAGTTGCGTTAATTAGTTCTAATTTTCCATCTTTCTTACAAAGGTGAAAGGAAACACAAAAAAAGGCTTGAAGACTACATTTTTTAGTTCCAAAAGCCTTTGGTTTTTGTACTTTCATCTGAATATACAATGTGCTCAGTTTGTAATTCTGGTGTAACAGAGCAAATGCCAAACGGGGACTCAAGGTTTCATGAACCATTCACATATGACGAGTAATAATGCGTCTGATCCGGCCCTAATGTATGCTTCAAGATTCGCTGATATCAAACCAGTGATATCTCTTATCAACGGACAGAAAGCAGAACCAGAAGCAAAGACGTGTTCGGTAAAAGATACTATTAGTCATCACCAACCTGTGCCCCTACCATTCAATCCAAACGTGTTCCATCATTGTGGGACCAGTAAGGTAGCAGCATCACAGCCGTTGCCTAAACTGACATCAGATAGAGATAAACTGTCATCACGGCATCAATCTCAATTTCCTCCTCCACTCAACCATGTTGTCTCAAGCAACAAAACAAATGATCAGAACCTGAATATTGAAAGTGGTACGATCAGCATTTCAAGCATCTATTCACAAGGGTAAGATTCTCACACTCCTACGGTATGTTTGGACTTTGGATCACAGAGAAGTGCTAGGGAATGCTATTTTTCTTATGTCTGGGTTTACCTAAACAATTAAAGGAAAGTGAGACTAGATCAACTCCTTCATATGTTTTTTTTGAATATTTTGATTTGTTTAGGAATAAATATATCAAATGAAGAATGTGTATTATAAATTAATCTACTTTGTGACTCTCCTCTATTTTCACCCATTCTTTTCATTCTCATTTTTGTCTACATATACTACATTCTTTCTAAAAAGGCGTGGGTTCCAAACATCTATTTTGGATAGCAATGGAGCCCTTTGCAGCAGACACTTCAGAAGCTGGACGGTGTTGCACTGTTCTACATAAGCATCCTTGTTTCCATGCATGTTCCACTCTATTCCATTATTTAATAGGGGCTTGTTTGTTTAATTTGCTTAAGAAGTTTACTAGTTTACTGTATGTTGTGATCATCATCGTAATCATCATCAACCCATGCCGCAAAGGCTCTAACCTATGGTGGGGTTACTCTATGTTGTGATAAATATGAAAAATGCATTTTGTCATTTTCCCATCAGGTTATTAAGTACTCTCACGCAAGCACTTCAGAATGCTGGTGTGGATCTTTCACAAGCCAGCATCTCAGTTCACATTGACCTTGGTAAGGGAGCAAATGGCAGATTGAGTTCTTCTCCCGCGTCCACAGGCAAGGTTTGTGGACCTTTCCCCTTGTAATTTAATATTTTTCTTTTCTTCTTCATCTCAAAGCCTGAACAACCTCTCCGCATGAAATTTGTTGTGTACATGAAGATCCCTTTTGGCTTATAAGTTACATGCCATAGTTTTGCCAAACATAATGAAAAAATTGAGGCAGAAGTTGCTTCACTTTTTTGTTTGACAAGGATGAAATCGGTTCTTTTAGATCTCATTTCTTTAACTGTGGCTGCATGGAATGAGTATCTTTCAAATCATATTTCAGATAATTCAGCCATTTCAATTACAAATTCAACAATTTAGTGGATTTAACTATTTTAGTCCTTGCAAAGCGTACTCTGTTCAAAATATGTTAATTAAACATATAAATCTATTAGATAACTGCTAATAAGTCATTCCAGTAGTTACACTTGTCAAATACATCAGGAATGATTTTTTTTACCTTTTACTAGTAGTTACAACCTTAATCCGGAGTATGATATTGCAAATAATGAAGCTTGAACAAATAATCGGTCTGATTAGACTAAAAAATAGAGCCCAAATGTTATCTTCCGATTATTCTAATCGATCCGATTAGAATAATTATGAGGGAAAATGGAAACTAACAATCCAACCTTTTAGCGGTCTTCTTTCAATAATCTCACCTTTTGATTATTCATGAATAATCCAACCTTTGCACCTCATCTTCATTTATTGGTCCCTGGTCGGTTAATGACCTACTTTTCCAAGTTATTTTCTTATCTTTGCAAAATATTATCTTTGTGAAAGATGAGATTTATAGTATAATGATTTGCAAAGATAAGAAAATAGCTTGGAATAGCAGGTCATCAACCGGTCAGGGACCAGTGAATGAAGATGAGGTGCAAATGTTGGATTATTCATTAATAACCAAAAAGTTGGATTATTGTAAGAAGACCGCTAAAAGGTTGGATTATTAGTTTCCATTTTCCCTTATTATGATTGGTTTTGCTCCAAATACAAAAGGCCAGTAAAGATTTGATCTTTCATCAGGGTGAGGATGTATCCACAAGCAACGAACCAAATCTACGACCCATAGCTACAAGTGCAGAGCCGGAGGAGGAATCTGGGCAAGCCAGGAAAAGGATAAAATCTAGCAGAAACTAAGCTGGAAAAAAAGCATTCATTTTGTAATTTTTTTATTCATTTTTTTAATTATTGATATTATTTTGGATTCCCTTGCTGTTCCTTCATAAGGATTAATCAGATACTGGCATTTAATATATATATACATAAATATATAGGAATCTATTCAAACGAAATCGCAAACCCAATGTACATGCATGTAATATTGTAATGTACTCTTCATTAATGATTAGTTAATATTTATTATGCTAGTCCTCATCCTTAAGGATCGGAGGAATTTTAGTTTTTTTTGGCTGTATCAATTGAATTTGGTGCTTGAGAACAGGGGCGGATCTAGCATTTACGTTCAGGTAGGGCCAAAAATTTACTCCATATTAAATAGCGTATATTGCAAAAAAATCAAAATGTATTATAATAATAATGGGGTATTATAGAAATGTCAAAGAAAAAAAGTTATCGGTTACCCAAATGTTTAGTACCATTTTTTAGGTTAGTTTCTCGAAAACCAGGTAAACCGATTTTTTTTAAACTCTAAAATATGTACTTAGTGTAAAAAAACTAGTTTTCACCTATCAAACCCAATGAATTCACCTAATTAATTTTTTAGACCAATATTCGAAATCGCAATGAATTGAACTAATTAATTTTTAGGACAATATTCAAAAAGCCCAATCAATTGAATTAAAAGGTTTTTCAGACTAATATTCAAAAGCCCAATCAATTGAACTAATTGGTTTTTCAACTTAATATTCAATAGTCCAATTAATTGAACTAATTAATTTTTCATGCTAGTATTCAAAAATCAAAAGTCCAAAATTCAGACTTTAAAATTAAGTAGAAACTTAATTTAAATAGATATGTTTGAAGGAATAATCCTACTCTTGTTCCCGTGTGGGTAACAATGATTATTATCTATTTTTGTAATAGATAATAATAAAAAAGCCCAATCAATTGAATTAATAGGTTTTTCAGACTAATATTCAAAAGCCCAAACAATTGAACTAATTGGTTTTTCAGCTTAATATTCAATAGTCCAATTAATTGAACTAATTAATTTTTCATGCTAGTATTCAAAAATCAAAACTCCAAAATTCAGACTTTAAAATTAAGTAGAAACTTAATTTAAATAGATATGTTTGAAGGAATAATCCTACTCTTGTTCTCGTGTGGGTAAAAATGACAATAAATTTTCAGAATGACATTAACGTAATCTTTTTTATGAGAAAAACATAATACTCTAATTTTAAAACTTTACATTATTTTAATTATATCTATATTATTCAAGTTATTTTAGGAGAATGTTTTACTTTTTAATACGTGGCATGTTGAACTACTTAAATATACTAAAAATAATTATTGTTCAATATTGAATATGACATCATAGATTATTAATTGTATTTTGAAACATTTTAATAATGTATTAAATATGTCGCTAGTAACAACGATTTAGTGTAAATTATTAGTCTATGGTAATTTACCGATACCGTACCGTTACCGTGCCGAAACTTCGGTATACCGAAACTTCGGTAAGGTAACGGTATATAAATTTTGTATATCGAAAGTTTTGGTACGGCAAAGGTTTGAGAAAAAATATTCGGTATACCGCAGTGGCGGATCTTGCAACCGGAAGTTGGGTGTTCGAATAAATTCATGGTTAAAATATTACACAATAATGTTTTTTGATCCCACAATTGAAGAAACATAATTTTTTCAACAACAAAAAACTAGCAAAAGGGTTAAGAGTAAAAAAAGTTATATAAAAATACAATACATAAATTATTATATCAATTCTATACATGTATTTTTACATTTTATTTTCAAAATTTTGGGTGTTCGCGTGAACACCCTTGAACAAAGCAAGTCCGTCACTGGTATACCGTACCGAACCACCCCTAATAGTGACATTAAAATCTGAGAATGACATTAATATGACCTTCTTGATCACTTTTTTGCCCCTTTTTAAAAGTGCTCACTTTTTTAGTAATTGGTTCAAAATTAGTAATATTGAAATAAAAACCCCTTTTGTTTATATTTCTGTTTTATTATTCTAAAGTACCACTAGGCCCACTATCAAAATCAAAGTGTTTATCTCCATCTCTTTCTATGTTGTTTTCTTGCTGCATTTAGTCAAGGTATTTTGAAATTTTGTTGTTACGGTATACTCAATATTTATATTATAGTCTCCGTATTATGGGGGTGTTTGGATCTGATTCTCAATTGATTCTACTCCTTCAGGAGCAGAAACAGAAGCTGAAGTGTTTGGGTGAAATTCCAAAAGCACTTCTGGTGCTCTAATTTACTCTCAGAATCAGTTTTTTTAGAAGTTGGGGGGTACCAGCTTCTGAAAACTGATTCTGATTCTGCTACTGCTTTAAAAAAGAAGTAGAAGCAGAATCAGTTCCAAACACCCCTATATTATCTATTGAACATGATAGTAATAAGAATTTAACACAACTAAAAACTCACTATGTAAACATAAATCTCATTGAAGTAATCTGAGCACAAACGTATACTCCGTAATGAATAAAATAAAACACTTGAAATTAAAAATTGGAGGTTTTGACAATTATGTTGTCTAATATCCCTGGACTACACATAATTAATGAGTACATACTGGTGCATTATATACGTAGTAATTTATATTTAATTTTATACTTGGCTTTAGGTGGGAGATGCTATTTATTTATGCTTTTGCTATAATGCATATTTATTACAAATACTGGTCCTTTTGTATGATTCTGTAAACATTTCTAATTTTAACATAAGATAAAATCTTAGAACTAAAAAAATGGATAAGGATATAATATCCGCACGAGTAGTTCAACTGTAGCTGATTTGAGCAGCGACAGTGTGGAAATTTCATCAATATAGTGGCTCCATATTCACATCAGGTCCTAAATCACCTCTCTAAAAACAGTTTGATATCATACCGTGAAATACCCATCCACCAGGCCATTTTATCAAATCGGGGTGTGAGTAGCTAAGGTGGGCTATTCCACTTTTTTTGTGTTGGGGATGAAGATATGAGCAATGAGCTACTAGAGAAGAAAAATGGAGGAGTAAATTTACACGCACATCCCCAATGATCTTCAGTTTCTCTACAAAGTTAAACAATGATGCAATTAAACTATTTTGACACACCATCTTCGTTACTTTCTCTCTATTCTTGGAGAATCATCATATGCTTGTTTTTGTTGTCATAGAAATCTTCTTCTTTATCACTAGTTTACCAACTATTTCACCTTCTAGTTACAATCTGACATTATATTGTATGCCTATCTACCAATATTATATCTACTGTCACTCAAAAGATAGTGAATTATAACTTGCAGGGTACAATATAGATCGAGATTAATTCAGTTACGATGTTTAAATAACTGAGCATTACAGAATAAGAAATTTCCACTAGCTACAAAATAAAATAAATAAATCAGGGTCTTCTAATGAATTTGGAGACCCCGATTCCAAATGGCAAATTGAGGCCCCCTAAAACAAGAAAAAATACAAAATTTAACAATGAAATACAAATAGACTGGAAAGTTCAATGAAATATAAGTTTTATAATATTTAAAATACACAAATTAGAGAATCTAGAAGTTATATAAAATTTTGGAATCTTGAATAACACATAACATCTAGAAAAATCAACATACAACTAATACTACATTCTAAGTTTTTGGAGGCCATCTATAAGAGTGAGCCCTGGTGCAAAGCACCTATTGCACCTCCTAAAAGATGACCATGTATCTATTCCATATAAATTTTCTTGTTAATGAAACTTGAAAAGGAGTTAGATAACATAACAACTCAAGGCAAGAAACAACACCCAAGGAATCTCATGTGTGATAGACTTTAGGTTCAAGCAAATTAAAGAATAGAATTTTCTTCTTGTTGTTCAAAAGCACAATGTTTCTTCTTTGTATAAATAACATACTCCACGTCTTCACATTTGATTAAAACAAAAGCGAATGTATAAAGCCATTGTTTATTATATCCATTTGACAATGAGTTATAAATTGTTGGAGCCCAACACTTACCGCCAAAGTTCTTCAAATACTAATAGTCGGATCATTATTTGGCCACTTCCTGGTATCACTTAAGACTCTTTATTATTACATTCATGCATGCCTTGTTTTGACAATTGAAAAAAAGAAAATGTATTGCTCAAAATATGAAGTAAGAAATAGAAAAAGTTAATATACGGAGTATATTATTATCAAAATAGAATTAATTTAGTCATATTAAGAGAATAAAACATTTAAAATTTCTCAAAATAAGAGTGATTCAACCTTATTCTAAGAAAATAATGACACTCCTTTATTAGCCCTATCCTAGGAGGCTAGGAAGAAAATGTCATTTTTTAGGAGTTAGTTATGTTTTACTCATATTTAGATAATTTTGTCATTACTTACTCTTAATGTGGTAGTTTTCTCATGAAATACAAATTAAACTAATATCCATGCATCATATATCTTTTCCTTGAGCTTGTCATTATAGGGTTCAAGCGTGAGGACATTAATATTGAAGTCACAAATAGATGGTTACTCGTAAAAGGAATGTGTCCAACCAATCATACATACTTTGTTAAATATTTTGAGATACAGACAAATTGCATACCCGATTACACCCAAACAAGGCTTCATGAAGATAAGCTCTATTTATTCTTATTATCAAAACACGATACAAAGAAAGAAGACAACAAAATACCAACCCAAACCCCGGAAATTTATCTAGAATGCCAATGTGGAAGTGAAGGCAATAGTGACATGTCAAGTAGTGATATGTCAAGCGGTGACACGTCAACCAGTGAATGGTCTAGCAGTGACACGTCAAATGGTGAATCATCAAGCGCTGACATGGCAAGTAGAGACACTTCAAGTGGTGATAGTGATTCAGAAAGTGAAAATCAAAACCATATATATGGCTCAAGTCCTAAAAAGGAAGAATATCATCATGATGCTATATCAAAAGATTATAACCTTAAACAAGACACATCATTACCAATGGTAGAAGAAAAGGATGCAAGAGAGTTTCATGATGACAAAGATGGTGTACTTCATAACCTTCAACATAACAACATATGTTCAATGGTAAGAGACAAACTTAGAAGCAATAAGAGGAGGATTACTATAGTCTCTGTCATCCTTCTAGCATTGTCATTGGGAAAATTAGCTAGTATCTCATCATTAACACAATCCAAGAAACAATGATATGCATTTAATAAGTTCCTTAATTTCATTGGCAAGTATTGTCTATCTAACACTATGTGTATGTCTCTCTAATTAAAAAATGATGCAAGGAAGAATAAAAATGCATTTGACAAGTGCCTAATCATCTTCAAGTTTAAGTATCATTATGTCACATAATCTAAAAGGACGGGAAAGCAATAAGTTATGAAAATGCAAGAGAAATTACTATGCTCTTTGACTCTACAATTAGGATGCAACACATGATTTGTTGTTTGTGACGATGGTTTACAAATACTACGTACAAAAACAAATTTTGGAGTATTTACTTGAAACAAGAAACGAACAAAGTATCCCACCACCTCAATTTTCTAGTGAAAATTTGTCTTTTTATAGTATTCGATGGTCATGTTCGATCCTTATTTCATACCTAGTTTTTGAATGAGGGCGTTTCCCATTGCATGTGGGATAATACCCAATGGCCAATACCATGTGATATGAACAGTGTAGACAATTAAATTATGAATTTAAAACAACCATGGTGTGCGCAGGGGGGAGGGGGTGCCCTTGCTACAGCTATCCGAGTTAACCAAATAGGTATAGCAGGAAGGGGTAAGGGACGGCTCAAAATAATAACATCATAGACCTTGACATTGTATACCCTAATATTACATGACGTTTAGGTATATTGCTTCACTTTAAAGCTGAGCTTATATAGACTTGGAGTTAAACAAGTTCACAAAGGTAAATCGTTATTCCAACTTTGTTCAAATTTATATTGTGTAACAGACAATGATATAAAAAAAAGACAATGATAGCTAAATGTGGCCTTGAATTAGTCTACTTGATAGTGATTTCTTGTTGGGAAACTAGAAGTTTCTGTTGTTTAAGATATTTCTTTGTTTCTCATTCTCAAACAAATAGTGGCCATGGTTTCTCCCGCATCATTGTGTAGGGTTGTAACTCTATTTATATTGTAAGGAATGGACTGGGGATTAACCTTTTTATGATAGGGACTGTTAGAGAACTTACTTTTGTGTAAGAAATAGCAGCCAAATCCCCAACTTTGATGCTTGAACAAGCTTCTTGTGACGGTTTATCAGGTAAAAGTTCCAATTTTGAGTGGGATCTTATCATCTTGGATTGGGACACTCCTATCAGAATGAACTTTCTATTTCGGCAACCTTGTTACAAGTTGAATTGATATTGATGATTTTGCACGCTTTGAGAAACCACTAGTATTGAATTCTACAGCTTT
This sequence comes from Cuscuta epithymum, assembly GCA_945859915.1. Classification (NCBI taxonomy): domain Eukaryota; kingdom Viridiplantae; phylum Streptophyta; class Magnoliopsida; order Solanales; family Convolvulaceae; genus Cuscuta; species Cuscuta epithymum. The sequence goes on along the minus strand of CAMAPF010000342.1, from coordinate 9,530 downwards.
GAACTTATACCTGGAATTAACTCTTCATTAACACACATTAAGGATTTTTATGATCAATTGATCACCATGTCTCAAAGTGTGGCTCAAATTCTCAACATTTAATCAAAGAATTCGAAAGAATCCTTGCCTCTACTTTCGCTAATCGAGACAATTTGAATAAGAGACCTACTAATGAAGAGAAAGGTACTTCTGCACACCAAAAATTTTCAAGGGATTTCTTTTTGCATGTAACAAGTATTCTAATGGTGAGGGTGTTTTAATTGTGATGGTGTTTTTGGAGAGCTCCTTGTACACTACATTAAGTGTATAATTGCTTAACTCGTCTTTATCATCACATGCATGCATATCATGAAGTTTATCCCTGATCGATTTGTATTCCTAGATACTATCACATACAACTGACCATGAGTATACACTGCATGCGGGATGTAAAAAGATGTCTACTCTTTCAAGCGATTGACCTTGACTCTTGTTGATGGTCATTACATAACTAACCACCAATGATTAGTTATGGTAAGTTAGTTTGCCAACTACCTTACAGAACAACTAAGCGGAATATAAAACATAAATTTTGTACACACTCAAGGATGACTTTCTTGGCCATGCTCCATAAATCGAGAAGAGGTCTCCTACGATTTCATCAATGGAGGATCTATGGGACTCCAGTACGAACCAGGATAATTGTAACCAATGTTCTAAACGGCGTTAGATGTTGGAAAAATGCGTGAAAAATTGCATTAAATGGCTATTTTGGGGCAATTTTCAGAGTGGGGTCCACTTCCGATTTGGGTCGGGTCAAAGTGGTTTCGGATTGTCCTTGTTAAGGGCTACAATTCGATATATGGTACACTCAAAACGGATAACGGGTGAATGAGAAATCGCTTTTCGAAGTTTACCCGTTAGAATGAAAAAACTGGGAAAAAGGATGGGTTTCTAGTGTGTTAATTTCCCACACCGGAAAACCCAAGGGATTTTCAACCCTTTATAAAGGGACTCTCCCCTTAAGGAGTTAAGATTCCTAAGGGTAAAGGCTCTCTCCACGCGCGCAGGGGGGTGTGTGTGCAAATCAAATCCCGAATTCGGAGAAGAAAAACCGCGACTTGCGTGCGCGGGCGACCTGCGGACACGAATGTCGTCCAAAAATCTATCTCTCAAGAGATACGATTAATTTTTGTTTTCTTCCCGAAACGTTTAATTTTTCCCAGCGGCAGAAGTGCTCGGACAGAAGCCTACGGATCAGAACACCTTGTTGGTCTTCTGATGGCAGAACCCCTCATGGGGTATTCTGATGGCCGCCCATCAGAGTTGGGGGTACTCTGATGGCCGCGGATCAGAGTTGGGGTCTTCTGATTGGCCTCCGATCAGAACCCCTCTCGGGGTGTTCTGATGGAGGTCTTCTGTCGCGCTTCTTAAACGTTACAACAATTAATGCCCAACGTTCTTATCCTTTAATGCAGCGTTAAATGGACAGTTCATGGACGATTCAATGCCCAACGGACTGGTCATTGATGTCCAACGTTCAGGTCCATTAATTCACCATTTACACACAACAAATCCTCCTATATAATGGCTGGCAGGTGGTTTGCAACAATACAGGCTCTTACACGAATCCATACACATTTTAGCTCTAAAAACACACTGCTAGCATTCTGAAAAATTCCTCTGTGTTCATACTGTGTTCTCGTTCGCTGGAACTTTTGTTTGTGTGCTCAAACATTAGTTCGTAGTCATCGTATCCTGGGAAACGATTGTTGCAACGCTCCTAGCACCGTGGGAGGCAACAAATACGTTTTAAGGACATCGTGCGTAGCACGAGCTTTGACTAATTCTGCTTCATCTCCTTTCTTGTTTTTCTCTAGTCATTTTATTTGATTAATTTATTTAATTAATTTTCTTTATTTTCCGAAACACACCCAACAATCTTAAAACGTATTTGGTTGCTTAAGCTTGTACCATACGGGTACAATCTTAAAACGTATTTTGTTGCTAAGCTTGTATCATACGGATACAATCTTAAAAACGTAGTTTGTCACTTCTGTGAACGAACTTAAATCTTTTTTTGGGCTTTCGGAAAAACGTTAAGAAACGAAAATGACTTCTCAAGAAAACGAGATTGGTGTTGGGCAGAATGTTCTGAATGACAATCACTCTGAAAGCGGAGCACCGGTGAACAATAGTTCACAACGCGGTGCATCTTCTTTGGCCAACCAAAGGGCTATCCCTATGGTGACCGTGCCAAGCAACTCTGTGGAGAAACCCGAGAAATTCAATGGGTTAAACTTCAAGAGGTGGCAGCAAAAGATGCTATTTTATCTCACTACTCTCGGTCTTGCGAGGTTCTTGACTGAGGACGCTCCGGTTGTAACCGGGAGTGAGGTGGATGTGCAATCTCTCAACGCGGTTGAGGCTTGGAAGCATTCTGACTTCCTTTGCCGAAACTATGTGTTGAACGGGCTGCATGATGCTTTGTACGACGTTTATAGCAAATTAGCTACGACTAAGGAGCTATGAAATGCTTTGGACCACAAATATAAAAGCGAGGATGCCGGCGCAAAGAAATTTGTTGTTGGTCGATTCCTTGATTTTAAAATGGTGGATTCGAAGACGGTCTTGAGTCAAGTTGAGGAGATGCAAATGATCTTCAACGAAATTCGAGATGAAGGAATGACGGTTAGCGAGTCTTTCCAAGTGGCGTCAATTATACATTTGTTGCCGCCGGCTTGGAAGGATTTCAAAAACTACCTTAAGCATAAGCGAAAGGAAATGAACTTGGAACAATTGATCCTCCGTCTGCGGATTGAAGAGGATAACCGAAAGAACGATGGGAAACTCCCAATTGTTCATGGCGCCAAGGCCAACGTGGTGGAGCATGCAAAAAGCTCCAAAAATAAAAATAATGGGAAGAGCAAGCTCGGTCCCAAGGGAGGCGTTTCCAAGACAAAGTTCAATGGAAAATGCTTCAATTGCAATAAAAATGGACACAAGTCCTCGGATTGCAAGGCACCAAAGAGGAAGAAAGATTCTCACGTCAACTTGGTGCAAGGTGGGCAAAAGGATGAAGACATCATCCTAGCGGCCGTGGTGACGGAAGTCAACCTCGTTGGATCCAATTCCAAGGAATGGTTCGTGGACACCGGTGCAACCCGGCACATTTGCTCAAACCGGGAGTTATTCACTACTTTTGAGCCATCAAATGGTGAGAAAGTGTGGATGGGAAACTCAGCCCATTCCGAGGTGGAAGGCGTGGGCAAGGTGGTCCTGAAGATGACTTCGGGCAAGGAGCTGACTCTAAACCAAGTGCTGTTCGTTCCGGAGATACGCAAAAACCTGATTTCCGGTTCGTTGTTGAACAAGCATGGATTCCACATGGTTTTTGAGTCAGACAAATTAGTTTTGTCCAAGTCGGGAATGTATGTGGGCAAAGGGTATGCATGTGATGGGCTGTTTAAGCTCAATGTAATGACTATTATTAATAATAATAATAAAATCCCTTCTGCTTACTTGCTTGAGTCTTCCAATGTGTGACATGGTAGACTAGGACATGTTAATTTTAATTCTATACGTAGATTAATTAACATGGAGCACATTCCTAAAATCACAATTGATGTGAAGCACAAATGTGATGTTTGCGTTGAGGCAAAACTAACGAAAACGTCTTTCAAAATCGGTTGAAAGAAAAACGGAACCACTAGAATTAATTCATAGTGACGTTTGTGATTTTAAATCAATACAAACACGTGGCGGTAATAAATATTTTATTACTTTTATCGATGATAGCACTCGCTATAGCTATGTTTATTTGTTGAAAAATAAACACGAAGCAATCGATAAATTCATTCTTTATAAGAATGAAGTGGAAAACCAACTTAATCGACGGATTAAAACGGTTAGAAGTGATCGAGGTGGTGAGTATGAAGCACCAATTGGTGACTTTTGCGCTAGTGTGGGTATAGTACATGAACGTACCGCACCCTATTCACCTCAATCAAACGGTGTTGCCGAACGAAAGAATCGCACATTGAAAGATATGATGAATGCGATGCTAGTAAGTTCGGGCCTGCCACAAAATATGTGGGGCGAAGCGATCTTAACAAGAAATTACCTTTTAAATAAGGTTCCCCGGAAAAAATATGATAAAACTCCGTACGAGTTGTGGAAAGGCAGACGGCCTTCCTATCAATATTTAAAAGTGTGGGGGTGTCTTGCTAAGGTGCTTGTACCAACACCTAAGAAAATAAAAATAGGTCCAAAAACGGTGGATTGTATTTTTATTGGATATGCACAAAATAGTAGTGCTTATCGGTTTTTAGTGTACGATTCGAATAATCCGGATGTACATAAAAACACAATAATTGAGTCAAGGAATGCATCATTCTTTGAAGACGTATTTCCATGCAAGTCCAACGATGGACCTAGCACGTCAAAACGAACGTTTGACGTAGCTATGGAAAATACTAGTGAGGGATCCGGTGAAGAAGCCGAACCCCGACGTAGCAAACGTGCTAGAGTTGAAAAATCCTTCGGACCGGATTTTCTCACATACTTGGTAGAATTCGATTCGAATATTCTAACTTGTATGGTAGAAAATGAACCGGATTTTCTAACATGTTTGGTAGAAAATGAGCCACGGACTTATACGGAAGCCGTAACGTCTACCGAAGGACCAATGTGGAAAGAAGCCATCAAAAGTGAGGTGGATTCTATCCTAAAAAATCACACATGGGAACTGGTTGATCTCCCTCCGGGATGTAAACCTTTGGGATCCAAGTGGATTTTTAAACGTAAAATGAAACCGGACGGTTCCATTGATAAGTATAAGGCCAGACTTGTAATAAAGGGATACAAGCAACGTGAAGGCCATGATTACTTTGACACGTATTCTCCTGTGACGAGAATAAATTCCATTAGGATGATACTAGCAATTGCCGCTTTGCGGAATTTGGAAGTTCATCAAATGGACGTAAAAACCGCTTTTCTAAACGGCGATATAGACGAAGAAATCTATATGGAACAACCTGAGGGTTTTCGTGTTCCAGGCCAAGAAAAGAAGGTTTGTAAATTAATTAAATCATTGTACGGATTGAAACAAGCCCCTAAACAGTGGCACGAAAAGTTCGATCATGCAATGTTAATTAATGGGTTTAAAATAAACGAAAGTGACAAATGCGTCTATGTGAAAAGCACGGTAGACGGCTTTGTCATTTTATGTTTATACGTGGATGATATACTCATCGTGGGTAGTAATAATCTGATGATTAATTCTACCAAAAACATGTTAAATTCTAAATTTGACATGAAGGATATGGGGCTGGCCGATTTAATCCTTGGGATTAAAATAATTAGAGGACCTGAGGGTCTGACGCTAAGCCAATCCCATTACGTTGATAAAATCCTTACTAAATTTAATAAGGATGATTATCAAGAGGCAAGGACGCCATTAGATAAAAACGTACACCTGACCAAAAATCGTGGAGAGTGTATTTCTCAAGTAGAATACGCTAGGATTATTGGTAGTTTAATGTATCTAATGAGTTGTACCCGGCCTGATATTGCCTTTGTGGTTAGTAAGCTAAGTAGATATACTAGCAACCCCGGTGACAAACACTGGAAGGCAATAGTAAGGGTTTTGAGGTATTTACGAAAAACCCAAAACCTTGGACTGCACTACGGAAGATATCCAGCTGTACTTGAAGGGTATAGCGACGCTAGTTGGATATCTGACATTAAGGACTCAAAGTCCACGAGTGGATATGTTTTCACTTTGGGAGGTGCAGCCGTGTCGTGGAAATCCTCGAAACAAACGTTGATAGCTAGATCCACGATGGAATCTGAGCTAATAGCCTTGGATAAGTGCACTGAAGAGGCTGAATGGCTACGCCATTTTCTCGAGGATATTCCAAGTTGGGAGAAGCCTGTCCCTCCAATATGCATACATTGCGATTGTCAAGCGGCAATTGGAAGGGCACAGAGCAATCTCTATAATGGTAAGTCTAGACACGTTCGTCGTAGACATAACACCATTAAACAACTTCTCACAACGGGTGTTATCACTGTTGACTACGTGAAGTCAAAGGATAACATAGCGGATCCGCTAACCAAGGCATTGGATAGAGAATTGTTGGAGAAGTTGATACGAGGAATGGGATTAAAGCCCGTGAATTGAAAAGTTCTATAGTGGATACCCAACCTAGTTGGTCCTAGGTTCAAATGGGACAACTAAATTATAGAGCGAAGGATGGTCACTGTGGGGGTCCCGGACTCCTACCCACTCCTCGTTGAAACAGTGACTCCCGCATGAGGTTAGCAAAAACGTTTGCTTTAATGATTCTAAAATGTTGATCTACTCGATAACATTGGAAGAGTATGCGGGATACTCGTGAAAGAATCACCTATGTGAGAGAGAAGAGGGGCGCTTCAAAGGAGAACTGTAAAGGCTCAGTTCTTTAGAAACTCTTGCAGAACCAGGACGGTGACCCATGGCCAAAACGGGCACACCCATGAGAACGGAACAAAGTTGGAAGGTTCTTGTGTAAAGATAAGTCAATGTTTACACGACGGCAGTATAGTTCAAAGACATCGAGTCTACTAGACAGCCAGTAAATAAACGAGTCTTTACAGCGGAAGGTTCAAAGGATTAAACCTACCTCTCCGTATACAAGGATCATCCGGTGAACACAACGTGTCCTCCTATCTTCGTGTCTTTTTTAAGTCTCGAAAATCAATTTTCATTCATGTGGGGGATTGTTGGAAAAATGCGTGAAAAATTGCATTAAATGGCTATTTTGGGGCAATTTTCTGAGTGGGGTCCACTTCCGATTTGGGTCGGGTCAAAGCGGTTTCATATTGTCCTTGTTAAGGGCTACAATTCGATATATGGTACGCTCAAAACGGATAACGGGTGAATGAGAAATCGCTTTTCGAAGTTTACCCGTTAGAATGAAAAAACTGGGAAAAAGGATGGGTTTCTAGTGTGTTAATTTCCCACACCGGAAAACCCAAGGGATTTTCAACCCTTTATAAAGGGACTCTCCCCTTAAGGAGTTAAGATTCCTAAGGGTAAAGGCTCTCTCCACGCGCGCAGGGGGGGGGGGGGGGGTGTGCAAATCAAATCCCGAATTCGGAGAAGAAAAACCGCGACTTGCGTGCGCGGGCGACCTGCGGTCACGAATGTCGTCCAAAAATCTATCTCTCAAGAGATACGATTAATTTTTGTTTTCTTCCCGAAACGTTTAATTTTTCCCAGCGGCAGAAGTGCTCGGACAGAAGCCTACGGATCAGAACACCTTGTTGGTCTTCTGATGGCAGAACCCCTCATGGGGTATTCTGATGGCCGCCCATCAGAGTTGGGGGTACTCTGATGGCCGCGGATCAGAGTTGGGGTCTTCTGATTGGCCTCCGATCAGAACCCCTCTCGGGGTGTTCTGATGGAGGTCTTCTGTCGCGCTTCTTAAACGTTACAACAATTAATGCCCAACGTTCTTATCCTTTAATGCAGCGTTAAATGGACAGTTCATGGACGATTCAATGCCCAACGGACTGGTCATTGATGTCCAACGTTCAGGTCCATTAATTCACCATTTACACACAACAAATCCTCCTATATAATGGCTGGCAGGTGGTTTGCAACAATACAGGTTCTTACACGAATCCATACACGTTTTAGCTCTAAAAACACACTGCTAGCATTCTGAAAAATTCCTCTGTGTTCATACTGTGTTCTCGTTCGCTGGAACTTTTGTTTGTGTGCTCAAACATTAGTTCGTAGTCATCGTATCCTGGGAAACGATTGTTGCAACGCTCCTAGCACCGTGGGAGGCAACAAATACGTTTTAAGGACATCGTGCGTAGCACGAGCTTTGACTAATTCTGCTTCATCTCCTTTCTTGTTTTTCTCTAGTCATTTTATTTGATTAATTTATTTAATTAATTTTCTTTATTTTCCGAAACACACCCAACATTAGACGCTAGTCGGGCGTCAGCCCAGCGCCTAGGCGGCTTGGCGGGCGCCTAGTCGGGGACTAGTCGGAGACATGTAAATTTCATTTTTATCTGTATTTTGCACAAATATGATAAGTAATATTGTATTCTTATGTGTATAAAATACATATATACACATACATTAATAAACATGAATGATAGAATTATCATATTTAATCATAGTAGTATATGATAACTAATCATTTAACATCATTATGTTATAAATATAAATAATACTCGTAATAAAATTTCGGTATATATACAAACATATATAGTCTTTATCTTAATTTACAACTTCAACTCTTTATATCTAGGGCTAAATTTAAAGTGATTATATCGCATATAAAATTAAAATTACAAAGTAAAGTAATGTTTGGCGAAACTAGATGACATAGGTGGATGATTAGGCGCTCTGGATGGACAACTAGGCATCATAGATGGCCGACTAATTCACCTAGACGGTAAACAAATTAGTCGGAGTGCCTAGGCAAAAATCGGGGCGCCCCACCACCGCCTAGCGCCTAGACTGGGGCTAGTTGGACGATTAGAAAACTACCTCCCTACAACAAAAAGATTCGGCAGTCACATCATATCAAGAGTCAAGACTAAATCACAAACAAGTGTAAAATTTTGAGTACTTGACTTCTATGTAACACCGATACGGGTACGCGGAAACGCGGAAACGGGTACGGGGATACGACAAAAAAAAAGTAGGATACGAATACGGGGCCATATTTATATATATTAAAAGTTATGGGGGTGTATTTATAAATATTAAAAGTTACAATGGTGTATTTACAAATATTAAAAATACATTTTTTTTAAATTAGACATATATTATCCTCTGACGTCTACTCATTCATGGCATTATTGAAACATTTTACATTTTCAAGATACTTCAAAAAAAAAGTTCATACCTCATCTCATATATACTAGTGCACCTCGAAATATTTATAGTGAATAACTCAATAAGTCTTTAATTTAAAATGAGAAAAAAAAAAAAAAAAAAAAAAAAAAAAAAAAAAAAAAAAAAAAAAAAAAAAAAAAAAAAAAAAAAAAAAAAAAAAAAAAAAAAAAAAAAAAAAAAAAAAAAAAAAAAAAAAAAAAAAAAAAAAAAAAAAAAAAAAAAAAAAAAAAAAAAAAAAAAAAAAAAAAAAAAAAAAAAAAAAAAAAAAAAAAAAAAAAAAAAAAAAAAAAAAAAAAAAAAAAAAAGAAAAAAAAAAAAAAAAAAAAAAAAAAAAAAAAAAAAAAAAAAAAAAAAAAAAAAAAAAAAAAAAAAAAAAAAAAAAAAAAAAAAAAAAAAAAAAAAAAAAAAAAAAAAAAAAAAAAAAAAAAAAAAAAAAAAAAAAAAAAAAAAAAAAAAAAAAAAAAAAAAAAAAAAAAAAAAAAAAAAAAAAACAAAAAAAAAGAAAAAAAAAAAAAAAAAAAAAAAAAAAAAAAAAAAAAAAAAAAAAAAAAAAAAAAAAAAAAAAAAAAAAAAAAAAAAAAAAAAAAAAAAAAAAAAAAAAAAAAAAAAAAAAAAAAAAAAAAAAAAAAAAATAAATAAAAAAAAA
>CAMAPF010000341.1:0-62342 GCA_945859915.1 Cuscuta epithymum | reverse complement strand
ATCTGGTCGTCGTCCGTCACAATAGAATGCCTCTCTAATCTTTCGTGTTTTATTTTTCTTTCTGCACAGATTATATTTGACAATAATATAGTATCGATACCGCTTGTGGTTTTTGATCATTGACTAACAAAAAGCAGTGGGCGATGTCTCTCACAATGGATCTGTACCAGGATTCGGATTAAATAATAGCCATAACGAGGTGCCGACGACCCTAAGGCGGCAAGCCGGTGTAATATGGACTCAAAAATCGTAGGGAAAAAATTAGGCCATGTAACTTTTTGGGTGTATGAGTGTATGATGTTTTTTTTTTGGAATTTTTTCAAAATTATTAGTGAAATGAAATTTTATTACAAAAATAAAATTAATAGTTATATAGTATAGTCTAAAGGAAACATAATTTCTAAACGTGTATCTCTAATATAAATATTCTAAATTCTATAAAATAAGTTATCTTAGTATCATGATCATATATTATTTCTTTAACAAATGTAAATTTATGATAATAAACAAGTAATCTAAATACAATCAACATTTTATAGTTACAAAATAATTTTACCTCTGGTGTAGATGCAACAATTTTAATATGATCGATATATGAAAATAAACGTCTTTGACCATTAACATATTTGATTGACTGTCAGTATACATTTATAAATTTCATATTTAATATTTTAATTATGGAAAATTTATAATATTCTATTTAGGACAATTGTTTAGTCCATTTAAAAATAAAATAAAGTTTTAGTATAAATAATGTCATGTTTAGAGTCTGATACTGACAAAACATGGCAATTATTATTCCTATTTTGAGAATAAAAACATGACAATTTTTAGTCTTATTTAAAATAATTTCCCTATATTTTACTCTCATTGAGGACGTCGCCACGTCGGTGTTACGTTAAAGAGCTACCTATTTTATCAATTTATTGAGTCGTGAAAAATATCAAAGACTCCCGAGTCTCAACTGCCATCACTCGAATTTAATGGTCTTCAAGCATTTGGACGCTTTTCTAGAATGCCAATAACATTTCTCTGGAAAAAAACCAAATAAAGGCACAAAAGAGTGCCTTTTGGCCTAGTTTTTTTTTTCTTTTTTTACCCGGAAGGGGCTAGACCTAGACCTCTCCTGAAGGGGCATACCCCTTCAAAATACATGAAAAAATAAAAGCAGAGCAACATGAATTTTTTTGGGGGACTAGACTTGACCCAAAATATTACAGATAGAATAGTAACAATAACAACTGACTAAAAATATATATATGTTTTATTGGGTAACTTGATTTAAATATAAAGTAATAATAATATAAAAATAATATAAGTTCTAAAATATATTACCTTCGCTCCGGTGGATTTTGCCAAATGCAAAGTAGGTTAGAGATTAAAAACTTATAAGGGAGTGTTTGCTAGAGATTAAAAAAGAGTTTTTCAGCTTCTGGCTTAAAAAACTGAAATAAGTGTTTTCAAAAGACAGTTTCGACTAAAACTAAGCACTTAGAAGCTAAAAACTGGAAGCAGGTTGAGAAGAGCCTTAAAGTACTTTTCATTTTTTCTATTAAGTATGCAAAAATCTCTTATTTTATCAAACACTACCCACTTTCACTTTTTCAAAAACAATTTTCTCAAACACTACTAACTTTTACTATTAAGCACTTTCTCTAAAATCACCTCAAAAAATCATTTTTTTAAAGTAGAGATCGACAATCGCAAACACTCCCTTAATAGGCCAAATTGATCGTTTTTTAAATTAAACGTACTTATATGATACTCCGTACTTTTTTAATATGAGTTTAAGTGATGGATTAAAAATAATAGATTGATGTATTTGTCCATTTCCCCAAGTGTTTTTGGATGACCTTTAATGGATTATTTTCTTACATGGTGAAGTTTAATTTAGCACATGCATGACATAAGATGAACACTTTTCTAGTTACCAATAATGTCACTTTTGTAATGTATCTTCATGTGTATGTTATAGACACATTGACATGTTGTTATTTTAGTTTCCAGTTTTCCCTATCTATATATAGAATGTATTCAAGATGATAATGTGGAATTTATCTTCATTAGTTCTCTAGAACTCACACCAAGTCACCAACTCTTAAAAATAACTCAATTTCGCATTAATTAGCAATAAATCTTGAAAACATGGGAAATGTGTTAGGGGGTATTTCTCTTTTGCACACTATTCATTCTTCTTTTATTCTTTTACGTCTTATATATACACAATAAACATTAATGGACAATCATATCGTTATATATCTTTCTGACGTTTCTCTAAGGATCATGATGAAATTTCATGGGCAATAGAAAAGGTCACCTCATTTTGTAGCTTTTAATTTATGCTATCTCCATTGATATTCTACGTTCTAAGGCTAACCGCAACCCATCCCGTCAATAAATCTAATTTCCCTCCAGTTTATACGTATTCATCCAATCAATCAAGTTTTTCCCAGCAACCCAACACTGTCAATATATTCACTCAGCACATTGTATCTCTAATTAAATCCTTTTTTTTAATTATTATAACAAAAACTTATCGATTTTCTTTTTGCAAATAATTATAATTTAAAAAATCAAACATTCTGATGTAAAAATAAATAAATTTTGAGGTTAATTTTTTTTGTAGTTTCAAACCTACTTTGTAAAAACATAACCAAAAGATGTAAAAAATATTATTCATGAGATTTTGATTTTAACATTTGGAACTACTTAAGTAAAAAAATTAGCCTTTAGATTTCAATCAGATGAAACTTCATATTTTTTTAATTATATATATATATATATGATATTGGTGTCATATGAAAGATCATAAAAAGTTATGAATTTTGATATATTTTCTAAAAACATTGAATCATAAATAAAAAAGTTATGCTATTTTTTTAATAAGTGAGATTTTTAATTTGTATGGAGGCCATTTATTTTTCCTTACCTGCAATGTGGACCATTCCTTTCTTCATGCATATGTCAGCCCACCTGTGCATATTCAGCTCTAGTGGAGAGTCAATCAACTGGCCAAAAACCCCTCCCATCTGTTCTCCCTATTAGGGATGAGACCCCAGTATACTAAAAAGCGTTTGGGTTGTAGCTATTTTGGGGTGAAAACTTTACATTTGGGGTTTTCACCCCCTCCATTGCAATCAGCCTAACATCTCCAATTCTCCATCCTTTCTTGTTTCAACAGATCAGATTCAGCATGCTTATGGAGTTATGAAATATGAATCTGTTTCTTTTCAGATATTCTACTAGTGCAACTGTAACACCGTCCCCAAATATATTTACTTTTATGTAAATAATGTATTGAACCTTATTAAAGGATTTACGAATTTACGAAGTTGTAAATTTTTATTATTTCGTTCGCGTGAATAGTAAATTTGCACGTGGGACCCACACCGGGAGCGGGGGCCGCTCGACATCCCCGAAACCATATATTTTATTCATCTTGGTCTAGATAATAAATATATAGTGGTGGATATTTCATTTGGACCATGGAAAGGCCCAGAGTTGACCGATTAGTCAAAAGAAGCCCAAATTACCGGTACTGGTGATTTAACTGATAACAGCCCGAACTGAATTTCGGAGGCTTAATAAATTAATGTTGGGGAATGTATATTCATTATACATGTCATAATGAGTAAGAGCACATAATATATTTTATTTGACCCGATAAAATAAAATATATTTAAAACAGTCCGAAAAATACAACTTTCGGGGCCGATTGTACACTTCTGGGCAAAAAGGGGTGACCTCCCACATAGGTGGGGGCCAACCCACGAAATTAGACACTCAAGACAAGGGTTGGGCCGCTGGAATGAGTGTAGGAAGGTGGGAGGTATTGGGAATTGATTGGAAAGGCATCAAAGTACCTAAGGTGGACCCTCATTTTTGCACTCATTGGATTAATGAGACAAAGTCCATCCTCATCCCTCTCCCCTCCTCATTTTCGGCCAAGCTACAGCAACAAGAGAGAGGAGACTCTCCATTCTTCTTTCCTCCATTGTTGAAGAAAGCTCATCAAGGAAGAATCACCCAAAAAGGAGCTAAAGTGCTAAAAGTGTGAAATAATTAAGGTAATGACCTTATTATAACTTCTTCCTTATTTTTTTCTTCTACCACATGAGATACATATCATGTGAAGAATCCTTAAGAGGGTTCTACATGTTATAAGTATGGATTAATGGGTTGGAAGATGGTTCTAAGTCCAAGAACGGACTTAGATGCCAAAACGACCGGTTCACCGGAAAATGACCTTTTAGAGGTTATTTGTATTAATATGGGTTTTATGATTTTAAAACCTTGTTAGGCACTTGTAAAGGGTATTTCAAGTGGTTTCACAAAGTTGGAAAAGTCGCCGGAGTTGTCGCCGGAGTTGACCAAAAGTCACCGGAGTTTCACCGGAGTTCAACCAAGAAGGGTAGAACTTCATACGCTAGTTCAAGGTGAGTGGACGGCTTAATATCTTATAACTTTTGGGTTAATTATAAGATTACCTAAATAAATGTTATATGAATTCATAATGATGTTTAAAAGATATTTAAACATGTGATTAGCCAATAGGGTTAAATTTGTATGAAAGAAATAGATTGTTTATGCATAGAATATGATATGAAGAATTATATAAAATGCATATTTTCTTGAAGTGTATAAGAAGCACAAATGAATATTTTAACTTAATTATATGACGATTAAGTTGATTTGTACAAGGTTTGAAATGGCGGTCAACGACAACGTTGACCGGTGGTTAATGGATTAATTAATATCGGTTGATATTAATTAATTATACATTTACATAATTGCATGGCTTTGCATGGAATGTGATACATAAGTTTTATGTATTGAATTAGTTATGAATGGCTAAATATGATATAGACCCTATCTAGTGTGATATGTGGTAAGTCATAGGTCGGGTGGAGTACCCAAGGATCGGGCGGTTATCCTCAAAACTCGGTTATATAGGGTGGAGTACCCAAGGATCGGGCGGTTATCCTCAAAACTCGGTTATATAGGGTGGAGTACCCAAGGATCGGGCGGTTATCCTCAAAACTCGGTTATATAGGGTGGAGTACCCAAGGATCGGGCGGTTATCCTCAAAACTCGGTTATATAGGGTGGAGTACCCAAGGATCGGGCGGTTATCCTCAAAACTCGGTTATATAGGGTGGAGTACCCAAGGATCGGGCGGTTATCCTCAAAACTCGGTTATATAGGGTGGAGTACCCAAGGATCGGGCGGTTATCCTCAAAACTCGGTTATATAGGGTGGAGTACCCAAGGATCGGGCGGTTATCCTCAAAACTCGGTTATATAGGGTGGAGTACCCAAGGATCGGGCGGTTATCCTCAAAACTGGGTTATAGGGTGGAGTACCCAAGGATCGGGTGTGTATCCTCAAAACTCATAGATTACATATAATGATCTAGGACCGGGCGGTGTCCTTATGATAATTTACTTGAACAAGGAGGAGTTCTATACACTCATAGGCATATGGGTGGGTTGGGGTTTTTAGTCAAGAATATTGACTATTACTATTTTTCCCAAATAAACTGGTGATCTACGGATCGGATATTTTTCCAAGTATATATATACTATTAAGTATTTCATAACTTGGGGGAAAGACTATTTATATAAGTATCACCCTATGTTTGGGTCTTATACTTGAAACGCTAGTTATTCTATATTTAGCCTGCTACTCGCTCGGTACTTGTACTGACCCCTTCGGGGGCCCCCACCATTTTCAGGTTGAAGCTAGGGCTTGCTACTTGCACCTTCTCACGGGTGATATCAAATCAGGAAGACGTGGTTCGTGCTTCCTTATTTTCTTTCAAACTACCGAACACTTGCTCATGGATATTTGTTCTACTATAAACTATTTTTGGGGCTTGCATGCCCATGTTGTTGGCCGGTTGTGGCTTATGACTTACCATTGAATATTTCCGCTATTCATTGGTTTAAATGTGATGTTGTTATGTATGTTTACTACTGAGTATGGATGGATTGTTTTCTCGAACGCCTTGTGTAATTAAGAGGGGTTGACTCGCGGGTGACGTCACTTAATTATACGGCGGTTGTACACGCGCTTGGATTGCGGTCTGGGGCGTGACAATTAAGTGGTATCAGAGCCATCTCAGTTCTAAACTATATAATCAACCTCTCACAAAAGATTTTACAAAAGAGTTTTTACCGAAAACCATGAGCATTGTATTTTGACGTTTATAGGACTATTGGTGCTTAAGTTGCAAGGCCTCTTATTGTTAAGACGGTACCCTTAACAATTGGTATGGTGGTGACTTGGGTCGATACGTGTCTATAACGTTTTTCTGTCAATTGACATTCATAGGAGTCTAAAGACTCGTCCAAATTCCGTTTCAGAAATGGAGGGTAAGCGAATGGCAACAAGAAATGACCCTAAGGGACAAGCGTCGGTAGCTTACCTTGAGGCTAGCCGGGCTGTGTCACGAGCCTTTACGGGGAGAGGAATAGGCCATGGGGGCCGTGAGGGCCGCCAAGCGGCAAACGCTAATCAAGTGGGCTCGATGTGTAACATGAACACCAGGAGGAACGAACGTAGGCGTCAGGCGAGGCGAGATCGGGCCACCTCCCAACGTGATATGACTGTCAGCCAAACCCATCCTTGGGCAAACGACCAAGGAGGAGAAAGCACTCTTACGGCACCGGCATCACCGGTGAAAAAGAAAAGGAACTCAAAGTGGCACACGTCCTTTCCTTACTCCTTAAGACCATCCAAATGTTCTAATTGCTCTAAGAAACATTTTGGAAAGTGCAACGAGCCCCCGATGTGCTACAAATGTGGGAGCACAACCCATATGAAATTAAGTTGCCCATGGAGGAGGCAACGAGAGACATTGCAAGCCGAGGAAGGGCTCACCGTGAAAGGAAACCATACGGAACCAACGATGAGCAACGCTACGTCCGTCAATCAAGGCGGGGCCCAAGCAAGGGTCTACGCAATGACCGAGGCGGATGCGCGAGCAAACCCGGACTCCGTTGCAGGTAATACACGTATTCCCATGTATTTCTAGGCTTATTTTGATCATATACACCGTTGGGGGTTGAGTTCGGGCCACCCCGGGATCAAACGGAGCGAAATTGAGCGAAATCGGGCGAAATCGGGCTGATTTCTGCCAACGCACTACAGGCTGGGCTGCACGCACGGCCGTGCGTTGCCCGTGCGTACCTCCGTGCGTTGGTGGCAGTAGCACCCTGGAGGAAAATCGCTGCACGCCCGGCCGTGCGTTGCCCGTGCGTACCTCCGTGCGTTGGTGGCAGTAGCATCCCGGAGGAAAATCGCTGCACGCCCGGCCGTGCGTTGCCCGTGCGTACCTCCGTGCGTTGGTGGCAGTAGCACCCTGGAGGAAAATCGCTGCACGCCCGGCCGTGCGTTTCCCGTGCGTACCTCCGTGCGTTGGTGGCAGTAGCACCCCGGAGGAAAATCGCTGCACGCCCGGCCGTGCGTTGCCGTGCGTACCTCCGTGCATTGGTGGCAGTAGCACCCCGGAGAAAATCGCTGCACGCCCGGCCGTGCGTTGCCCGTGCGTCCCTCCGTGCGTTGGGGGCAGTAGCCTCCATTGGTAAGGCAAGGTACGCACGACCGTGCGTACCCCCTACGCACGCCGTGCGTGGACCCCTGGCACCCGAAACTTGATTTTTTCGCCCCGTTCTTCTGCGTTTGGACCCCCGTTCGATTCCAAACATTAGTATGAACCTAATATCCTTCTAAAGATGTGAAAAAACATTAGAAAATGTATCTCACATGGTGTATAAACGTAGGAACATTAAAGATCAATGGTAGGTGTGCGAGGATCCTCATCGATACCGGGGCACAACGCTCATTTGTGAGTGAGGCGTTCGCCGAGGGACTTGACGTGCCATTGACACCTATGACGCAAGCGTTGATAGTCTCCACACCGTTAGGAGACGATGTGGAGAGGAATCATTACTATCCGTCGTGTGAGGTAGAAGTGACGGGTCAACCTTTGACTTGGGATTTCGTACCTCTAAGCATGTTGGAGTTTGATGCAATCCTAGGAATGGATTGGCTCGAGAAACACCATGCTCGAGTAGATTGCTACACCAAGGTGTTGGAGCTCGAGGATGATCAAGGAAACACGCTATGTTTCGAAGGAGATCGGGGGAAATCTAATGCTTGTATCATATCCGTGATGAGAGCACGAAAGATGATGAGGAAGGGATGCCACGCATACCTTGCTTATGTGGTAGATGATACGAAGAAAGAAGTCGACATCAAGGATGTTCGAGTCGTGTGCAAGTACCCGGACGTCTTTCCCAAGGACCTACCGGGGCTTCCACCCGATAGAGAGATTGAATTTGTAATCGAAGTGGAGCCGGGAACCAAACCCATTTCGATTCCTCCTTATCGAATGGCGCCGGCCGAACTCCAAGAGTTGAAGGTCCAACTACAAGAATTACTGGACAACGGGTTCATCAGACCCAGTCATTCACCGTGGGGAGCACCCGTACTCTTCGTAAAGAAGAAAGATGGTACACTAAGAATGTGTATCGACTACCGACAGTTGAACAAGGTCACCATCAAGAACAGGTATCCTTTACCTAGGATTGATGACTTGTTTGATCAACTTCGAGGGGCCATAGTATTCTCAAAGATTGACTTGAGATCGGGGTATCATCAGTTGAAGATCAAGGAGAGTGACATACCTAAGAGTGCATTTCGCACTAGATATGGTCACTACGAGTTTCTTGTGATGTCATTTGGGTTAACCAATGCACCGGCAGCATTCATGGACTTGATGAACCGTGTGTTTAGTGAATACTTAGATCAATTTGTGATAGTATTCATTGATGACATCTTGATATACTCCAAGAGCGAGGAAGAGCACGAACACCATTTGAGGCTTGTACTTGATCGGCTAAGGGAAAAGCAACTCTTCGCCAAGTTCTCCAAATGCGAATTTTGGCTCAAAGAGATTGGTTTCCTCGGTCATGTCATATCCGGTTCGGGTGTTGCTGTGGATAACGCCAAGATAAAAGCGATCATGGATTGGGAGAGACCCAGGAATGCGAAGGAGATACGTAGTTTCCTTGGCCTAGCGGGATACTATCGTAAATTTGTTGAGAAATTCTCCGTATTGGCGTCTCCATTGACGAAGCTCACAAAGAAAGGGGCCAAGTTCATATGGGACGATAAGTGCGAGAAGGGGTTCCTTGAATTGAAGAAACGACTTACCGAAGCACCAGTCCTGGCCCTACCCATACAGGGTATAGGGTACGACATTTACAGCGATGCTAGCATCCAAGGGCTTGGATGTGTACTAATGCAAAACGGTAAGGTGATTGCCTATGCTTCTAGGAAATTGGGGAAACACGAGGTGAACTACCCTACTCACGATCTAGAGTTGGGGGCGGTGGTGTTTGCATTGAAGATTTGGAGACATTATCTCTACGGGGAGACGTGTCACATTTATACTGATCATAAGAGCTTGAAGTATGTATTCACTCAGAAAGAGTTGAATATGAGGCAGAGGAGATGGATGGAGTTGATCAAGGACTATGACTTGATCATCGACTATCATCCCGGAAAGGCCAATGTAGTGGCCGACGCACTAAGCAGAAAGAGTACGTCAGGGACGCTACTCACATGTCTACAAGCATTGAGGGCACACGTGGAGGTATCCACGAGCGGGGCGCTCATTGCTAGATTCGAGGTGAGGCCTACATTGCTGAGTGAGATCAGTAGATGTCAGGCCATTGATGAGGAATGTCAGAAGATCCGCGAACGGATCCTTGAGGGGCCCGTCGAAAATTTTCGGGTACGTGATGACGGTCTTTTATTATTTAAGGATCGTGTGTGCATACCAAAGAATGAGGAGCTCCAGGGGGCTATACTTGAGGAGGCTCATTCTTCAGCATATGCCATGCATCCAGGGGGTACTAAGATGTACCGAGATCTGAAGGAAAGTTACTGGTGGTCAGGCATGAAGAAGGATATCGCAGAGTTTGTGAGTCGATGCCTTACTTGCCAGCAAATTAAGGCAGAGCATCAGCACCCAGCAGGGCTCTTACAACCACTCACCATCCCAGAGTGGAAGTGGGAACATGTGACCATGGACTTCGTGGTGGGGCTGCCACGAACAGTGAACAACTACGATGCAGTATGGGTAGTGGTTGATAGGCTCACCAAGAGTGCACACTTTCTGCCTATCAACATTGCTTATCCTCTTGAAAGATTGGCCAAGCTATACACGGAGGAGATTGTGAGATTACATGGAGTCCCAATATCCATTGTCTCGGATAGGGATCCACGATTCACATCCCGATTTTGGCCAAAGTTTCAAGCATCTTTGGGGACTAAACTGAAGTTTAGCACAGCTTTTCACCCACAGACGGATGGACAGTCCGAGCGGGTGATACAGATTTTGGAAGACATGCTTAGGGCATGTGCTTTGGAGTTCCAATTCAAGGAAGTTGGGACAAGCATTTGGCCCTAGTGGAGTTTGCTTATAACAACAGTTATCAAGCAAGTATCGGCATGCCTCCATATGAGGCATTGTATGGGAGGAAATGCAGAACACCATTGTGTTGGGACGAGGTTGGCGAGGCCAAACTCGAAGGGATAGAGCTAGTTGAGATCACCAAATCCAAGGTGAGGATCATTCGGGATAGATTGAAGGCCGCTCAGGACCGACAGAAGAGTTATGCTGATAAACGGCGGAGACCGTTGGAGTTCGAAGTCGGTGATGAGGTCTTCCTAAGGATTTCTCCTTGGAAGGGCATCATCCGATTCGTATCGAGGGGGGAGCTTAACCCCCGATACATAGGTCCGTTTGAGATCCTTGAAAGGATCGGGGCCGTGGCTTACCGACTCAAGTTGACGCCTGAACTTGAGAAGATACATGACGTGTTTCATGTATCGATGCTCAAGAAGTACATACGAGACCCATCTCATATTCTTGAGAAACCACCGGTAGAGATCCGTGAGGATTTGCAATATGCGGTAGAGCCGGTGAAGATAGTAGGTCAACAAGTGAAGAAGCTTAGGAACAAGGAAATTCCTATGGTAAAGGTTCTGTGGAGAAGTGATCGGGTCGAAGAAGAGACATGGGAGACTGAAGTCTCAATGAGGGAGCAATACCCATCTCTTTTCGATTAGATACTTGGATTTCGGGGACGAAATCCCAAATAAGGGGGGGTGAACTTGTAACACCGTCCCCAAATATATTTACTTTTATGTAAATAATGTATTGAACCTTATTAAAGGATTTACGAATTTACGAAGTTGTAAATTTTTATTATTTCGTTCGCGTGAATAGTAAATTTGCACGTGGGACCCACACCGGGAGCGGGGGCCGCTCGACATCCCCGAAACCATATATTTTATTCATCTTGGTCTAGATAATAAATATATAGTGGTGGATATTTCATTTGGACCATGGAAAGGCCCAGAGTTGACCGATTAGTCAAAAGAAGCCCAAATTACCGGTACTGGTGATTTAACTGATAACAGCCCGAACTGAATTTCGGAGGCTTAATAAATTAATGTTGGGGAATGTATATTCATTATACATGTCATAATGAGTAAGAGCACATAATATATTTTATTTGACCCGATAAAATAAAATATATTTAAAACAGTCCGAAAAATACAACTTTCGGGGCCGATTGTACACTTCTGGGCAAAAAGGGGTGACCTCCCACATAGGTGGGGGCCAACCCACGAAATTAGACACTCAAGACAAGGGTTGGGCCGCTGGAATGAGTGTAGGAAGGTGGGAGGTATTGGGAATTGATTGGAAAGGCATCAAAGTACCTAAGGTGGACCCTCATTTTTGCACTCATTGGATTAATGAGACAAAGTCCATCCTCATCCCTCTCCCCTCCTCATTTTCGGCCAAGCTACAGCAACAAGAGAGAGGAGACTCTCCATTCTTCTTTCCTCCATTGTTGAAGAAAGCTCATCAAGGAAGAATCACCCAAAAAGGAGCTAAAGTGCTAAAAGTGTGAAATAATTAAGGTAATGACCTTATTATAACTTCTTCCTTATTTTTTTCTTCTACCACATGAGATACATATCATGTGAAGAATCCTTAAGAGGGTTCTACATGTTATAAGTATGGATTAATGGGTTGGAAGATGGTTCTAAGTCCAAGAACGGACTTAGATGCCAAAACGACCGGTTCACCGGAAAATGACCTTTTAGAGGTTATTTGTATTAATATGGGTTTTATGATTTTAAAACCTTGTTAGGCACTTGTAAAGGGTATTTCAAGTGGTTTCACAAAGTTGGAAAAGTCGCCGGAGTTGTCGCCGGAGTTGACCAAAAGTCACCGGAGTTTCACCGGAGTTCAACCAAGAAGGGTAGAACTTCATACGCTAGTTCAAGGTGAGTGGACGGCTTAATATCTTATAACTTTTGGGTTAATTATAAGATTACCTAAATAAATGTTATATGAATTCATAATGATGTTTAAAAGATATTTAAACATGTGATTAGCCAATAGGGTTAAATTTGTATGAAAGAAATAGATTGTTTATGCATAGAATATGATATGAAGAATTATATAAAATGCATATTTTCTTGAAGTGTATAAGAAGCACAAATGAATATTTTAACTTAATTATATGACGATTAAGTTGATTTGTACAAGGTTTGAAATGGCGGTCAACGACAACGTTGACCGGTGGTTAATGGATTAATTAATATCGGTTGATATTAATTAATTATACATTTACATAATTGCATGGCTTTGCATGGAATGTGATACATAAGTTTTATGTATTGAATTAGTTATGAATGGCTAAATATGATATAGACCCTATCTAGTGTGATATGTGGTAAGTCATAGGTCGGGTGGAGTACCCAAGGATCGGGCGGTTATCCTCAAAACTCGGTTATATAGGGTGGAGTACCCAAGGATCGGGCGGTTATCCTCAAAACTCGGTTATATAGGGTGGAGTACCCAAGGATCGGGCGGTTATCCTCAAAACTCGGTTATATAGGGTGGAGTACCCAAGGATCGGGCGGTTATCCTCAAAACTCGGTTATATAGGGTGGAGTACCCAAGGATCGGGCGGTTATCCTCAAAACTCGGTTATATAGGGTGGAGTACCCAAGGATCGGGCGGTTATCCTCAAAACTCGGTTATATAGGGTGGAGTACCCAAGGATCGGGCGGTTATCCTCAAAACTCGGTTATATAGGGTGGAGTACCCAAGGATCGGGCGGTTATCCTCAAAACTCGGTTATATAGGGTGGAGTACCCAAGGATCGGGCGGTTATCCTCAAAACTCGGTTATAGGGTGGAGTACCCAAGGATCGGGTGTGTATCCTCAAAACTCATAGATTACATATAATGATCTAGGACCGGGCGGTGTCCTTATGATAATTTACTTGAACAAGGAGGAGTTCTATACACTCATAGGCATATGGGTGGGTTGGGGTTTTTAGTCAAGAATATTGACTATTACTATTTTTCCCAAATAAACTGGTGATCTACGGATCGGATATTTTTCCAAGTATATATATACTATTAAGTATTTCATAACTTGGGGGAAAGACTATTTATATAAGTATCACCCTATGTTTGGGTCTTATACTTGAAACGCTAGTTATTCTATATTTAGCCTGCTACTCGCTCGGTACTTGTACTGACCCCTTCGGGGGCCCCCACCATTTTCAGGTTGAAGCTAGGGCTTGCTACTTGCACCTTCTCACGGGTGATATCAAATCAGGAAGACGTGGTTCGTGCTTCCTTATTTTCTTTCAAACTACCGAACACTTGCTCATGGATATTTGTTCTACTATAAACTATTTTTGGGGCTTGCATGCCCATGTTGTTGGCCGGTTGTGGCTTATGACTTACCATTGAATATTTCCGCTATTCATTGGTTTAAATGTGATGTTGTTATGTATGTTTACTACTGAGTATGGATGGATTGTTTTCTCGAACGCCTTGTGTAATTAAGAGGGGTTGACTCGCGGGTGACGTCACTTAATTATACGGCGGTTGTACACGCGCTTGGATTGCGGTCTGGGGCGTGACAGCAACATTCTTATTTTCATTAACCCGGCTAGGGGTGTAAACGAATCGAATCGAACCGAATACTTGATAATATTATTCGTATTCGTATAATTATCGAATATTCGTATTCGTATTCGGTTAAAATTCAAATCTTATTTTATATTCGTATTTGATTCGTTTGATATATTCGAATATATTCGAATCTTTTTCGAATCGAATTCGAATATTCGAATTCGAAAAACATTAAAGTTAAATTGTGAAAATAATTAAAATTATGATGTATATTTTGCTCCTTTTAACTCATTTTCATATTACATATTTCATACGAAACAAAATATATTTATACAAGTCACTTCAAATTTAATATCAATATAAAGAAATCAACAGAGAATTTTAATTGTAAATTAAGCTATTTTTACCAGGTAAAGTAAGAGCGTTTAAATTAAAATATGCAAAATATTTACATGAATATTATGTTATTAATATTTTTACATTGAATTATATTTATTTATAAGAAGTACTATATATTGTATGAATATATATATATATATATATATATATATAATTCGAATATTACTCGAATCGAATATCATAGTATTTGTATTTGTATTCATAAGGTATTCGAATCAAAAACAGATTTGTATTCGTATTCGTATTCTACTTACGCGAATTCGAATCGGCATTTTCGAATTCGAATCACGAATCGAATCAAAATTATTCGATTCATTTACAACCCTTTACCCGGCCATGTTCTTATCCCACTACAACTTTATAAGGCCTTATGCATGTTAATTTTTTTACATTTAATTTGCCACATATAGATCCATTGCTGTGAGGCAAACTAATATTTGAGATTTATTTATTTGCAGTGGTTTTTTAATCTTAACTTATCAATTCAAATATTGTTATGTGATGGTTCTAAAAAAGTTTCACACTAAATATCATTAACGTTGGTTTTGATAAGAAATTGTGACATATATTCATTGTGATACAAAATTACGTACAAAGAAAGCATGGGATGAAAGGGAATGAGTAATGCATGCACTATGTGAAGCCAGGGGTTTATACGACATTCTTACTTTGTGTTTGTTATTTTGGATCATATGTGTACATATACATATCATGTGGTTTTGGTTTGGGACACAACATTCATGTGATAATTATTGATATGTTCTTTTTAGGTTATATTGTAAAGTACACTACTTAATGAATTTACTCAAGATACTAACAAACAGAATTTTATATATAAGCTGACCTTATTTTTTCAGCTTTTCACCATACTACTAAAACAAACACTGCACAAATTAAAGAAGTGTAAGAACCACAGCTCTGGGAAGATAGGTATAGATAATTCGAGAATCATTTCATTTTCTATGCTCCAGACTCACCAATCTAGCATTAGGACACCCTCTGCTCTGCTCCCCAGTCCCCAGACATGCTCTTATTACGTACAACAACCAAAACTCTTATGAGCAAAATAGTGAGAATGTGAAATGTATAAAACTATATATAGTACGTACCTACCATATTAATGAGAATATGAAATGCATTAGTAAATTGGTGCGAAGATGAAATGTTTAAAACTGTAGTTCCTAAAATTTCTAGTTGTTCTCCCAATACAGAGCTCAAAAGTGCATGCAAGAAACCAAGTGATAAAATAGCTTCACAATTCTTGAAAGAGATTTTGCCATTTTGGATCACTGTTGGGTTGATGACACTTTTATTACTTGACTTTCAATTTTTCTACTTTTAGTCCTTGGATATTGTGTGAATATTATCAAATTGACACTCTTGGTCTTTCCACTATGATTTTGATACAACAAGTGAAGGACTAAAAATGTCACTATCATAATAGTCGGATGACCAAAAGTGTCACTTTTATAAAAGTTGAAGGAATATATGTGGAAATTTTCAAAGATGAGTACTAGAACTGTCTTTCGCACAATAGTCGAAGGACTAAAAGTAGAAAAACTCAAAGTCGAATATCGAAAGTGTCAGTGACGTAATAGTCGAAGGACTAATAGTGACAAAAGGTCATTCTTCAAATAAGTGTAAAATAGAAGTACGTTTTTAAAATTTCACAAATTAGAATATTTTTTCAAGGTTGGACAAGAATACATCAACATACTTTGGGCCAGCCACCGATATAAGCAGTTGTCGTCGGTCGTCGCCGATATTCGATATGCGGTCTCCGTTCGAATAGGACTAAAACTTAAGTCTTTCACACATAGGACTAAACATCAATTTTCACCCTAAATAATCCTAATCTAATTAATTAATTGCCCCCTAGTTCTCTTGGCCAACCGGGACAGACAGTTGGTGGTGGGTCAGTCCGATAGTTATGGCGGCGCAGACAGCGTAAAATTGGCCGAAAATCCATTCTGGAAACTTTCAGCGGATTTCAGTGGGCGGCGGCCGGAGGACAACAGCGGTGGCCGATGGCAACAAGACCAGCGGTGGCCAAGCACATATATTTATTCAAATTTAGGAAATTTAAAATAATGTAGTTCTATTTTCTATTTTAACCCATGTTTTAATCTGCAATTCAATGATCTTTTTTAAGTTGGAATTGTAATGTACAAGCATACATATCTCAATTTCTTCTTTGAAGTTCAGAAGTGTTTAATTTGATTTAGAAATGATTTCAAATTGTGACTATCTTTTAAGTTTGAATATATTTTTGTATTGAATATGTATTTTGGATCACTAATATTGTCATTTGGATGTTTGTTGTTTATGAACTCTATTCATTGACGGCAAAATTACTTAAAATTTAGTTTGAAAGTTTGAAACCCCGTTTTAGCCTGAACCGATAATTCGGTTTCTAATTTACTCCAATAGAGTCGTTGATTATGGGGTGTTTGGAACTGATTCTGCTTCTGCTTCTTTTTTAAAAGCAGAAGCAGAATCAGAATCAGTTTTCAGAAGCTGGTACCCCCCAACTTCTAAAAAACTGATTCTGAGAGTAAATTAGAGCTCCAGAAGTGCTTCTAGAATTTCACCCAAACACTCCAGCTTCTGCTTCTGCTCCCTGAAGGAGCAGAATCATTTTTTAGAATCAGATCCAAACACCCCTATATTGGAATACAAATCTGGTTCCCTTGCTTCAATTGTTCGGAAGCACAGTTTAATTAAGTCTAATTGCTCCAATGCAACTTTTTTTTTTTGTAGAGTTGTGAACCAGTCCTAAAGAATAATAAGTTAATAAGGTTAAGGAGAGACTTGTACAAAATTTTATAATAAACTCTTTGACTTTTCATCGATTAGATCATTTATCATTTACGACGTAAATAACTTTTCATTATTTGTGACTTTGCATCAATTTAATAATACTCCTTAATGCAAAGTAAAACTTGTGATTCTACTTATTTCGATATTATGTACATAGCAAATTTTATTTTTATTTCTATTTCATACCAAATACAAACAATAAAATGTTGAATGATACCCACTACTACTTCCGCCCCCTAAGTTTGGGACAAAGATATATGGTGTGATTTTCAAGAAAAAATGGAGTTCTGTAATTGTATTAATTGATAAAGTGTGTGTAAAGTAAAAATGAATCGTACTCACTCAAATATTACCAAATATGTATAAGACAAATTTAATGAAACAAACGAAAAAGGTAAAACGGCACAAAGTTAGGGTGACGGAAAGAGTAATATATAGGGAAGATGGAAACTAATAATCCAACCTTTTGGCGGTCTTCTTTCAATAATCCCACCTTTTGATTATTCATGAATAATCCAACCTTTGCACCTCATCTTCATTCATTGGTCCCTGGTCGGTTAATGACCTACTATTCCAAGTTATTTTCTTATCTTTGCAAAATATTATCTTTGTGAAAGACAGTGGCGGATCTAGGCATCGAAGGTCAGTGTATGCACACATACAGTCGTAGATCCAAAAGTTTTCTAAAGCGGGGCACTACCGGATGGATGAGAATTGGTCGGGTCGGGTCGTATGCAACATTGGTCTACTTTGTCTAGTATATACAAATTATTATTTTTAACTGGAATTGATTATTCAATTTTTTTTATCGATGATACATATTATCATCCCTGTAGACAATTAAATCATTTTTATAATTAAAATTTACATATTTGAAAAATACATATTTCCGTAAAGTCTCAACGTTCAATTTAAACTATAATAAAAAATTGATTTGTTAGATAAGTAAATAAAATGAAACTATATTGATCGTTAAAATTGATTTTGCAAATCATTTTGGGAGAGATGAAATAGTAAAAACAATTCTTTAATACTCCATCCGTTCTTTAATAACTGTTTCTTATTCCACTTTGATCTGTTTTTTAATACTTGTATTTCTTCCATATTAGGAAAGTTCTTGAGATAAAGTTCTTGAGATAAATACACTCACTTTTATTACTTTTACCCCTTTTACTTATATCTACTACTTTTTCATTCCTACTTTATTATCACTTTAATCTTGTTAATATATTCTCTTTCCTACTTTATCATTTTTCCCATTTTATCATCACTTTACTCTTCTTAATATACTCTCTTTCCTACTTTATCATTTACCCTACACACTCTATAATACCCCTACTATTTTTATCTAAAAACCCATGCACAAGCCTAAAACTCTAAAAGAACAGTTAATTTTTTTTTGAAAGCTAAAAGAACAGTTAATTAAGAAGGGAAGGAGTAACTATATGATGTAGGAGTTAGGACTGAGTAAGTCTTTAATAATAAAACGATTTTAAAAAAACATGATGTAGGACAGTAGGAGTGAATTCGCTGCATTTGAAAACCTGGGGCGAATAGCTGAATAGCACTTCATGTATTAAAAAAAATAAAAAGGATGGAGCAATAAGGCTGTGCACTTCAAAAAATATCAAACAAAGAGTGTAGCACTTGAAGGTTTCGAACATCTAACGTGAAGCCAAGGAAGAGTTTTGATATCATCATTGTTGCCAGATAGGCTAGTAACAATTATTGAGGTGAAGCCAATGCTAACCCTCATTAACACATAGGTCCGCCCCTGGTGAAAGATGAGATTTATGGTATAATGATTTGCAAAGATAAGAAAATAGCTTGGAATAGCAGATCATCAACCGGTCAGGGACCAGTGAATGAAGATGAGGTGCAAAGGTTGGATTATTCATGAATAACCAAAAGGTTGGATTATTGTAAGAAGACCGCCAAAAGGTTGGATTATTAGTTTCCATTTTCCCTAATATATATACTTAGTAATGATTAATCTATACCATAATGTAAACTTTCGTCATAAATACGCCACAATGTACTACTATAAACTTAAAATATAGAGGACAGATCATATCAGGTCGAGGTCATTTGAGACTCTTCCCGATGAAATTTTTCAAACATGTTTTTTATCAAGTCTAGTTTGTTCATACCAAATTTTAACTAAAAATTCAACCGAGAAGACAATCAAATAATTTTTTTACAAAAACTTTGCTTTGTATATGTAAACAATGCAATTTTTTTCAAAAGTTTATTTCACTTACTTACCGATTGAATTTTAAACTGATATTTGACGATCATAATTCATAAACCAACCAGACTTGATAAAAAAAAATTCACCAAAAAGGGTCCCAAATCCCTACTCTAAACATAAAAATGTGATTTTACTTGCTCCAAAAATAGGAAAAAGAAAGCAAAATAGACGACGTGGCAGATAAGCAGTGGTGGTTACCCAGCCATAAAATGTAGGATCGTGGCTCACCAACCCCCTTTCATGCTCACCTACATCCATCCAAAGCTAACCAACCGCCCGCCTCCGTCAATCTAACGCCGTTAGATGACAACACCAAACAATCCACTATCACTCTCTCCACCTAACCCCTTCCCACCAATTCATTTCATTATCTATAAATTCCCATTCTCCGCCGCTCTCCACCGGGTGTCACCCCAACCACCACCTGTTTCTCCGGTATAAAATTATCCCCCAAGCTCTGGTTCAAAATGGATCTTCTTCTCATAGAAAAGGCCCTCCTGGGCCTCTTCTTCGCCATCGTAGTTGCCGTAGTTGTCTCTAAGCTTCGCGGCAAAAAGTTCAAGCTCCCGCCGGGCCCGATCCCCGTGCCGTTGTTCGGGAACTGGCTCCAAGTCGGCGATGACTTGAACCACCGGAACCTCACCGAGTACGCTAAGAAATTCGGCGACGTCTTCCTTCTGAGAATGGGGCAGAGGAATTTGGTGGTCGTCTCGTCGCCGGAGCTCGCGAAGGAGGTTCTCCACACGCAGGGGGTCGAATTCGGGTCTCGCACGCGGAATGTTGTCTTCGACATCTTCACCGGGAAGGGTCAGGACATGGTGTTCACCGTCTACGGCGAGCACTGGCGGAAGATGCGGAGGATTATGACGGTCCCGTTTTTCACCAATAAGGTGGTCCAGCAGTACCGGGCCGGGTGGGAGGCGGAAATTGAGAGCGTGGTGGAGGACGTGAAGAAGAATCCGGAGTCGGCGACGACAGGAATCGTATTGAGGCGGCGGCTGCAGCTTATGATGTACAATAACATGTACAGGATCATGTTTGACAGAAGATTTGAGAGTGAGGACGATCCTCTGTTCATCAAGCTGAAGGCATTGAACGGAGAGAGGAGCAGATTGGCTCAGAGCTTTGAGTATAACTATGGAGATTTCATTCCTGTTTTGAGACCATTTTTGAGAGGATACTTGAAGATCTGCAAGGAGCTTCAGGAGAGGAGGTTGAAGCTATTCAAGGACTTCTTTGTTGACGAAAGGAAGTAAGTTGTTCTCGTATTCATTCATTTTCTTCTTCAATCTTGTCTTAATATTTGCTTATTCAGGAACTTTTTCTACAATTAGATCTGTTCAAAGTCACAATTTTTTCTCATATTTAATCAGTTTAAAAGCACATTAAACCGAATTACTTTACAAATATTAGGAATTGTGTGATCTTGATAATTGAATCCTTGATGAGTCCAATAAATAAATCCATATGAAGAAATGCAAGTTTAAACAGTACTAAAGGTTTCCAAATATTCCGTATAGGGTGATTGCCTCAAGGGTCAACGACTAAGATACAAGAATTCCGTATATTACTCCACTATTGTTGGGAGAAAATTCATTTGCGCTATTTTCTTCCCAACATATATTCATTTGCTCCTATTTTGGAAAGTTTTTAATGTTTTATGACTTTATCCTAGGGACTAAATAAATTTTATTTTGGTCCTATTCTGTGAAGTTTGTAATGTTATATGACTACTATTCTAGCGATTAAATAAGTCCTATTTTGGGAATAAAACATAGTTAGTCCAATTTTTAAACTATTTTCATCGTTTATTCCCTTTTTAAGCAATAATAATCTTTCTTCCAATTTTGGCTCTTATATCATGGATCGATTCATGTTAGTCGATTCCAAAATCTTTTGGGAATAAAGCTTGGATGTTGTTGTAGCAATGTGGTTAATTGTTGTTGTTGTTGCAGGAATATTTCAAGCACAAAGAAGATGAATAACAACAGTCTCAAATGTGCTATAGATCATATTCTTGAAGCGGAACAGAAGGGGGAGATCAATGAAGATAACGTCCTTTACATTGTCGAGAACATCAATGTGGCCGGTATGTCTATATACTCACAATCTCAGATTTGTTGTGTCACATTCTAACAGATACTGTTTTTTTAACTTCACTAGTTCCATGTTTTCTCAACGCACTTGGCTGATATGACGTACTCCATACAACCATTTTGATCCAAACTTATTAGAGGGTGACCACTTTTTAGAGTACATGGCAAAGATTTCACCTCCTCTTAGGGTATGTTTACAAACAATTAAACAAAAAAGTGATTATTAACTTTTAGCTTAAAAAAAGCTCAAATAAAACACTTAAAAGTTAAAAGTTGGAAACTGCTTTTTACTTTTTCTGTTACACAAAAAACACATTTCACCAAATACTACCAAGTTTTAATTTTTTTCAAACACTACCAACTTTAACTATTAAGCACTTTCTTCAAAAACACTTTAAAAGTCACTTTTCTAAAGCAAAAGTAATTGAAAACACTCCCGTAGTATATCTCTATTATATAAGGGTTACACCTAATTATAGCCCTCTAGGCGAGACAATAGGCTATTAAAACCTTGTTAACTATAGGAATGCGGTTATTATGAATTAAAGTAACTTGAATGTGTAAATAATACTCCATTCGTATCTTTTTATTTGTCCCACTTTCCTTTTCAATACTTATCAGAATAAGTGCCAATTTCCTTTTCACCCTAAAAGCAACTATAGTGCCGCTACAGTACAAAAGCAAACGGGGTAGATAATATGATACGGAGGGAGTATTATACTACCTATATCCTTTATAATTTTACCAAGATTGAACGACACTTTGGATAAAAATAAAAACTGCTTGTTGAAATTTGTGTAGAGTAGGGTTGTAAACAAACCAAATCGAGTCGAATAATGAGATTTTGTATTTGTATTTGTTTAATTTTGTGAATGCGAATTCGAATTCAAATATGAAACGAATATTAATTTCGATTTGTATTTGTATTGTTTAACAATACGAATACTTAACAAATCATATACGAATATCGAATCAATTTGAACATATATTAAATATTAATCAAATATCACTTTAAAATAACTTTTCTTATACTCCGTATATTTTATATTTTTATGTTGTAAATGCATGTTATGACTTTTTTTTTGAAAATGTATGCTATGACTTAATATGTGTTTTTAGAATTTAAATTTAATGGATCAATGCATTTTTAGATGGTGCACAATATACTAAAGTGAATTAATTTTATGATTAATAAATATAAATCTATTTCAAACTTTTTGAAATAAAACACTAACACACACATTATAAATTATACTTATAATGTGTGAAATAAGTTGATAATTGTATATATCAAAGTCAAACAACTCTAATTTTATTCTTCAAATCGAATACATAATTATTTGTATTATATTGAAAGACATTTGAACCAAAAAAAAGATTTGTATTCATATTTATATTCCGGTTCATTACAAATGGGCTTGGAATGTGTATGCAAAAATGTATATATGGGCTACACTTTGAAGGTATTGCTATCTTTGAAAAGTTATTATAGTGTTATTACTATTATTATTAATATTTATATTAATATTACAATTATTATTAATCGGATATATTTGATTAATACTCGAATCGAATACATTGATATTCTTATTTGTATTTATTAACAACTCGAATCAAATTTAATATTCTTATTTGTATTTGTATTTGAATTTTCCGAATTCAAATTGTCTTATACGAATTCGAATCCCGAATCGAACACAAATTATTTGATTAATTTACAACCCTAGTGTAGAGGGAGTGAAAAATAGTAATAATAACATATTAAATGCTTAAAAAGAAAGTGGTTAAATATACATGACAGCAATAAAAGTATATACGAAAAATATTATATAATGGACACATAAAGTATATATTTAAAAAGTACTCCTTCCGATTCAAAAACAAGTTCCACATTTGACTTCACACATATTAAGAAAAGAAATTTGACTTTATTGTGGAGTGCACTGTTTGGCACTGTTTGGAACTGTTTTGATGTATATAATTTGCCAAATGAGGAAAGGTTTGAAAGTGGAACTTAATTTTGGAACTGTCCGAAAAGGAAAGGTGGAACTTGTTTTTGAATCGGAGGGAGTAAATGATAACATATTATCGTACTCCTTTCAAAAAAACATATTATCGTACTGATCTAATATCATGTGTTTCTTTAGTATTCTTGAAAAAATTAATCAAGTCATAAATTAGAATAGATTGTTGATTGCTTGTAATTAATAATTTGTGTTCTTTTTGGCAAATTCCCTTTACTTAAATTGAAAGTTCATGTTGATTGCTTGTTAATTGAACACACTATTTAATACGTAGTAGTTGAATTAGGCCAGGAGCCTCTTATTTCACAACTGCACTCTGTACTGTGAAGGAAACATTGGACTTTCACTAACAGGGAAAAAACTGCCCCAAAATATCTGTTGCAAAACTGCAAAAGTAACTCCTTGTTTGTACGGCATTAGGATAGTCTTGGATGAATCTGTACCATCTTTTTGTAAGGCTAAGTTAGTAGACAGTACCCCCCTTATTCTTTTTATCAGCAATTCAGCATGATAAGTAGTAGAACTGTTAAGAGTCCACCTGAAGATTTTTTTTGTATCAAATGACCTAACCTTCTACATTTCTAGAGAAAAATGTTTTTACAATCTATTTTAGCCAAATGAGCAAGTCCAGTGTTCCTAGAGCCTTTTAGGTGAGTGTTTTTTTGGTTGAAATAGATGAAACAAATCAATTTTGTGAAAGGGAAGCATTTTGAACTTCCATTTTAGCGAAATAAATTAAATTCAGCTACCAAAGAAGCTCTTATTCATATGATCAATGATCATAATAAACTAATTATCCATACCAAACAGGACCTAACTATTTTTTGACTTAACTAGTTAAATATTTGGTTGAAAATGGATTTTATCAAACTATTTATATCAGAAAATTTAGTAAGATTTTGGTTCACATATTATATGTATGTAATAGATAAGAATGAATCTTGCTGGTTACTAAAATAACTTCATGTTGCACTAGAATTTGGATTTGACAATGTTGCACCAATACAATTTCAAAAAGAGATATTACCCGAAATAGGACTAAAAAGGTTTGAAAATTCCAAAATAGGACTATCATGTTTTTATTCCCAAAATAGGACCAATTACTATTATGTTTTGGCAGTACCAGACTTCAAACATGTCACTATTTTCCAAACTTGGCAGTAATTACTCCTATTTTGGGAATAAAAAACATGACAATCCTATTTTAGAATTTTCAAACTGTTTTAGTCCTATTTCGGGAACTTTCCCTTTCAAAAAAGAGTTTCATGTTAGCACTAAAGAGATGCAACATGGTATTTTCACAAGTATTACAAGAATGTCACTGCTCAAGTGTTCATCTTTAGTTGAACATTGTTGAATTCAACCGTAGTTAAATTCATTTTCATTTCTCACCTTAAAGGCCTCTTCTTACCGTTACCGCACCTAATTCAATAATTACAGCAAAATAACACTTTACACATACTGAACAAACACAAAAAAGGGTGATATCCTTGAGGGAGATGAGCACGGTAAGTGCATATTTCAATTGGTTACAAAATATATGCCTGGCCAACTCAAACCTATTAAACGTAATTTCTTGAATCTAATTTATTAATAGAACTCTTATTTTCCTTCTTTACCATAGCAAGTTGTTTCATAAAATGTCCGACCTTCTTTTGGTTCAGCTGCTTACCATATACTCAGTCTTCAATAACAATCCATTTATATCATGTGCAGCAATCGAAACTACGCTCTGGTCAATTGAGTGGGGCATTGCGGAGCTAGTCAACCATCCACACATCCAGAAGAAGCTCCGTCATGAGATCGACACAGTCCTCGGGCCTGGCGTTCAAATCACTGAACCAGATACCCACAAGCTTCCTTACCTTCAGGCCGTGATCAAGGAGACTCTTCGTCTAAGAATGGCCATCCCACTTCTTGTCCCACACATGAACCTCCACGAAGCCAAGCTCGGCGGGTATGACATTCCGGCTGAGAGCAAAATCTTAGTCAATGCATGGTGGCTCGCAAACAACCCGGCCCTTTGGAAAAAGCCCGAAGAGTTCAGACCTGAAAGGTTCTTGGAAGAGGAGAAGCACGTTGAGGCCAATGGGAATGACTTCAGGTTCCTGCCCTTTGGGGTAGGGAGGAGGAGCTGCCCAGGGATAATCCTGGCGCTGCCCATACTAGGGATTGTCTTGGGGCGTATAGTCCAGAATTTCGAGCTCTTGCCGCCACCGGGGCAGTCCAAGGTTGATACCAGTGAAAAGGGCGGGCAGTTCAGTCTTCACATTTTGAAGCATTCCACTATTGTGTTAAAGCCAAGGGTCATGTAATTCCGCTCGTGGACGATTCACACTTGTATAAGCCTTAATCTGATGAATCTGTTGTAGTCTTGCCTTTTGGTGTAGTGTAATAGCATGTTTTGATCTAAATACTCTTCCAGTGTATTATTTTAAATCATCACTAATAAAGTTTCCACAATGGTAGAATCTGTTATTAAGAGTTTGTATTGTTAGTTTCATCAATTAAAGGTCAAATTCATAAGAAATTAAGAGTAATGTCTACTTTTAGGGATTCCACAATAATAGTACATCTGTCTCAAAAAATTCTTTCCACTTATCTTTTCGGGATGTCCCAAAAAAATCTACCCGTTTCCCTTTTTGGAAAGGTTTGTGTGTAGGGCTGGATTTGGGCCGGGTTGGGTCCCGGCCGGGCATAGGCCCGGGCGGGCCGCCGGTTCTGAATATGTGGGCCTGGGACCGGCCCGGGTAGCCACCGGGTCCGGGCCGGGCCAGGCCGGGTCTCGGGTCATTTTTTTTCCATTTCCTAATTAACCCCCCCCCCCCCTCACCCCCAACCCCCCAAACCACCCCAAATGGCCCAAAATACCCAGCCCAATCCGAAAAGATAAAAAAAATTGAAAAACAAGCCCGAAACCGGGCCCGAACCGGCCGGGCCGGTTCGGCTTTTGAGTGACCCGAGCCCGCACCGGGAACCACCCGGGCTGGGCCTACCCAGACCGGTCACTGGCCGGGCCACCGGTCCGGGCCGGTTCAGCACAGTACCGGTCCCGGGCCGGTTCCGGGTCGGGCCACCTGGCCCGAGTCCAGGACTATTTGTGTGGATACCATTCATTTACATTTTTCTTACTCAACCACAACTATACATTTCCACTTTATTCTCCCTTACTTGAACTTCGATCCAAGTCAAACCGAGAAGAATTTTTTGGGACGGAGTGAGTAATTCACACTCAAAGTATCCATGAAAATAATTCAAACTAGCAATGTTGTTCATAAGAATAATTTGGGTGAATTCAAATTAATGCTCATTTAGTACTCTTAATTCTTATTCCCACTTTTCTTCCGCACTCTTGTTCTCGGTTCAAACTCAAATTAAAATCGGTTTCATCTCAAGACCATTTTCACCATGCATATGTGATTTTGTCTAGATTGGAGCATAAAAATGTTAACCGAGAGTCTGAGACGAAGAGTGGTGAAAGAGAAAATGAAAGTAGAGGTTGGGAATACTAATGGGCATTTGATTGAATTCACCTCAATATATTCTTGTGGACGCTATTGCGAGTACAGATTATTTTTATGAACACTTTTAACTGGGATTATTATTGTAGACTAAGAAAAAGACCAAGATTACTGCTCTTTATTAGATAAAGATAAAAAGATAATTGTGGACGAAAATGCATCTAGTCAAGTTTTGGTCACAACTCACAAATTTCGTTGTATGTGGACGAATCAAATAAGGTTACTGGAAAAATTGCAAGGTTTTTAAAATACTCAAATAACGAAAAACTAACAAATTCATATTTTTTAACTAAACAAACACATAAGAATGTATTTCATACATAACAATAATAAATTAGAATTTGTATTATCAGTATTAGTTTTTTCAAGCTTTCAACAAATGTACTAGTAACAAATAACAAGACTAGCTATTTGAACGCTTTTTAGTTTTTAGGATGTTTTTACTTGAGTGTAATTTGTTGGTCTAGTGTGTTCTGATCTGCTCTGGTCTGATCTGATTTCTTTGTATTTTTATAATTATCTAAGTCCGATCTGATTTGTTCTGATCTGATTTGTTCTGATCTGGTCTGTTCTGATCTGGTCTGGATTGATCTGATCTGGTGTGGGTTGGACGATGGCATCTGTATCATTAACAGCGTTTTAGATTTGCAAATCTGATTTAAAATTTCATATATGGAGTATTTTATAACACACATATTTATAATAATATGGCTAATTGGATGCACTTTGTTAAACTACTCCCTCCGTCCCACTATGATTGTCCCATTTTACCATTTCGGTCCGTCCCGCTAAGATTGTCTCATACCTTATTTGGTAAAGTTTGTGTGGTTCTAAATCATTTATTCTTACTTTATCAATTCAATAGCAACCACATAAACCCACTTTTATTAATAACCGTGTCACCTTCTCTTGTCCCAAACTTAGGGGGACGGAGGTAGTAGCTAGCTCGTTCTATATTATGCAAATAGTGATGAATTTGAACATTTTGATTTTTGACAATGAAGAAATTGCTTCATTGCTTGTTGCAGTCAAAGTAGCTAAGAACACTACGGACAAACGTAAAAATTTACTACTAGTAATAAGTACGTAATAACGACTTTAATACGAGTATCAATGAGTTGAATTAGGTGTTTATTTTCTCTCTTTGGTATAGTATTTAATCATGATGTTCACTTCTCAATACATTTGTTCTTCCACTGTAAGAGCATCTCCAATGCTAAAACGTTAACGGTGCATACGTGGCATGGGAAATAACCAATTAAAAACAATAAATACAATATCTCTCTCCTTCTTTCCACGGTCTTATGTGTTTATGGTAAGTTTTTGTCTGCAATGTCAATCACAATGTCAACATTTAGACATTGTGCTTGACATTGTGAAGAAAAACTTACCAAAATGATGTAAGATCCTTCAAATAAGGAGAGAGATATTGTATTTATTGTTTTTTAATTGGTTATTTTCCATGCCACGTATGCACCGTTAACGTTTTAGCATTGGAGATGCTCTAATACTGTATATTTAAACATTTACTCTATTTACCACCGATGCTCAAGTACCCTAGAAGTCAATTTCACTCATATAACTTGGCCCCCACACCTTATCGTGCTTTGAGTTAAAAAACGTTCCCATTTGACTATTTGAGAGTGGTATTACAAGTATAATTTCTTCAAGAAAAAAAGAGTATTACAAATATGACTTCTTTCAAAAAAAAAAAGGAAAAATGTTTGAATAGACTCTGCCACCGTACCAAAAACATAATTGCAGCCCTTTTATTAAAAAAAACATCAAATAAAAACATTTTTAATACTAAAACAAATGATCAAATGAGTCAGATGTCTGGATGACAACTTTCTATAGCAGTTCATGGGTTGATTTGACAAAAGTTTTCTATTTTTGTAGAGTACATACTTCGAAGTAGGGGTGGACCTGGGCCGGGCCGGTTTCGGTTCAGGTCTGGGCCCGGCCAAGCCTTTTTTCGGGAAAGGGGGAACCGGAACTGGCCCGGATAGGCGGCGGTTCCGGGTCGGACCGGTTCCGAGCCAGGCCGGTTCCGGTTCAGTATTTCGTTTTGTTTTGTATTTCTTATTTATTTCATCCCCCACCCCCCAAGCCCCTCGGAAACACCCAACCCAACCAAATCCAGCCCAAACCCCAAAAAAACAAAAATAAAAATAAAAAAGGCCCGAACCGGGCCCGGCTGGGCCGGTTCACCTTTTGCTTGATCCGGGCCTGGAACCGCTTAACCCCTCGGGCCTAGGCCTGAACCGAAATCAGAACCGGTTTCTCAGACTGGACCGGTTCTAAACAGTACCGGGCAGGGCCCATTCCGGGCGGGGCGGCCTGAACGGAGTCCATCCCTACTTGGAGTGGCCTGATAAACTTTCTCTCTTTCTTCCTTTTGTTTTTCTTTTATTTTCCTTTTTATTTTTATTGTTTTTGTCTTCCACAAGAACTTACAAATTTAACTTCCCTTTTTCATTTTACTTCATATTTAAATCTAAGAAATCTTAAAAGGAGATCTAAAATTCTCTTTCTATTTTCATGACTTTTTCATTAACATACACTCCCTATATTTTTTTATTTATTACTCCCTCCGTCCTCCAATTAAGTTTCTGGTTTAACTTCACACATATTAAACAAATAAATTTGACTTTACTAGGGAGTGCACTGTTTTGCACTGTTTAAACACTGTTTAAACACTGTTTGACACTGTTTTAATGTAGATAATTTTCCATTTTCCAAATACAAAAAGTATTAAAGTGTGAACTTAAATTAGGGACTACCCTAAAAGAAAAGTGGGAACTTAATTGGAGGACGGAGGAAGTATATTTTTGATTTGTTTTTATATAAACAACTTTGAAATTTAGTTACTTATTGATTTTTATCAAATCTTCTAGTACAATTCAAATTGAATATAGTTTTTCATCTTAGAGCTTTTCCCAAATATGAATTAGGAATCACTGCATGTTACTTAGGAAATATATTGTTAGGAAGCAATTTACTTGGATTGGAGTTTGAAATAAAATATTTCTAAATTATTATAATAGCCAATGCAGGTAGGGGCATTTTAGTGATGAAAAAATGTTGGTGTAATCATCTAGCTTTATGGGTGGTACAATAGGTATTGTCATCTGTACTCTATTTTTTCCGTTTTATTTCTGTCGCTCCCAAATGTTACATCTCTGTTTATCGTCAAGTTGAATACACCTCCCCTTTCCATCATCACTCTCAGCGGCTCCTAACCCTACACTCACGCTGCACGCAGCTCACCCTATCCGCCCCCTAACTCCACCGAGCTCCCATAGTTTCCGTGCAATTCGAGTAAAACTTTCGCGCTTCCTCACGGCCTTTTCACTGTAAGGGTCCTCTTTCTCTGCCGCTTTTCAATTTCTTTTTGGTTGTTTGGTCCCCTGTTTATCGCTCTCTGCTCTGGAAGATATTAATTGGGAATCAAGATGGGAAAAGGTGAAGTTACCATTTTAGGGTGTTGATGAATGAATGATATGATTTACTCAAATGAGCAAGAATGAATGATACTCCATATGATTTAGTATAATATAGTGTGAGATCTGCTTCTTTCCGTGCTTTCTTTGCCTCTGATTTACCAAAGTATTGAATGACAGCATGAGTAAGGTTAGTATACTGTAATACACTGCCTAGACACCTTATTCATGCCTTGATACGTGATATGAAAACTAGGAATAAACACTTTATTTGAAGGGTATGGGACTTGATTTCAGTGCACTAAATGATATGGTACAAGCTCTAAGTTGTAAATTTTGGTTGAAGTTCAATTTCAAACATTTTAACATTTAGATAAACTGTCAAGTATTAATGTATTATGGCTACTCCAGTCTTAAAATAAAGAATGATAGAAGAAACTTTTGATAGATTTATTGGTAAGCAGGTAATAGGTATATGTAAATGTTGTAATGTTGTGGCAAATACTATTACACCGGCCTACCTACATATCTTTAATGTTCTAAAGGAACATGATCCTAACTACAATTTGCCCCAATCCCCCGGAACTTCTAAGTGACGTGCTCATGGACTACAACGGCTAGATTAGCAAATTACTTGATGTTATGTCATTGGTTATGTGTTGATGAGTTTATGTCAAATTTCACTACCTAAATATAACTCAGCTATTTTATTTTACCATCTTTTGTGTTTTCTATAAATCGAAAAGGATTCATTGTTTAATTACCATTTTTTTACATGTAAAACAGTGTTGCAAATAAACTTTGGTTAGGTGGACACTGGACTAGCCCCTATAATTTTCACCATGCAAGTAATAGAGTGGATTATCAAATGGGTGATTCAAATGATCTGACTCTGATGCAGTGTACAGATTTGTTAATCAATCGATACAAATAAAAAGTTAGTAGTCTTGCAATAATAAAGGGATATTTATTCTGCTAAACATTATTTTTATTTGTCCGGAACAACAACAACAACAACAACATCCAAGCCTTAGTCCGGAAAAGAAAAAAAAATTAACAAATTGATTAATGAT
Organism: Cuscuta epithymum; assembly: GCA_945859915.1. Taxonomy (NCBI): domain Eukaryota; kingdom Viridiplantae; phylum Streptophyta; class Magnoliopsida; order Solanales; family Convolvulaceae; genus Cuscuta; species Cuscuta epithymum. The sequence goes on along the minus strand of CAMAPF010000341.1, from coordinate 30,695 downwards.
TTGTCATTGAAAATGCATGTGTCTTATCTGCAGTATATAGTGTCGGTTTGGTGAATTTATCTATGATATTCATGTTTACGCTTGGTTATTGGCTGTAAGACTCATTAAATGTATTGTAGATGGTTATTTGCTTGGTCTGTAAGCAATTTCAAAGCTATCTTTCGCTTCGGCATTTGATGGTTTTTATAAACTATGTAAATGTGTTTGGATATATATTATTAATATCTGTACCCTAGGGTCAATCATTTGTACTCCTTATTAATATCTTAGGTCTCTATTTTATCCCATCTCTTAACGTGACCTTAACAACAAATGTCTGTTTTGTTGCGTCCATAGATCTCCTTCCATCCACAACGATCGTTACCCAATGTTCTGGCCGTCTAGCAATAACAAACAAGTGCCAGGTGTATCCCTTAATCCCTTTAGATCTTCTCTTCATGGCTTTGTGTGAATTTAAGAGAAGCCTCCTTGATTGCTCACCGGCTTAGCATGTAATCAACTTCCGCTCCCTCCTTGCGTTCATTGTCCCTGCCAATACTGCTATTGCTTTACCTGTTTCGTTTTCTATTTTCCATTTCCTTTATTTGATAAACTGCAAACATGAATACGGCCATTGCATCATTTTCTAATTTTGTTTAATATTAACTGACCCTCATGATTTTAATTGAGATTAGTTGTGAGTTGTGACTATTTGAAAAGTTTATTCCCTGCAATAGGAATACTGGTCTTGGTGTAGTGGCGTTATGTCTTTGTTTCCGTTTTTCGCAGTCTATGTTATCCCACAAGTTCATAAGTCAGATTTACCATGTTAGGTTAGCTTTTACTCCAATAGAATGGTCAACTTACCCCAAACAAATATCATACTCCGTATATACAAATGCAGGGACACTTTATGCCTATGTTTTCACTTTCCCCGATGTATGTTAGCCCACTGCTGTAAAAGTGAGAGTCACTGGGATATGGACTATTGTACCTAAATTTGATCTCATGTGTCCGTTGATAGGCGTGTTACATGTTTGGTTGATTTACAGGCAGAAATAACTGGTTATGGCCGGGAGGATGTAGCATTTGGGGATGGAGGACAGTGTGGTGAACTATCCATGATTTTTGAATGTTGTGTTGCCTAACCCACACAGCCTGGGTGTAGTGATGGTGGCAGACTTACATGGGGAGGTTGTAATATTGTAATATGTATGTCTAAGTTAAACTGTTAAAGACCATATGCAGTAAAAATATTAACACATAAGGTCCTTGCTTGATATTGAATATTCCCAAGCTTACACAGTTACACATATGACTTTATGGTAAGCTTGTTTCACCCTAAAGCTGAGTATTGGCGTATTGCAGGTTATGGGTGAATACTTTTCAATCTTAAGAATTAAAACAAATACTTAGTCACTATTTAAACACTCTTGGAATTGAAGTCCTTCAATAACCTACGACAGAACTACAAAATGTAGCTTTGAACTTGAGTATTGCTTTATCGTTACGAAATCAAAATTGAATTCTTCTGAACATTTTCCCATTTACCACTACAAAATGTAGCTTTGAACTTGAGTATTGCTTTATCGTTACGAAATCAAAATTGAATTCTTCTGAACATTTTCCCATTTATCAGTGTTGATGTGTTCTAAATAAATAAAATATATGCAAATAAATGTTATTGAAAAAAAAATATAAGACTATAATTTTAATTTTAAAAATTATGATTACACAGAAAATTAAATATTAGCATAAAAATATTAGTAAAATACTTACAACAAATGTTTTTGTCAGTATTCAATTACTGTTGAACTTAGAGAAATGGAGTGCACAAATCGCAGAGAAATGGAGTGCACAAAATGACAAAACTAGTTTTTATATCGAGTGTGGTCCCCTTTTATTCAATTTATAAATGTCATTCCCAGTTATCCGAATTTAAGTAAATGTGATATTCTTTGTTAAAATTGACGAAAAATTGTTATTCCATGTCTTAACTTTGACACAATTAAAATGGTAACTTTAGACATTGTAAGAAACTACACACTTTTCTTATACATTTTCTAATCCTTCACACCGGCACGTTTTCTCTAGAGTTAGCACATCGACAAAAAAGACACTAGACATAAAAATTAAAATTTATCAATAGTAATACTACCTCCGTTCTTAAAAAAAATGTAAAAGCTAAGATTTTACACTATTCATATTTTCTACTTTAACTACATTTAATTTATTAATATAATAATATTATTTTATGAAAAAATATTGTTAAACATGTCTCATTGCGTTTTTTTGTAAATAAATTCAACTTTAAAGTGAATTATAATGTCAAAATTATTGTGCTCAACCCAAAACTCCTTTTATCGCTCTCGTCTTCCCAGGCCCCTCATTTACGCAGTAACCTTTGTTCCTCATGTAGGTGATGATGTAGACATGTTAACATGGCCATTGGCCTGTATATATGCCATCAGGTAGATAGGCTGTGATTCCAATTACATTTGTATTTACTATGTGAAGAAATTACGAGATAATTTAACACATTCCAACCAGTGAAGGATCTCGAAGTTCGAATCTCTCTCTATGAACAAATCAGACACTGTGACTTGCACAACTCCTCTGTAACATGAGATCTTACCACGAACCCTAGCCAGGACACCGATCTGCGCTTCATCTGCAAACTTTGAAGCCATTTCGGCAACCGCAAGAACATCTGGCTGACTTCTCCGCGAGAAGTACGGAGAAGTTAAATGATTCAGCCAGAGCACGCACGGAATGCATCCGGTGGAATCGTCAATTGTGAATTTCAGAAAACTTCCAGATTTGAACTCCCTGCTCACGACCACGCCGAGAACCTCAACCCGCCAGACGCGAACGCCATTGCGGTTGAAGACGGTCAGATCTGACGGATTCGGCTTAAGATTTTGTAGATCAAAACCGAGAAGCTTGACGTGCGTATTGATCAGAGATGGCGGGGCGTCCATTTCTGTCCCTCTCCGCCGCCATGAAATGGAGATTTCTCATACTGCACATTCGAGTACAGCAATTAAAAATCTATTCAGGGGATCAAAAACTTTTAAAATGAATTTTAAGGTGTAAAATATGAGTCTAATCCAGGCCCCCAAATCATAAGTCCTTAGAAGGATCAGAGGGAGCAGACATGACGACTCTGATTCAATTTCCGTGCACATAACCATGCTTCCTTCATTATTTTAATCCAGAGCATCGGCTTATTGTGCACGGATTAATATAACAAGAAGACTATATTACGGAATCATTATCATATTACCATACTAAGAACAAGAGGCGCAGGAGATTACCAGAAAGAAAATTAAAATTACAAGACAACAACTGGAATAATTCTGATATTGTTGCTTGGACATAGTGATAGCCTCGACATTATATAAGCGGTGATGATTGATGAAGAAGAGCAATATGGGTTTTAGGGTTTTGATAGTGCGATAACAGTAGTCTCTTAATGGGCCAGTAACAAATTCGGCACAAATCCCACATTCACACTTTTCTCTAACCCAATTGTTTCCTAATTATAAAGGTTTTGGGAAATTTTCACAAATAGGCGTTAATTGGAAAGTAATATTAATATTGTTACCTTTCAATATTTCTTTCAAAAATATACTAGTAACGCTTTTGTTTTCAAAAATAGCCTCCTGCTTTAAAACACATCCGCATGAGCACGTGTTTACCAAGAAGTACAAGAACCCTCTACTTTCCATATACGTCACTATACGTGTCCACTGCTTTGCATATACGTGTTCAACAAAATGCATTCAACATTCAAAATTGAAAATTTTGTAACTTCAATTTAAAAAATTAGAAAACGAGATTTTTTTTAAAAAGTAAAATCAGAAAAGTGTAAAAAAGAACTATAGGAATACAAACTCGAATAGCAAAAGTTTAATTTTTTAAATATAGGAAAAACTGTAAAAAAAAAAAAGAAAAAAAATGTTTTTTTAATGAATTTTCTAAATTAATTAATATAATCTATATAAAAACATAAAATTCATAAAATATAAAAAATTCCAAATTCTATAACAATAATAAAATGAAATTTTAGACTAAAAAAATAAAAATAGTAAAAATCTAAACAAACCTGAAAATTATAGACCAAATATGGAAAATAATATAACATTTGCTTTGAACTATTAAAAATATGAAAGCAATAGGAAATTTTTATGAAAAATTAAATTTTAGAAACACGGAATGCACACAATGTAAAATATAAAAAATAATAAATTTCAGTTTGAAATAGTTCAATAATATCATATGTAGTATTAAAGTTTATAAAATACGATAAAAAATATTTTTTAAACCAGAAAAATAATTTAAACAAGAAATCATGTAAAATATTAATGCGAGAAAAAATGTAAAAAAAGAAAAATAGAATTTGATATTTATAGCATAAATTAGAAAAGCATAAACTTGAAAATAAAAATGAAAAATGCGTAAAATAGTTTTTTTTTTATGAAAACCTGTTTAAAATAGTTCAAAATATCAAAAATATTAAAGTTTTAAAAAGTTACAAAAAAAGGACGTTAAATTATAAATAAAACGTGTAAATAAGATAAAAATGTTTTGAAGCTATTAAACAATATGAAAAGCAAATACAAACTTTTGTGAAGGAGTGATTATTTAAAAAAAACTTGAAAAATATGCACATTAGAAGAATAAAAATAATACAAATATATAACATTTAAAACCTTCAAATAAACCAAATTAATTTTATAAATAATTAAAATTTAAAATATTCAAAACAATATAAAAACCAGATAATTAATGTAACCTAAAGAGTGTAATATTCAAAAACTCAGTAAACAAAAGAACTTAATATTTTTATTATTATAATTATTGTTTTATTGTTAGTTTTTGTTTCAAATTGTTTCTTTTTGTTTATAACTCTGAAATATTTGTTTCTTATTGTTTTATTTATGTTTCTAGTTGTTTATATTCATAAATCAGAATTTATCATTATTGTGTTTATATATACAACTATATAGATTTTGTCTTTATATATGTTTCCTATTGTTGCACTATTTTAATTTGTATATGATTACTTTTTGTTTCCTTTTGTTTATTTTTGTTGATGAATTTCAAAATTTGTTTCTTATTGTTTTATCTTTCTTGTGTTTTTATTATATGAAATTTTGTCATCTACACACACATGTATAGTGTATTTGCACCAAAATAGAAAAATACCTAGAAACATCAATACAAAAATTAAGAAAAATAATTAAAATCGGGCATTGTTAAATATCAACAAAAAGCAACAAGATGCAACAAAAAGCAACATGATAAAACAAAGAGAAACAAAAAGAAAAAAACAACATAAAATACACACATTTAAATTTGCCTTTTCATATTTATCATTAGAATTACAATTATCATTATACAATATACTTGTATAAGAGTGTACAGACAAGATCGTTTTCTAAATATACATTTACACATAACCTATAACATATATAGTACTTCTTACAAGCAGACTTGCAGAATACATGAACTACAAATGTCTCTGACAGCTTTTATTTCAGCACATCCTAGCTAAATCCCTCGAATCAAGATCAATTCGATCGGTTTCCAGAGATAGAAGTCTCAAGCTTGCTATTTTCCAAATGCATATACTCATTACTGGGGAGTGGAGGAGTTTCCCTGAATTTCAGCACATATGTATGTTCGAGTTTTCTCTGAGAAGCTTCGAAATCTGGGTTAAAAATGTGATCCTTCAGAACGAGAGAGAGTTTTCATTTTTCAAATCTTTCCAACTGCAAATAGAAGGCAAGGTTACTTTGTTTTTTTCTCAGAGTTCTGTTACAAATAGATTGCATTGAAAAAAACTGGTTTACTTTGTCAATATATTACAGACCTGCTAAGGACACAAGAAACCAAAATTGTGTATTAACTGAGTTCTAAAAATTCAGTTTAAGAACAAAAGAGTAACATTCTGGAGTAAAAAAGAATTAGTAGCTTTTAGAAAAATCAACATGTCTTGGGAGAATGACATTCAAGATCGAAATAGACATATTATTTGTTAGCTTTCACTAATACTACATTAGTCTGTAATCAAAGCATAACCTCAAGGTCCACACCTTTGTGGCAATTACAAATAACATTAGCTGCAGTCTAAATAATTCTGGAGAACAAAAATATGTGTGGTTGAATATTAAGAACTACAACATGCTAAGAGATAAAATATGATGTCATACTAGAATAGCCTAATCCCTATAGCAAGCAAATAAGAAATAATTAGAAAATCTCTAGACCATCCTCCTGACCCTGAACTCCACATAAGACTAAACCATCCCCCTGACCCTGAACTCCACATAAGACTAAATAGAGTAACTACTTGCTGTGTTTGAATACCTGGCAGTAGCAAAATAGCAGCATAGAAACCCCCCCTATGCATTCGAACTTGCAACCCAATACGATTAAATCTGTCAAAATGTAAGAATGAAGTTCCAACAATGCATTGTATGACATAAAACAATTATATACGAAAATTAGAATATTTTCATATGAACTCACCAAATTCGAAGTGTTTAACAGACATCAATTTCAGGAAAATTATCAATATATGGATAAGCAATCGCGGATAAAAAAAAAAGGATAAACAATCAGGTGAATTTTTTGAAGTGGCTATACTGTATTATTAAATGTGAACACGAATGAGAATTGCTCCTACATACAACGATTGCCTCTAAATGCGTCTTCCGGTGCCACATATTAGTTTTTTTTACTCGACAATTTCAGAATTCAGTCAAAAGGAATTCCAAAAAACGGAAATTAAATTCTGCAAAAAAAATGAAAAATCTGCTTGGAAAAGGAAAACAGATCTGGAAATACAGATTTTGAATGAAGAATTTGACCTGACTCGCATCTCATGTGCGGATTGACTCATCGGCATCCGGCGAACAGTCCTGAGTATGAGCTCCGCCGCCTCTGTCATAACGCCGTCTGTCGCTAAGCAGAGCCGCCACTCGCAGCTCGTTCCTCCAGCGCCGCTAGTCTCCACTTGACCGATCTCCAATTCGTCGCAACCTTGCTCTCCTCGGCCTTCCACCGACTCTCCTTTGGAATATGTGTTGCCTGCGTCTTGCTCGTATATGAATAGGTAGGATAGAAAGAATAGTTAAAAGTGAAAGGAATAAACATTATTGAAAATACAAAAGGTTAAAATTGAAAAGGAAAAAGAATTGGGACACAAATGATATGTCACACGCGAAAGTGACCTTAACCGGATATTTCCACAAAGGTTTTTATATAGTGGAAATTACCCGTTTGGCCCACTTTTTGGCCCATATATCATTAATGTTTCAATTGTTTTTCCTTTTCACTTTTAAACTTTTATATTTTCAATTATATTTTTTTATTTCAATTTTAGATTGGTTTCTGTCTACCTCCTCTGTATATCACCGGGGAGACGGAAAGCAAATTTCCTATTACCGTTTCTCTTCACTTCTATGAGGGACGATAGGAAGTTTGGAGAGCGCTCTCTTCTCGGGAGGGAGGATTCCACGGCTAGGATTGGCACCGTCCATGGAGCTATTTTATTCTGGAGATGGAGGATTAGGAATCCTCCATGAATCTCAATGAAGAAACGGAGGGAGTGCTCTCGATTCACACCGGGTATGCCGGAATCCAAGTCCGAAGCTCTGCAACTCCATTGAGTTCTTTACATGATTTGAATTCTCTATCGACTATCACAAGTTGCCTTTCTCTCCATCATATTTAATTTTATGCGCCTGGAACATTGCTTTGTATAATCAATCTTGTCTGTTGCGTTTAACGATTCATAATGTGTTTGAATTTCTAGGTTTTAGAGCATCTGATGGAGTATATGGCCCAGGAACCCCCGGCCCATAGACTCTTACTTCTCCCCCGCAGGCCCATTGAGCCCAAGGAACATTCGAAGCCCAAATACAGCGGCCCAAGTCTCAAAGAAACCCAAAATACACACTGAGGTGCCTTCGGCCTCCTTGGCCGAAGGCTCCAAAATACAGAGGGCAGCCAGATTCGAGCATACGAAGCTACTGGGAGAAAACGGCAGAAAACAGGGGACTTCGGCATATGGGGCCCCCGACATCAGGGGGGAGCCTTCGGCTACTTGGAGCCTTCGGTCACAACGGAGCCCTCAGCTACGTGAGAAGTCTTCGGCTAAACAAACTCAATCATCGAAGATTCCCTTTGAAGAGAGCCAACCACCGCATTTAATGCGACGTCACATCCACCCACCGCATTTAATGCGGTGAACATGTCACTGCCGGTACCACCCCGATTGAGGTGACCCTTCGGCCGTTGGATTACTGACACGTGTACTCTCATCGCATTTATTGCTACTATAAATAGCAGCCCTTATTCTCCTTGTAAACCACGCTGAGTTCATTTAATAAAATCGACTCTCTCTCCTCCTATTTGCTCTAACTTCTCTCTAGTTATTCCCACAATAACTCCTCAGATAAGTTACCCCCCGAGTAGACTGTCCATCAGCATCCATACTTAATTTGTTCAAATTAGAGTAGCTGCATTTTTTCTCACGCCATAGTGATTTGAAACATATGTGTTACAATATTATGCTTCATCTTGTTTGGTTTACTTTAATATATTCCTTTTTGCAATGTGAAGAGGATCGTGGGCATGTCCCCTAATTATAGGGGCAGTAAAATTTGTCCAGACCTCTTCACTTTTGTCATCATGAAAGGTCTAACAATTTCAGCAGTTTCTCCTGCTTATCATTATTGTTCTTACCTAATGTTAATTAGACTGGAGCCAATAGTAGAAGACAACTTAAAGATGAGTAATTTTGTTATATTTGTCTCTTCTTATAGTGACAATTTCCTCCCTGAATTTCAGTTAGTTTATTTAAAAGCTAGAACAATGGTATGTATTATGTAACTTTTTGTTTTGTACTGAGCTGCTTTTATGCCCCGGCTAGAACAATGATTTATGTATTATGTATCTTTTTTAATTGCGCTTCAATTCGTTGAGCATTTGAGCCAATACAATACAAGCACTTCTTTTTCAACTATCACATGAAATAAAGTCAATTCCTTGTTCCAAGCTGTGATGTCTTTTCCTTGACACATGCATACATACGTATAATTATATAAATATACATTAGATTTACATTAAATGTGCAATTCATTTGAAAGCCATCAAACATGTTATCTCCCTGTCATGATATGGATTATTTAATTGCCCTGGTCTTGAGTTGTTATTATATTGTATGATCGGTTCTAATTTGCATTTGCTTATTCTAACCTTCAGGTGTTATGATCTAATGGAGTCTAAAAGTGGGAAAAGAAGTCTAGTAGTAACAAATCCTTGTTCTACGAATCTCCTCAATAACAAAGAACTATGAAGCTTGTATTTATGCTGCAAGTGTATTGCTCGAAATTCATATTTCATATTTGAAATGGTGAAGGTGATTAGTGATGTCATTGACACTTTTTTTGCCTTTTCGTATTGATCCTTTCCCAGATTGGTTTTTATACTTTTGTTTGCTTTGTGATATTGGGAGTCACGCTAAGAAGATAAACTTCATTTGTTCATCATGGAAGCCATTTGAGCCCCCACTAGATCTTAGCCTGGGTACCAATATTTGTGCAGAGCAACACTAAGATAACATCAAAACTAGAGATGGAAGATTGGACTCCTAAGAACATGTTAAAGCAATAGGCAAGGAACATGAAAATGGTACCCCTGGGGCATGTGTTGTCTATAAGGTCTTTCTATTATCTCCTTTACTCTTATACATCAAGATGACAGGTTCCTTTTACTAAAAGTTTGGGATTATTTCATACCTTCATGTAGTGAGTTGTAATATTCGATCAGCTAGTTCCATTTTTCTTTGGATCCTTGTAATAACTGATTCTGACATATGTGATTGCGATTGTGTTCTCATTGCAGGCTTATAAAACAAAGTACACGGTGAAGATGATGATACTAAGATTGAAATGAGGATCACTCAGGAAAATGAAGATTAAGATCGAGTCAAAGACCTGAAGGAATTATAGAACAACGCTAAATAATATGATAGATATATGTAATAAATTAAAACAATAGATTGAATTATATATTTATTGTAATAATTTTATATGTTGTTTTTGTTTCTTTTTGTTGCATTGTATATGTTGTTTTTTGTTGCATCGTGTTGCTAATTGTTGCATTATGTTACTTTTTGTTGCACTGTGTTTCTTATTATTGTTTATTTAGAATTTTGCTATTTATTTAGATTTCTGTTCTTTTTTGTACATAAAATAGAAATATCTAGATGGATTTAGATACAAGCACTAAAAACTAAAAATGTTAAATTTTGTTTATGAATTTGAAAAAAAAAAACAGAAACATAAAGAAACAATAAAAAACAAAAAATTCAGAAATGGCAACAAAAAGAAACACAAAGAAACCATATGCAACAAAAACTAAAAATAAAATGATAATAATATAACAATTAAAAATTTAGTACAGAGTATAAGACTTGCATATCTATTTTACCGCTTACACAGTGACATGGTTGTATTATCTTAATCAATCCAACTCAAAACTGGTCACATAACACACGTACAAATTTCTTGGGTAAAGTGCATTATTATTCATTACCCTCAATGACTCTATTCATAAGGAGATGGTTCCATCTCTCCGTCAACTTTTTCGTCAACTTCCCCATTAGCCTGCTGCATTGGCAAAGGAGGCCGGGGCAGGCAAAACATGTTGTATTGTCTTGACCAGTGTCATCTACGGTGCTTCACTCTCTTCCTCATCATCAGTTGCCTCACTTCTCGGACAACGAACATCATATTCCTCTATTATCGAGTAAATTTGAGATAGAGTATATGATCTAACATTGATGATGTTCAAAATTTCAGCTTTTGATATATTAAAGCGCATCATTTTTCTACAAATTGATTAATAATTTCTCTAGTCTAATTACTGTACACAACAATTTGTTCTAAATAATCAAAAACCTTAAACTCAGATGCCAAAATTGGGAGCATGACACGTGCAACACCCTTTCCCGTTCCTTTTGATCTTAGAAACTCAAGCACCTCAACATTGGTGAGTGCACCTTCATTTGCTTTAAGCATCTTCATCACCTAAAAGCATAAAACAATACTTTGACACCTTTTAACTTTTTTTTTATTTGTTCTTCAAATCCAATTATCAGGAAGAAAAATTGTGATGCCCAGGGGTTAAGCCGATAACGGAGATACAGAAGGCAGCTGCTCAAACAGAACTGCAACAAAGTGAGAAGTGAAATTGAGAGAATCACACTGCCACGCATAAGGGGCGGCGCGCGGCTACGGCGTTTGGGGCTGTGGCGGCGTAGAGAACGGCCGACTACGAACTGCGACTCTGGCCAACTGGGACTGCGTCCTTGCGAGTCGCCGGAGTAAACTGGTGCGATGGATTGGGTTACATGGAGTTCTTCACGGGGTTCGCTGGATTGGGCGTTCTATTGTGAAAGAAAAGTTCAGCGAAATCTATTTTTGAAAAGATAAGCGAGCAACGACAAAACTGATATTTTTTTTTGGCTATTTGTGATAAATTCCCTTTTATATACTCGAAAGCTCCTGTGTGGGCCTGTGGGGCAAATATATACAAAAAGGATACCGAAAAAGATCATATTTACTAGGGGTGGGCAATTCGGTTTACGGTTCGGTTTGGTTAACCCAAACCGTTATGCACACCCCTACTATTTACACAAAAGTACACAACCAATTAGAGCTCTTTTGAGGTTTAGTCTCGTAGATCCAAAAGCCCAACACACGCTTTGGATATTAAGGATGTTTTCTCGGTTAAAAGATGTATAAAATATAAAACAGTGAATTAAGATTTAACTCAGAAGCTAACTTGTATTACGTAATTCTGTGATTACACTGAAATTGCCCGAACGGTACGGTGGGTCAGTATGAGTTCAAATACAAGAACAAGAGTGATGATTCTATTGCTAAGCTCTGAGTATGAAATTGCTAACTCTTTACAATGTATTCAAGGCGGGTATTTATACTAAGAGGGGGTGGGTGATATGGGCACGTGGCCGAACCCGGTAGGCTGTTACCTCTGCCATGAGCGCACCCATGCCTCTACTTGCTATTGCCATATTTCAGCATTAAATGCGGTTTCCACTTGATGACTACCCGTCCGGGTAGCGCATTCGGTGTGCGGAACCCCCTTTTGTGGGTGTTTGGATGTCAGTACTCTGTTGATTATCTCAAGTGAATAAATCAACCCGAATGCTGTTCAGGTACTCTCCCGTTCGGGATGTCTTGGACCTTTCCGGTTGTGTTGGGCTTCTTGTTTGCCCTGGGCCTCCTTTATGCTTTGGGCTTGGCATATTGGGCTTGGGCCCAATACCCCAACAAGCTCGTTTGGTGGTGTTGAAATTGGCTGAATCGGTTGATTTCGCTGAAATTTATAAAGTTCTGGTTGAAGTAGTTGTATTGGCTGATTCTAGTGATTTATGAAAAAATTATACTACGTATTTTATTAATAAAATCAAGAAAAATTATATGAAAAATTTCTAAAATGGTCGTCTACAGTAACTTCAGCCAATACAGTCATAAACGTAACTCCAACCATACTTTTTCTTATTATTACACAATTCAGCGCGCGCAATTAAAAGTTACATGTTTAGTTAAAAAAATGATTGTAACGGAACAAACGAAGAGAATGCAAGGGAGGAGTAGTATTGGAGATGCATCAATTTGGTAAAGCAAGACAAGTAGTAATGGAACAAAAGAATTTCTTTATATAACTTAATGAAAAGTTATTTTTAAAAAAATATATACTCAATTGATGTTTTAGGTGCAGGTTGAGATGATTAAAAATTCAGTGGAGCTACGGTAAAATTATTATGTACAACCTATTGAAAATAATACAAAATATGGCTTTTTAACAAAAAATATCTGTAGGACATGGAAGGGAGTGAACAAGTGAGACACCAAGACACCCATGGCAGACACGAAGCAACATTGAATGCAACCTATTTGTTCTTAATAGTTTCTTTAATCCATCAATTGATTTTATGTTTGGTGATATATAATGTCATGTGATTTTGTATTGTAATGGATAGAAGAAGAGATAAGCATCACACTTATGCACCGGTAGATGCATCAGATGCAATAGCAAATTGCAGCGGGAGAAGAGAATTGCATGCAAGACCCTACTTAAAGATGACTATTGATCCTTCCAAATGTATCACAACTATTAAACATGCTGCAATTGCATGTTTTTTGTTAAGGAAAAAGACTAATATGTAATTTAAAAGGAATTGAAATTGCAACATCCTTTTTCTAACTTCATATTACATCTCATTTAATTTCATGTTTGTAGGAATGAGATTGTTTTCAAAATGTGTGGCGAGTTGGTGAGCTTAAAAGAAAAGCCCCATATTTGTGGAGAATACTGCAAGCAATGTGTGGCGACATGGTGAGCTTAAAAGAAAAGTCCCATATTTTGGCGGATATACTAAATCCCTAGGTTTTCATTTGCATGTATTGTACTCCATACTATTCTTGTAAATTTTGTTTTAATACAGCATTTAATTTTTTTCGCTTCCGTGTATCACCAAAAACATTCCCTGACACATAAAAAAGCGTTAAGGACTTGGTAAATTTCTTGACACACTTATAAGTCAACAAAAAATGTAAAGGGATTTGCCAACACATGTTTGAGTGTGAAGAAAGGTTTATCCTAACATTGTTTCTAGTGACACTTTTAGTATGTTGGCAAATCCTCTTAGAGGTCTAATTGCCACGACTTTCACCTTTTTTGACACATTTTGTTTGTCATAGAATGTCAGTTTGCTTGTAGTGTTTCGTGACGATTTTAGATCTCAATTAAGAATCTTACATTCTTACTTCATATTATAGATCTATATATTGGTGGCATATAGTATGATCATTGTACATTATAATTGACTTGTTCAATAATATTTCTGAAACGTTTAACAAATATTATCCTTCGCTTCATGTTAATGTAAAGTGATTATTTATATTTTATCTTTTAATTTCACACTTCACTGCAAGTGATCTCCATTCATAATTAATATTTAACTTGGAACTCACATTTAAAGAGTAACCTTCATTTTGAGAGAGTTTATATTACTAGTTATACAACTGATTCGATCTATATAGGTCAATATATACACCAATACATTTTTAGACCCAACACAACATTAAATATGTAACATATCTGTAAAAGTGTTACATATTTCTCTAATGCAACACTTTTTAGACCTAATGTGACACTTTCTAGAAGTATAAATGTTATATTAGGGACTATATATAAAGTGTTACAATAGGTCTAATGCAACATGAGCGAATGTAATGGTAAAAAAGTGTTACATTTTCTGTAATGTAACACTTTCCAGTAATATTGTAACACTTTTGGGTGATACATTAGGGGTTAAAGTGTTACATAAGGTAAAGTCATAAAGATCGAGATCATATCTAGAGGTTAAACAAGTATTCTCCAGTACAGTCAATACGTAGTTAAATCTATATGTCTTGATTAATTCTACTCTCCATCTCTGTTGTACCACATATTTGGGCAGGGCTGATTTACTTTAAGTAAGTCATTACTTTCTCAACATCAGATCTCTGGAAAGGCTTAAACAGGAAATCTTTAGCTCCTCCTTCCAAGCACCTGCAGTTTGTTGTTGCACAAATTAGTATGAAAAATACAATTGTAGTTCTTATTTACATTTACTGGCACAATTTTAAATTAATTCAGTACATACTATTTAAATTTATATTAGTACTAGTATTACTTATTTGTAATCAAACCTAAGATAGTTAAATATTACACTACAAATTCTATGAAAATGAAAAAAATGAATTTAAATGTAAAAAATTCGTTATTATGAAAATTAAGGCAAAGCGAGATGATTTACACTTTTACCAGATATTTATAGGAGCACTAATTCAGAATTGGGAGACGTTTCTCTAAGATAGATTTTTCACTAAATAAAAGAACACTAATGTAGTTTACAAATATCAGATATCAGGGATTTATTTCTTAAAACAAAACAAAATAATCCAACATCAATTCTAACCTTTATTTTTTAACAAAGTTTTTTTTTTTTTATAAAAGATGAAATATAAAAAAATTATAATTAATTCTTAACAGTAACACTTTTTTTTATCAAGAACAAATAACTTACCATGAGTCAAACATTTTAAATCGAAATTTCAATATTTAACCGGGGCACTGAGAGGAAAAACTAACATTAAGTAATGATGGAGTAAGAGTTTCAATTATTGGGTCATTCTTGGCATACATAAAAAGTATACAAAATGCGTACATTATACCTAGGTACACAGGCACTTAGAAGGGTTTTAACATCAAATTTTGTCCCCTTTTAAACAAATTACTAATGCACACTTATGTATACTAAGAAACTTTCTTATCTTAATTATTTGCGGAGTAGAGTATAATGATGGAGAGAAGGTAATTACTCATCAACCATTCTTGGTGTACACGTTTTTGTACCCATCAGTACACGCATGTGTCTGTGAGAGTTTTTTTTTGTCTGTGAAGCGCGGTCCACAGACATAAGTTCGCTTGTTTTGTCTGTGGAAAATTTCACAGACAAAACAAACCAGCTTTTGTCTGTGGACCACATTTCACAGACAAAAAAAAACTCTCACAGACACATGCGTGTACTGATGGGTACAAAAATGTGTACAAAAGGAATTTTTGAATTACTCATTGACTCGACTAGGAAGATTCTCTGATGATAGTATCACAACTGGTATTTCCTTCAGCTTAGGAGATTCCTGTCATTTCAATATAGGCTAGCTTAGCTTGTATCACAGTTTACATAAATACGGAGTATGTATAGTACAGAAAATCGTGCAAAAGTTATTGATACCTTGACTTTCTGAAGCAGTTGGTAGCCAGTCATCTCCGGCATGCAATAGTCAGTCACGATTAAGTCCACCTTACGCTCCTGCATTTTATTAAATTCGGCGAATAAATAACATGCTACATGGATCCATCCACTTCACAAATTAAGTACCAAGTCATTTGTTTTTAAAAGGAGGTACGAGTTAGATTGATACTCGAAATTACATAAAAAGGGTCAAATAAGTCTTTATATAAGAGTCTATGTCCGGACATCGTCAATTGGGGCGGTTCCCGGTGGAATTTTTGACAAATTTTTTTGAGCATCTTATTATTAAATCTAGTTTACTCATATCAAATTTTAACTAAAAATTTAACCGGGAAGGCATTCAAATTTAACAGTCTAGTTAAATACGCAGTTAAAATTCTCGGTTGAATTTTAACTGCGTAGTTAACTGCCTCAAATGGCGACGGCCGGACAGTAAGGACTTATTTGACTCTTTTTATGCAAGTTTGAATACCAATTTGACTCTTACCTCTTTTTAAAAGAGACTTTCCTTACTAACCCCCAATTGCAAGAATAAAAGCAGTAAAAATATTGCTTATGAAAAACTTAATGATGGTCAATTGTTCATATCTGGAAAAATTACAAGCATGCGAGTTATTTCTCTTGAGATGAGGTTTAATCCCAAAATCTCCTTGTGATATAGAAAATCGGTGCATGAGCTCCTATGGTTGAGAAAATGCGTCAAACTCCTATGTGTTATTGTTATTAAAATGTGCAGAATCCCTTATTTGAACAAGTTTAATTGTCAAATAAAAGAAAAATAATTAACATTTTTGTATAATTTGAAGTTTTTGACAAATTTACTTGAATATTGAATCATACGGAGTATAATATTAAGAAAAATGATTTTAAAATTGTTAAATTTATTCACAAAAGGGTTCTGCGCATGTATAATACAGGGGGCTTGATGCATTTTTAAATCACATGAGGTTAATGTATACCTCAAATTAATGTACTGAATTGCTATATCAGGAGGGGTTCCATGCATTAACCACATGAAACGGAGTATTATTTGAATAGTATACCTCACCAATTCAAAAAGGTGAAATCGCTGTCGGGTATTGATTCTGAAACCTCAACTCATTTGCCTCACTTAATTTGAGCTACCATGCAGTGTTAAGATCTTTAATGTTGGTTTGAGAATTGGGTTTAGAGTTTTAGAAAGGACGACTCTTGATTGCTAAATATACATAGTAATAATAATAAGTATAATGATTTGGACCAATCAAATACATAATAGGTACAGTACCTCATTTTTTAAATGGGTTTCGGAGTTGTCACCTAATAATAATCATATACTCCGTACATAGTCTATCCCTTCCAATGCATGTATAAAAAAAAAGTCATTTATACAGTTCAGACTTTAAATAGAATCCAATAAAGAACATCAACTATGGTAATAAACTACTCGTATTTTAATTGCATGCACTAAATTTAGATGCGGGTAAGAACTTTAATTTGAGTTGAGTTTTTACTTTAATGAGTTTTATCCTAATTATAGTTAGTCTCAGACCATACCAGACTTAAACAGACCAGATCAGATCAGACTTGGATAATTATAAAATACACAGAGACCAAACGTTTACCAGACCAGACAAGTTCAGACCAGATCAGACCAGACCAGCAAATTTCAGTCCAAAAGAAAACATCCTAAATTTAGAGTTTGGCTCTTACCATATTATCCAGCAATTCGAGTGCCCGCGGTCCACTATCAGCGACGGTCACTACAAGATAAATACACCAAAACACTTCATATTACTATTTATATCTAAAACATAAATTTATTTACTTCCCCCGTTTTGATTTCTTTGACACGCTTTCCTTTTTTGGACATTTCAAAATTAATGTTACATTTCCCATTTGTTAAACAAAACAGTGCAAAATAGTGCCAAGCAGTGTCACAATGTTCAAACAGTGTCCAAACAGTAAAATTTACCTCCCAGTAAAAAAATCCTTAATCTTTGGAAAGACAAACTATGTCAATGAAATTGAAACGAATGGAGTATATTGGACTAAAACATAAATAAAGTGCAAATGTACAGTTGTCGTTTTTTCTTTAAATAAGACTTATTGACTCCTAATAGGGAAAATCTTATACGAGTACTTTTAATAGGATCAAATGAGTCATATCTCGGAAATAAAATACTCCGTATATGTAATCCTATTTTTGCATTTTGTCTAAATTTTAATCATATTTAGAGTAATTTCTATATATCGTATTACTCCGTAATATATACTACGTATATAGATATATATAAATCTACACTATAACACACATTAGTAAGAAGTTAATATTAGAGTATCATGTTTTTTATTCTCTAAATAGGAGTAAATTTCTGCCAAGTTTGGCATTACAAGGCTTTTAACATTGCATTTTTTTCCAAACTTAGCAGATTACTCCTATTCAGGAAATAAAAAACACGATACTCCTATTTTGGAATTTCAAAACGTTTTTACTCCTATTTAGTGCAATTTCTGTTAATATTATCTTTAAAATATATATGTACAGACGACTTATTCCACAATAAGAGTATTTACTGTTTCCACACCGAAGGTAAACAGAAAAACAAAAATAAATAAAGGCAAGGATATTAAATCTTATGACACAATTTAATTATTAATGTTAAAAAGATATCAGAGAGAGTAATAAGAGACCATTTTCCATTCCCCAAGACCCAAGTAATAAGAGTAATAAGTCATCATTCTTTTAAAATTAGACTCTTATGCTTTAAATAAATACGTAGTACGTTTTGCATTTACCTACTACATTTTCTTGGATCATCACCAAAATAGTCATATTTTGAAAATAAATACTAGTAAAATTATCATATTTTGTTTAGAAGAAAACTGTAGGTTGCAATTCACTATGAAGCACGGATACTTCCCTAGGGTAGCGTATCGGCGTATCCGATACGTTCCCGTATCCGATACTCTAGGATACCCGTACCGTACGTTCCCGGGCCGTATCTGCAATTTTTTAAAAGTTTCCATTTTTTTTGTAATTTTTTGAAAGTTTCCGATACTCGTATCCTGACGGATACCCGTATCAACTTTTTAAAAAAAAAATCCCAAAATTTACTTAATAAAATTCTAAAAAAAAATGAAAATCTAAAACTACATTTTACTTGGTAATCAAATAATGGGCCTATATGGCTATATCCGAATTAAGTCATTAACTCATACTCCGAATTGGGTACTTGCACTTTTAATTTTAAAATTGTAGTTGTTTGACTTATTTCTCATTTTAAATTAATGACTATTGACTACATTTATATTTCGAGATGCACTAGTGTATATGAGAAATATTATGAATTTATTACTAAGTATCTTGAAAAAGGAAAATGCTTCAATGCAATGAATGGGTAGACATCATAGGATATTATATGTATATATATATATATATATATATATATATATATATATATATATATTCAAAAAAATCTATTTTTAATATTTATAAATAGACCCCTATAACTTTTAATATTTGTAAATACACCCCCATAACTTTTAATATTTATAAATATGGTCCCGTATCTGTATCCTACTTTTTTTGGTTTTGACGTATCCCCGTACCCGTTTCCGCGTTTCCGCGTACCGGTATCGGTGCTACATAGGTTGCAAATAAATGTAAACGTATCGAGTAAAAAAAAATTGTTCTGCACTTCATATTTGTTTTTCTAATTTATTAGCCATATATCTATAGTATCTGAAAAATATAAAAGTTGCTACAAAAAATAAAAGAACCATAGAGGCTACAGCCACAATATAAATATGAACCTACATAATTAAAGATTACATACTACCTTTAATGGAAGAGGCTTGAAAAATCCTCTCAATGAGCTTGCGTTCTGATGGACTGTCATCCACAGCTAGCACGTGGGGCTGCGCCATTGATGATGATGATGAACCGGAAGAGGCTGCTGCTTTCATTTTTTCTGTTTCTTCAGCTGGTCTCAAAATTTAAAAGCAATTAAGCTTAGCTTATGATTAATATATAAGCTTATAATTTACTATAATCCGTACTAGTTATCTGAGAGAGATGAAACAAAGCAGCATAAATCGCTATATATATAGAGAGAGCTAGGGAGGTGATGGGGGTGGGGAAAGAATCGGGAGAAAATCGGGGGCAGAGATATTCTGCGATCTTTATCGGTCACTGCATGGGATTCCTTTAGCATTGCAGCCAATCCTCTCTTCTTCTTTCTGCACTCCGATTCTTATCCTTTCCTATATTCGTCACATTACGTATACTAGCTAGCTAGTACGACGTAGATCGATTTAATTCGTATGTATATATCAGTTCAGTACATGCGTCGAATAATACATACATACAGATAAGAGAGTAATTAAGACATATAGTAGCTCTAGCTAGCTATAGCTAGCTACTTATATACTACCTCCGTCCCTAAATGTTCTTTCTAAATAAAGTGGCACGCTAATTAAGAAAGTGGGAATTGTGTGGTGGAGAGTTGTGCAGAGAAGAGAGAAATGTTGTGAAGCACAAATTATTTGCCAAAAAGAGAAAGTGAAGTTCTTTTTGGGACGGACGAAAAGGGAAAGTTGGAAGTTCTTTTAGGGACGGAGGAGTATATACGTATGTATGTCTATGCTATATGCGGCATATATCCCTAGCTAGCTACTGCATGGATATGCTCGGTCTTCGGATCAGATCAGCTTCCACGTTCCCACCTCACCAAACCGTTGAACCTTTATCTTTTTGAAATTGATGTATGTTTGTGATTTTGTATGTATGTGCCCGCGGCTATAGCAGAGGGGTTGGAACTTGGAAGGGTTGCCACCAAGAGAAATTTTCAAATGTAAATGTACATGTACTTCGTATAAATTATCTATATCAGACTATATTCTACTCCCTCTGTCCTCCTAATTAATGTTTTCACTTCAAATTACATATGAGTACATATTATATTAAGGATGTTTTCTTTTGGAATGAAATTTGTCGGTCTGATCTGGTCTGGTCTAGTCTGAATTTGTCTGGCCTGGTCTAGTCTGAATTTGTTTGGTCTGGTCTGGTAAATGTCTGGTCTCTGTGTATTTTATAACTACGGAAGTCAGGTCTGATCTGATTTGATTTGATCTGATCTGATCTGGGACTGAAAACAATAAAAAAGAAAACATCCCAAGAAATTGACATTTTTGACATTGTTTAGACAACGTTTGCTATTTTTACTTTTTTTATTATCAAAAAAGAAAAGAAGACTTTTTAAAGGACGTTCAAAAAAGGGAAAATGAGAACATTAATTACGAACGGAGAGAGTATCAAAATAGAAAAATAAAATCCATTAATATTATTTTTTAAAATATGATGGACAAATATACTCCGTATTACTTAGTACTCCAACCATTAATTTGCTTGGTTTGAAGTTCAAACTTTACTTGTAATTAATAATATGTTAATTTGAACATAATTATAGTCACTAATAGTTACCCCAACCATCCCACTAACTATGAGAAAAGATGGAGTGACACGCAAATCAATAAAATGTGGTTTATGCGGTTGATATAAAATTGATAAAGTAAGAATATGATTTAGAGTCACATAAATTTTATCAAATTTGGCATGAGATAATCTTAGTGGGACGGACCGAAAAGGTAAAATGAGACAATCTTAGGGAGTGTTTGGGCGATTGCTTCATCTTTAAAAAGGTGGGTTTTTTGAAGTAATTTTAGAGAAAGTGCTTAATAGTAAAAGTTGATAGTTTAAGAAAAATGTGTTTTTGTTTAATAGAAAAGTGAAAAGCACTTTACAGCACCTTTCAACCCGCTTCTATCTTTTACTCCAACTGTTAAGTGCTTAATTTAAGTAGCAGTTATCACTCTAAAACACTCCTTTCATATTTTTTTAAACCAGCATCTGAAAAGCACCTTTTTAATTTCTTGTGAAGATTCTCTTAGCGGCACGGAGGAAGTACTAAGTTATACGGAGTACTACGTAGTATTTTGGGTATGACTTTTTTATTAGTAAATTAAACCTTGTTGAGTAAGTTACCCTCAACCTATTTAACAGAAATATATAAAACTCAAACAAATAATTTTTGAACTTCTTACACTCCGGATATTATTACTACTTGCCTTTTATTTTGCTTGGTTTGACGTACAAATATTAATAATATGGTTGAAAGAATAAGGGGTGTGGTTCAAATTTGAAAAAATTAAAATAAAATGATATGTACCTTTATTATGAATCCATTTGGTAACACCGAAATCAGTTGAATCGATTGATTCTGCTGAAATTTATGAAGTTCTGGCTGAGGTGGCTGTATTGACTGATTCTGATCTGCTGAAATGGTCATGTACAACAATTTCAACCAATATAGTCAGAAAAGTAAATCAACTTTACCTTTTTATTAAACAATTCAGTGTGCGAAATCAAAAGTTATGTGTCTGGTTAAAATGTAGTCCGATAAGTCTGATGACTAATAAGCCGAAAAGTAGAATCACCAAACGGGGTTCTATATATCATTGTCTATTCCCGTGAGCACACACTCAAGCACTCTCACTAAAAGTAATAATTTGAATATTTCTATGTTCATTAATAGGATGTAAAACTAAACTCAAGTAATTAATTTAATTAGTTACTTCTTTGTTCTTATATAAGTTTTATTTTTTACATCCTATAAAAAGGTCAGATAGGCCTCAAACTTACATAAAAAGGTCAAATAAGCCCTTATATAGGAGGCTCTATCTGGTCGTCGCCATTTGGAGCGTTTCTCGGTGGAATTTTTTGATGATTTTTTTTAGCATCTTATTCATTAAGTCTAGTTTACTCATACTATATTTCAGCTAAAACTTCAACCGGGAAAGCATTCAAATGAATTCTTGAAGATAATTGCGCAGTTAAAAGCGCAATTGTCTTCAAGAATTCATTTGAATGTCTTTCTGATTGAATTGTTAGCTGAAATTTAGTATGCGTAAACTAGACTTAATGAATAAGATGCTTAAAAATTTTTATCAAAAAATTCCACCGGGAACTGCCCCAAATGGTGACGGCCGTACAGAGCAACCTACATAAGGGCTTATTTGACCTTTTTATGTAAGTTTGAGGACCTATTTGACCGTTTTACCTTTATTTTTTGTCAATGTGTTTATGATTTAATGAAATTAATTAATTACTGCTGTCCTTTCAAAATAGATATCACGGGTTTAAATTCCATTCTGATCAAGAAAGTTATATTATCATTGAACATAGTGTCTATAGTACTAAGTATGATACGTTAAAAGTCGTCAAAATCCAAACTAGATACGCATGTATGGCCTAATACGATTCCGGTTTCCCTTTATGTGATCCAAAATTAAAGCGGACGAATAGCGAGGCTGGGTTCGCCTCCAGCCAGCATAGTAGGTGCATGTGAGTGAAGTTAGAGAGTGTTTGCAACAACTAAAAAAAGCATTTTCAGCTTTTAATTTAAAAAAATACTTATTTATCAAGTAATACTAATTTTTACTTTTTCTCGACTTGCGTGTGAAAAGTGTTTTTCCCTTTTCTATTACACAAAAAATACTTATTTTACCAAACATTACCAACTTTTACTTTTCAAAATCACTTTTTTCTCAACCACTATCAACTTTTACTACTAATCACTTTTTCCTTACATCTCCAAAAGTGTTTTTTTAAGCAGAAGTAGTTGCAAACACTCTCTTAAATCAATCCTCCGGAGGATACTGCTACTCGTTACTTGCTCAAAAGTCGCGGTCATTGTTTCCAAGGTTGCCTCAAGGCCCTCAACCCTATGGGGTTCTTACGTCCCCACCCAACACAAAATATGAAGAGTTGTAAATTATTGTAACTTAGTTAAGCATAGATGCTAAATCAGTGCTCGTTGTGCACAAAGAATCCATCTTACATTGAGAAGTTACTTTCATACCCCTGCTAGCGAAACTCGATCTTGAGGCACTTGCTCTGAATTTAGGGAGTGTTTGCAAATGCTTCAACTTTAAAAAAGTGATTTTTTCAAAGTGATTTTGGAAAAGTGATTAATAGTAAAAGTTGATAGTGTTTGAGAAAAAAGTGATTCTGAAAAAGTAAAAGTTGGTAGTGTTTGGTAAAATAAGTACTCCCTCCGGTTTTTAATAAACTTCACACTTTCCTTTTTGGGACGGTCTAAAATAAACTTCACACTTCCTTATTTCCTTTTTTGGCAAAGAAATCTACATCAAAACAGTGCCAAACAGTGCCGAACAGTGTCTCAACAGTGTCAAACAGTGACTCTACAGTGCCAAACAGTGTCAAACAGTGCCTCAACAGTGTACTCTACAGTAAAGTCAAATTTCTTTCCTTATTTTGTGTGAAGTCAAACTGTGAAGATTAAAAAAACCGGAGGTAGTACTTTTTTTGTAATAGAAAAGGTGAGAAGCAGTTTAAAGCACCCTTCTACCTGCTTCCAGCTTTTAGCTTTTAAGTGATTAATTTAAGCAGAAGCTGTCATTTGAAAACACTCTTTTCAACTTTTTTAAGCCAAAAGCTGAAAAGTACTTTTTTTAAGCAACCCCAAACACTCCTTTAGTGCTGTGATCAACTCAGCTGTTCATGCATGTTTGATGTTTGTTTTTTCTTTCAGTAACTTTAATTTTTAGCTTATGAGTCTTATCTGTAAATTATTTTATCAAATACTACCACCGTCTCTCGAGATAAAGGAGAGCGATGGGGTTTTTAAGAAAAGTAAAGTTATGTGAATGACAATGAATTGAGAAGTGAGAATAAAATAAGAATGAATTAAAACCACACAAATATTTAATAAATATGATATGAGACAAATATAGTTTCTGATTTCACATTTTAAATTGTGTAACAATCAAAACAAATAAGGTAACAATTGCTTTGTTGTTTAAGAGGCCGTTTGACAACACTGTTTTTCGGCTTATATATCAGACTTATCAGCTAATTTTTTCACCAAACACGTAACTTTTGCTTTCGCGCGCTAAATTGTGTAATAAGCAGAAAAAGTGAGGCTGAAGTTACTTTTCTGGCTGTATTGACTGAAGTTACTGTAGATGACCATTTTAGCTTTTTTTACATATAATTTTTTCTTTATTTTATTAATACAACATATTTTAATTTTTTTTTCTTAAATCAGCAAAATCAGCCAATGCAGCCACTTTAGCCAAAACTTCATAAATTTCAGCAGAATCAACCAAAATAGCCGATTTTAATGGTACCAAAAAGACTCTAAATTTACTGAAATCATTGTAGGTATATCATTTTGGCTACTTTTCTTATACTTTTTCCTCATTTTATTAACACAATCCCTTTAAAACATATTTTTCCCTAATTTACGAATTCAACTGCTTCTACTAGAATTTCATTTGGACCACTTATTAAAACTGTTTCTACTCAGTCACGAAATAGAGACCGATATTAGAGTGTTTGTGTGAAAGTGTATAACTACTTCTGAGGATTCCAAATTACTCCTAAGAACAATCTTTTTAGAAGCTCTAGGAGACGGGCTTTTTGAAAAACTAATTCAAAGAATCAATTCCAAACAACCCTAATTTCAGTTTACCAAAAAGGATTTCCATTGCCGCAATTCCATTCACTTCTAAACAGCGCATTGGGAGCATATACTGATATTCGGAGCATAGAGATAGATATTGTTGAATCGATCGATCTTTTGCCTCCCGTTTCAAAGACGGAAGCATCCGTTTGAGGTGAGAATATTATACATACTGTCTGTCGACTACATGTTGGGAATTATACCACAGCTATATGTATACATTATGCTCTCAACTGCACTTGCCTATCCTTCAGAAGATGCTCATCGATAATGACTGGCCGGCCACTTGAAACACATTTAGCTTGCTTGCTACTAGGGCTGAGCGAAACCCGACCCGGCCCGAAAAACCTGATATTTTTTCCGGATATTATCCGAACCGAAGTGGATATCCGACCCGAAAAACCCGAAACCGAAAATCCGATTAGTATTGGGCCTAGACCGGGTGGCGGGTAGGGTTTGTGAAATCCCAACCCGACCCACCCGAATATCCGAAATATAGGTTAGTCTGTACTTTGAATATTTAAATTAATACTTGTGTTCAATATTTGTGTAATTATTTGTTTAATTTGTATCAAATTATTTGTTTAAATTGAATGTGTAGTGCACTAATGTGTACAATTTTTATCAAAGTGGCATTCCAACACTTTAATTTTCCAATTATAATGTGTTTTAATATAACCGAAATATCCGAAATATATTACATTATGTAGTGTGTACTTTGAATATGTTAAATTAATACTTGTGTTCAATTATTTGTGTAATTATTTGTGCAATTTGTGTTAAATTATTTTTGTAATTTGGAAGTTTAGTGCACTAGTGTGTACAATGTTTGTCAAAGTGGCATTTAAACACTTTAATTATTCAATTATAATTTTTTTTAATATAACCGAAATATACGAAACCCGACCCAATATCCGATAATATCCGACTTAAAAATATCCGAAATACCCGATTTGAAATATCAAAGGGTCGGGCCTAGTATTTAAATTAAAAAACCCGAACGGGTTTAGGGTTCGCAAACCCGACCCGCCCGAACCCGACCCGTGCACAGCCCTATCCTCAGCCACCTGCTCAAAATCTTCCGCTTCCAGCTCCGTCAGAAGGTTGCCTTGAATTTCTTCAGCCACAGTGGAATTGTTGTGCGTCGACGGCTGATCACTCGATGACTCTACATCGGAGATGCTCTCGCTTTGTACCGACGGCTCCTTCGAGATATTTTGGGAGTCGCTTTCGGAAGACATATTCTTAAAAGGAAAAGGGGTTCTAGCCGAAGGCTCCCAAAGTTCCCTAAACACAAGATCTAAGGGACAGAAAGCAAAATATACTAAGGAGCTCAAGAACAGGTGAAGAACTGACCTTGAAGGCTTATTTTGATCGAAGGAAGAACTTTCTCTCTCTAGAAAATTTTGGCCAGAGCTTCGCTAACAATGAAACGCGCAAAGGGGAATGGCTTGGCCTTGGGATATTTATAGGCAACCGGGCCTCGAGAACTGGGCCTTGATTCGAAAAACCATCATTACAGGCCGCGGTTTCGACCAATGGGTGGCACCCGCCCACCTTAAGCCAACGCCAGCCAGCCACGTCGACCCCTCTTCCAACGGCTCTATTACAACGACTATATTTCGGAAACATCGGAGTGCCCTCATGTGATTGCCTTCGGCTATCACTCACCGCAGCCTTCTGCCAACGAATTCCACCAAGCGCCTTCGAACTAGCAGCAGTATAAGCCTTCGGCTTATCAATGTCGCTATTCCTCAGCGCATACTTGGATGATAGCCTTTGAGCAGGCAGCAGTATAAGCCTTCGGCTTGTCAATGTTGCCACTCATCATTATGTGTATGGATGATAGTCCCCAGCTATCACCTATTGAAGCCTCCAAGCAAGCAGCAGCATAGGCCTTCGGCTTATCAATACATCATAACTCCTTCAGCTCGAACTTGCCTTCGGCCTCAAGGAGTGGGGGACTAGGATACACCCCTCGGGAATCACACATAACAGAAAGCAAAATTCCCACATGCGAGAAACCTACAAACAGCGCATGTAGCCCTCGGGTATATACATCATTACACCCTTCGGCAAAACAGAATTTCAGAAAAATTCCACAAAGTCACTGACAATGATGAGGCAGCCCTCATCACAACACGTACAAATGTTATTTACACTTTCCTCAGAAAACCCTCGACAGGTGAGGGACTGAGGGAAGCCTTCGGCTAATAGCAGATGACAAGTGATCAGTCAAAGGCACCCAACAAAACAACGAAGCCTTCGGGAGAATCAACACAATTACCCCTTTTCCCCTCAAGTACTTTCGGCAAAAGGAGTGAGGGACTCCTGATGGAGTATATGGCCCAGGAACCCCCGACCCATAGACTCCTACTTGTCCTACACAAGCCCATTGAGCCCAAGGAACATTCGAGGCCCAAATACAGCGGCCCAAGTCTCAAAGAAGCCTGAAATACACACTGGGGTGCCTTCGGCCTCCTTGGCCGAAGGGTCCAGAATGCACAGGGCAGCCAGATTCGAGCATACGAAGCTACTGGGAGAAAACAGCGTAAAACAGTAGCCCTCGCCTATCAGGAGCCTTCGGCACAAACATGGTGCCTTCGGCTACACAGAACCTACGTCAGGAAAGCCTACGGCACTCCCATACCTTCGGCTATACAAAGCTCTCGGCCGGAGGGGGAGCCTTCGTCCAAGAACTCAATCATCGAAGATTCCCTTTGGAGACATGCAACCACCGCATTTAATGCGACGTCACATCCACCCACCGCATTCAATGCGGAGCACATGCGACTGCCAGTGCCACCCGATTGAGGTGACCCCTCAGCCGTCGGATTATCGCCACGTGTACTCTCATCGCATTTATTGCTACTATAAATACCACCCCATTTCCCCATTGTAAAGGATCCCAGATTAGAACATCTCGAGTTCATTAATAAAATCGCCTCTCTCTCCTCCTATTTGCTCTGACTTCTCTCTAATTATTCCCGTAATAACCCCTCGGACAAGATACCCCCGGGTAGACTATCCATCATTAGATATGTTAGTCTCAGTCGTCTCAATACCTTATAGAAGATGATATATAAACTTGAGATATGAACATTTCAAATCAGCTAAAATAATGCTTAATTGATTATATTTTAGCTATAAAAATCATCTTAGCATCACTCATAACATCTCAAGTGTATTAGTCGGTTGATTTTCACTTTTTAATGTACTGTGAAAATCACCGAATATAAATATTCAAAACTCTCAGTGATTCACCCAAGAAAATCTGACAACAAAATTAACGCGCAAGTAGTGATTCAATAAATCTATACAACAACTCTATAAATTGCTGAAAAATGTAACAAATCTTGAAGATTGAAGTTACCTGAGGCAAAAAGAACAAGCAATGATTAAGGAAAATTCTGCTAGTAGATAACAACGACGGGAAGATCGAGCAAGAGGAAACTCTCAGAAATGGAGCGAGTAGCATACAATCGAACTTGAGACCAAGACTCCTTACATCTCGCAGCTAATTGAGGGGTAAGCACTGAGTGACCGAAGATTGATTCAAAGGGAAATCACCTAACCGTGTACTCATGTTCGTAGATCGATCGGAGGTCAAGATTATGGTCTGGCGGCAAAACAGAAGTCGTCTTAAGCGAGATGAATCAAGCCAAAAGAATGATAGAGCGAGAGTAAATTCAATCCTGTTGATTGACGAAGCGGCAAGATTTTGGAAGACGGGAATCGAATAACAATTATCGTTAAAACAAATTGGCACATGCTGAAAATTTCAAATTGGCGGCATGCTGAAAATTTCAAATCGGCAGCATGCTGAAATTTGTAATTAACCTTATCGAATTTATTGATCTTTGATTAAAATTTTAAAACAATACATTTGAAAAAATATATAGTAAATAATAACGATAACTCATTGTTCATTAATAACAACAACTTTTCATTATGGTTGTTAATGGTTAAATTTATTAACGACGAACTCATTGGTCAATGTTAAAAGAACCTTTTAACGACAATTTTTTGAAGTCGTCGTTATATTGTGGTCGTTAAAACCCTTTTTTCTTGTAGTGATACCCGAGATTAATTTAAGAGGATTAATAGTACTACTCATACCAACAGAGATGCATCTCCTTTTAAGGGAGCTCATCACCCAAGAACTCCAAAGTTAAGCGTGCTTGCATGGGAGTAATCTTAGGATGGGTGACCCCCTGGGAAGTTTCTCAGGGCGCACATGAGTGGGGACAAAGTGCGTGGTAAAGGCTCGTGGTGATTTGTGAGGACAGTACTAGAGGTCTAGAGTAACTACCTTAGGTCTTGCGGGGCCGGGGTGTCACAGTTGGTGTGTAAGCCACCCCCAAATCCTTTGGGTTATGGTGGCTTACATTCCCTCCTTTAAGTGTGGTTTGGTAATGATGAATGACTTTAGTGTATTCTGGAGTTCAAATTTGTGTTGGTGTGTTAGCCACCCCCATTTCAAGTGGGATTAGGAGGCTGCTCATCCATCACTTATGTGTGTTGTGCTATTTATGAATGGTTGAGCATTTACTGGAGTTCAATTCTGTGTTGGTGTGTATGACACCCCCATTTCATATGGGCTTAGGAGGCTACTCATCCTTCACTTATGTGTGTTGTGCTATTTATGAATGGTTGAGCACTTGAGCATTTACTTGAGGTTTATACAGTATTGGGGTGCACAGCCTATACTTGGTAAGTGAGTTAGGTAATGAAATAAGCAATACACTTTAACATAGGCATACAAAAACTTATGTTTGACTGATTACAACACCCCTTTCAGTCTTTCACACATAACATCCTATATCCCTGTCCAAAATGTGTACTGAAGCAAAACAACTAATGAAATGTCCCATATGAGGTAAGGTGCCTAACATTTACACAAAAATAATGAACAGGACCCCTGTTCAGTGATGAAGGTGTGGATCCTCCTCCTTAACTTCACCAGTGAAGTGAACAAGCTATTCCCAGTGTCTTGTGTAGATTGTCTAACATGAGTTGTCCTAGCTGCAGTTCTGCAATTGCATCATCATACACTACTTTGTCTAGAAACATTGACCTTGGTAACTATCCTTGTGCTGCTAGGTGATCTTTCCCAATGTGTGGCACCTTAGGGGTGACCCATACTTTGTCCAATTTTTCTGCACTTAACTCATCAAAAGCTTGATGAACAACCTCAATTAGTTGAGGCACTGTTTTAGGGGCTGCCTGATCTTTTAGAGACTGTATAGCCCTAAAAAGCCTTAGTCAAGAATGTTCAGGTC
>CAMAPF010000340.1:0-45313 GCA_945859915.1 Cuscuta epithymum | reverse complement strand
CGATTCCCTCCTTCTCCGCTTTTTCTATTTTCCGGGTCTAGTAGCGGTTTACTGGCCAACCGAACCGGATTCATGGCCGGGTGGGCGGGTTCCGGGTCGGACCGGGCGGTCCGGTTCGGTTCTTACAACACAGGTTTGAACCCAATGTTGTACTTTTCCTCTATATTTTCTTTCTTTCCCTAGATTTATGTAGTTCCAAAGAGGCCATAAAACACTATGCTCCAGAACACTTTTTTCACTCCAATTTTGTCCTGTGTTCCAAAAATAGCTTAAAGAAAATCCTAACTACTTACAGGCTGCAAGAAGCATGTCATCATGTACACGGATTGCGCCCGAAATGATCAGTCCAAGACCCAACCCAGGGAATATATATGCATTGTTTGCCTGTGAAATAGACACATTGAGGGGTTTAACCATCCTAACTAAATTTCTAACTTATAAGCAATAGAAGAAAGACTTGAGTTCATGAGTTACCTGACCAGATGATATAATCTTTCCCTTGTACTCAAATGTGGGAAATGGGCTTCCACTAGCGAAAATAGCTCGTCCCTGAAACAATGAAAAACAGGTGTAGTAGTAAGTTGACTAGCTATGAGTAAACATATTTTAATAATCATGTGTACAAACAAACACTACCTTACTCCAAGTATAAGCCTCTTCTGCAGTACACTCCGACTGTGATGTTGGGTTTGAGAGAGAAAGAATGATAGGTTTCTGCATGCCATACGTCAATTTCACCAATGTTAATTCATTATTTCCATTTTCCAGTCAAACCAGAAAAACAAACTCAAACGGTAGGAAAATGAAAAGAATAAAATAGGAGGAGACCTTGTTGAAGGAAGCCATAGATTCAATGACTTCTTTAGTAAACGTTCTCCCAGCTCCAGAAGATCCAATCAAGACTGTTGGTTTAATTGCCTGAAACAAAAATACACAACTCATCAAGGACTGGCCTTGGGATCCAAATGTGCATATGAGTCTTCATAGCATTATTATTCGTATTTGTTAATTATCATTGTTGTTGTCATTACTACTACATCCATCTCAATTTAAAAGTACTATCCAGGCAGGCATCCACTATTTTACGGCCAACCCAGTTCCTTTATTGTCTAATTTTATGTATCAACTTTTATCATACTGGAATTGGGTATTTGTTGTTCAAAAACTTTTAATGTAGTTTATAATATGGTAGATTCCATGGTACCCATAAGGTACCATACCTTTGTCCACGTGGACCAATGAGAATGTAGCAGTTGAATTATTTAAATCTAAATTAAAAATGATAAAGTGATGTGGTCCAATCAAATGAATGATAGGTACGGTACCCCATATTTTAGAAAGGTACCGGAGTTGTCACCTTATAATATATACTTGTGATTATTAAAAATAGTATAAAAATTATTATGGGAAAGTTAACTTTAACTTCAGCCAAACTTCATAATCCAAAGCGGGACCTCCAGAAGAAAAGAGAAGAGACTAGAGCGATGCAAGACAAGAATCTTACTTTGACTGCATCCAAAAGTTTCTTTACGGGCTCGTGTTCGTGGGCCCACGGCCTTTTAAATTGCTGAAGTGACTCTAGCCTGGACCTAACAATCAACCCCTGCAGTGAAATTCATATGTTAAAGGCAATATCTCGAGACTCGAGGACAAACATATGAGAATTGTGAATTTGCGTAATATACCTTGGAGTCTACCAACCATATTTTCTTCCGAGCTTCTTCAACGGGAGCTCCAGTCTATATAAGTTAAGTCAATTACAATTTCTCAATTTGGCACTGTTATTAGAACAAATTGAAAGGAGAGACATTGTGGTAATGTTTCAACCTGTTTTGAAATCTCAAGTGCAATGAGTTCAGCAATACCAGTGCCTGCCTGCATGCATTACGTGAAGGAACTTAGGAACCAATCAAAGAAATTAAAGAGACGAAAGGGGTGATAATGTGGTATGCAAACAAGAGAAGTTAAAGTATAGAAGTGTAAATACCTCTCCGGCCCCAAGGAATAAAAAAGTGTGCTCAGCTAATGTGCCCCCAACTTTCTTTAGTGCTGCTATAAGCCCTGCAAGCACTACAGATGCTGTGCCCTGGAATATAATTAGCAAGGAGATGGTTGTTATAATTATTCTCAAGGAAATCCATGATTTGAGGGGGTTCAGCCTTCAGAGGATTTGAATAATTCTTAAGAGAGCCTTGGACTAAAGGTTTATACTTTATAGGATTTTGGAGGTGATGACATTCAAGCAAAGTCTATACATTTATTTATTGTAGCCCTACCATAATCCAATTGCTTCTGTTATGAGCTTAATACATACTCCCTCCGTCCCATATTTATATTCGGTTTCGACTGGGCACAGGTTTTAAGATAGCGGGAATTGTATGGTGGAGAGTTGTGCAAAGGAGAGAGAAATGTGTAAAAAAATGGTTGTGAACTACATATTCTTTACCAAAAAGGGAAAGAGGAGATAAATTTGGGACGGACCGAAATGGAAAGAATGAAGATAATTATGGGACGGAGGGAGTACTATTAAGGTTTAATGCCTCCTAAACGTATATTATGCTCATATTATACACAAGATTTGTAATGTACGAACTAGACCTGTATGAATTTACATAAATTCTCTCTTCCAAGGTTACATTTCAATATATTACTTCTGTGTTTGTTACATCGAAAGTTTCTAAAATTAATAAATCGTGAACTAAGTGTTATTTGATTAGCCACTACTTTTTTTCCATTTTATAAACACAAATTTTACAAACTCAATATATATAGAGTAGCGATCTATCAGATCGGGCGTGACAGGACTCGCCGTCCGACCAAGACCATTTGGGGATCTTCCCGATGGAATTTTGTGATGAAATTTTTTAAGCACGTTTTCCATCAAGTCTAGTTTATGTCCACTAAATTTCAGCTGAAAATTCAACTGGGAAGGCAGTTTTCCTGTGCAAAGTGCGAACTGGTGCACTTTTTGCTCACTGTGATGCACTGTTACATGTTTCTATTGCACTTTTCCGCAGCGGCAAAAAACTTTGGTTTATTTACGAAATTGCCACCGCATTTTTTTTATCAAATCTAGTCCATTGTTGGCTCATTTTGATTAGATCTAGAGATGAATGCA
Organism: Cuscuta epithymum; assembly: GCA_945859915.1. Classification (NCBI taxonomy): domain Eukaryota; kingdom Viridiplantae; phylum Streptophyta; class Magnoliopsida; order Solanales; family Convolvulaceae; genus Cuscuta; species Cuscuta epithymum. The sequence goes on along the minus strand of CAMAPF010000340.1, from coordinate 42,195 downwards.
CAAGATTTATTTTCACTTTGCATGGGAAACTTTCTTTGCACAAGAATGGAGATCAAATACAAACCCTCCGTAGTTTAGAAACTACAAACTCATCTCGGTCATTCGATGAGTTGATCTACAGGCTATAAAGGCACAAAGGCACAGTGACATTTTTGTAATAGAAGCCAACTTTTTTAGGATGCAACTCTTTGAACATTAATATGCAACTGCTGTTTTATGGCCGAATAATATGCAACACTTTGAAGCTCAATACGCAATACAAATATCATAAAGATGCATTGTACAAATGTTTGCACAATAAGCACAGTTTGTACCTGATCCGCCCCCTATATAGAATACATACATACACAAACAGTCACACACACACATATATATATTCACATATATATTTATTTATACTCTACTCTTTAATAAAATCTCTTATGTATTTATTCCTTATGTTTTTTGTTGATTAGGGGTGGTGGATACTAAATGACAAATGATAAAGAATAGAAAAACTACTCCTTTAAGCACTTGAGTGCCTCTTCATAGCTCCAAGAATTTGCTGGGCTGGAAGTACGGAAGAAAAGATGGAAAAACACGGATATTTATGTATAGGTAAAAAGTAGGGAGGTGAGAATTAAACTCGCAAAATTAGAAAAGGGAGCAACTAATAAAGAACACCCCAAAAGGAATACGGAACAATTAAATTAAAAAAGGTAGTACGTAGTATATATCAAGATACAGACTTAAACCAAGCAATCCAGCCCAGCTGGTTGTGAGGTTATCGTGCCTAGCGGGAGGTCTCGAGTTCGAAACCCGCTAGGCACATATGGGTTTGAAACTCAATGGGCTGAGTTTCAGCCCTGATTAATCCAGGCCCCCCAACCCCCCTCCCCCAGACCCCCTGGAGTAAAAAAAAAACAAGATATAGACTTCGTGCTCCAAAACACTTCATTCAAACAGACCCAATCATTTAACTTTTCAATCAACTTTTATTTGTTCTTAGATACATTCTATGAATCAAGTAGATTAGTCGATCCAAGTCACCCCTCCAAAACCACCCATCCAAACATACCCTAAGTAAACCCACACCACACCAAAAAAATCCAACTTACCACTCTGACTAGAGGAAGGAAATGCTCTACATACCTGTATATCGTCATTGAAAACAAGGTGACTAGGACCATATTTTGCAAGAAGATCAAATGCATTATGATTTGCAAAGTCTTCAAACTACCAAAAAAACAAAAAACAAAAAAAAGTTAGAACTATGTACGACGTAAATAGAATAACAATCTAACAGAAATTAAGAGCCCCCAGAAAAAGCAAACCTGAATAAGCACTTTCTCCCCATACATCTGCTTGACGGCAGCCATAAATTCATCAATGAGTTCAGCATATTCCTAGGGATGCCAATATACACGGTCTCAGTTTATGGACAAAAGACGTTAGAAAAAAATGGGTCCAGACTGAGATTGTTAGAAAATGGGTCATTAACCTGCCCAGTTGCTCTCTTTTGTCTGAGACCAATATAAAACTCATCTTTTAGCAACTTCTCGTTGTTTGTACCCACATCAATGGTTACAGGTAAGCACTGAAAAGGAAAGCAATTTGTCAAATACATCAGTTAGTTTCATATCATTCAAAATTTAGCAATATAAGTAACAGTTTCTGTTGAAGGATTAGTGGTCCTGTGACAAACTGAAAACAAACAAGAATACTCCTAACCTCTTTTGGGAAAAAACTGTTAACGAAATTAAAAAGCAGAAGCGAGAAATAGAAACATATACTTTTGCCTAAACCAAATCTATCAAACCATTACTCAAACATTAGCAATTAGACAGCCAGACATGGTTTTGTTTATAGGCGAGATGTAAGTGTGTTTTAGCTATATTATAAAATATATCAATAGAAAGGCTAAGCTTAGAAAGACATGAACCAAACTTATCCAAACCCATAAAGGAGGAAGTAGCTAAATATACAAATAATTTCCACACAAGTACTTACAGCAGAGGGTCGAATGCCCCCAAGAGCAGTATACAATGAGAGCTTTCCTACAGGTATCCCCATGCCCTGAATTTAAAAAATTACAGTCAAAACAACATAATTAATTTAAGCATGCAAATCATGTAGTGAGCTTGTTTAACCGCTGGGCAGCTGGCATATTTCAAAGAAGTCATGCAGCCGATAAAAAATGATATTGAGAATTGAATAAGGTTAGTATACGTCATACCTGACAACCAAGGTCACCAAGTCCCAAAATTCTTTCTCCGTCAGTGACAACAATGACTTGAATTTTTTTCTCAGGCCAATTTTTCATTACCTCAAGAATTCTCCCCCTACATATGGCTTCCACCAATGAACTTTCTGCCGAAAATTGAGAAACTAAAAATGTATAATTAAACAATAGTTTAAATACCGTTCTTTCAAGCTTATAAAAAGGCCTTGAGGTCGCCTAAAGATGCTTCCATATTTTTGACAAGCTTCACCCACAGTGGGAGTATAGACAATTGGAAGAAGCTCTTCAACATTGTCAATAAGAAGCTTGTAAAATAGCTTTTCATTCATCTCCTGCACAAAAAATGAGAAAGAAATGAAATAGAGAATATGAGGGTGTGTTTCGCAAACATGCTTTGCTAATGCTACTCCCTATGTCCCAAAGTAAGAAAAAAATCATCAAGGTACAAATTTTAGTTTCGAAAAGTACAACTCTGGTAAACTTTTGACCTTACTTAAATTTGCAAAAATGTTTCTTTCTTTAAGAACTCAATTTACCATACATACCTTTTCTGGAACTGTTCTTTTTGGAAAAGTTACAATAAATTCAATGAAATCAAGATTCTTTTGTTACAAAAGACTTCTTTTGTTGGGAAATTCTTTGAAATGGGATCCTTTTTTTCAGACGGAGGATGCAAATATACTAAGGCATGTCCTTTTCAGTGAGTCTTTACAATGTTGAATTAAAATTCCAATAACGACATATTCCAGGTGCAATACCAATAAGACACTGAGAAATAGAAAGTGAATATTGTTGCAATGTTACCTGCAGATCCATCATGGCCATGTACCTCTGCAATGGTAAATCATACTGACGGAGAGTGTGCATCATCTTTTTAACCTGTTAGGATAGAGCAGAAAAAGTTTCTAATTATTTCAAATAGAAACTATATTGTGATAATTGTGCATAAAAGTTCATAACACAATCAGTGTGAAGTAGAGAATTATGCTATAAATAACCTGAAGGTCATGACTAACAACCACGGGAGGAAGAAGTCCGCGCAAGTAGTGAGCATCCCTTTCTTTATCATTGAAAGCAAGGCCTTTATTGTAGTGTGGATCACGCAACAATGTGTATCCACTGCACCACAAAGGACCATTTTTTCTCATTATGATCAACCCGCAGCGAAGACTCTAAGAGCTTGTTTGGTTGGGGGATTTCAGGGGGATGAGTCTTATTTTAAAATTTTATAATTTATTTCATTTTATTATTTCTAAACAATAAATAATTGTGTGATTCGATATTCAATTTTAGCATCCCTTTATTTCGAACAATTTAAATGTAGTTATTATTTGAAAAAATAATATCACTTCATGTTCCCTCCCCTCCGAAATCCTCGAACCAACCAAGAACCACGAGTCATTTCTTTCGGGCAAGGGCAGTAAACTATCAAGACATCACACTGAACTGCGTCTATATGACATCACATGCAAGAAAGTAATTACATCAAATACTGCATCTTTTATGCTCCATCTTACAATCTCAATTAACTGGATTCTGATCGAAACTAAGTATTCATCTAGCAACCCAATAAATTGGGAAATACATAGTACATTGACTGTGTTTCCCTCTCATATTTATTTCACTTTTGGTTGGCATTTTTAACTAGTTGAAATCAAAAAGGGTATTTTGTCATTTTATGACAATTAATTCTAGCTTATAAACACAACCCATTTTTTATTTCCTTACAGACATTAGCTATTTAAAAAAAAGATGTCAAGATAAAACGTGTCCAGATACTGTGTATCACTTCAAATTATAGAATCACGCAGATTTTTAAAAAGATTTCCTTAAAATTAACGGATCGGGTACACCCAGAAATGGCAATCTGGCATAAAAAATACGAGTACACTTCACAAGAGCTGAAATAGAGAGGACAAACTGGGAAAAAGTGAAACCTGAAGAAAAGATTAGATCTTGTACCTTGCAACAGAGACAGTCCAAGGGGTTGTCGTTTGATCCTCGGTGGCAGCATCCTCGCCGTACACATCTCCAACTCCGCCGGTGACGGTGGATTTGGTCTCCTTCTCTACGACAGAGGCGGTTTCAGTCATCTCCTTCAGAGCACTCCCCATCGCGACGTTCACATTTCGGTCTCCGGGCCGGCCGTTCGAGCTGACGGCTGCAACCACCGACGGAGCTGAAAATTTCCGCTGACACTGTGACTGTGTCAAGCACCTCGAAATCCCCGAAATTGTCTGCAAAACAAATCGCAAATTCAAATTATACAAAATCAAGAAACCAAAAATCCATGCTTTTTCACACAGTAACCTAATTCTTAACCCATGGGTGCTTTGAAAACCGAATAAATGAGAGGGCTTGATCAGGAATACCATGAAAGCGGGCCCATTTAAGGAAATCATCTCTGCAGAAGACAAAGATGATGAGTATCCAATACAGGAAACAGAGAGGGGGAAGAAGAAAGAAAAAGAGACTGCTCTCCTTATGTTAACTCTCTCCTCCCTCGACTCTTTCCCTGTTTCCTTTCTCTTTCCAAACGGTCTGCCTTTTATCAGGTTCAACCGGAGTTAATTTTGTTCACCCTTTGCCTTCGATTTTTGTTTTCTATACACACAATCGGTGGGAAAACTCATAAGTATTTAAGTTCATAGGAAGACAACTAGGCGCCTCATTGACCACTTCTAAGGCTCTTTTTGCAACCACTTGTGCTTAAATAAAAGCACTTTTTGTGAAAAAGTGATTAGTAGTAAAAGTTGGTAGTGTTTGGTAAAATAAGTGCTTTTTGTGTAATAGAAAAAGTAAAAAGTAGATTCTACACGAAAACCGAGGAAGTAAAAGTTGATAGTGTTTGGTAAAATAAGTGTTTTTTTCTTATAAAAAAGCCAAAATCACTTTTTTTAATTGATTGCAAACAAGCCCTAAAGTTGTAGGCTTATAGCTGCAATCTTTTACTAGTAACTAGCTCTGTTCTAAAAATCGTTCTAGGCGTCCGACTAGTCCCCGCCTAGGCGCTAGGCGGTAGTCGAGCGCCCCGATTTTCATCTAGGCGCTCCGACTAATTGATTTACCGTCTAGGTGAATTAGTCAGCCGCCTATGCCGCCTAGTTGCGCGCCTAGAGCGCCTAATCGGCCGCCTAGGCCGTCTAAATTCACCAAACATTACTTTACTTTTTAATTTTAGTTTTCTAAGGGATATGCGTACTTTAGCTTTAGACATGGATATAAAGAAAATGAGTTGTAAATAAAGATAAAACTATATATGTTTCTATATATACCTAAATTTCATCATTATTTATATTTATAACATAATGAAGTTAATTAGTGATTATTTATCATATGCTACGTATGATTAAATGTGATAATTCTATAATTCATGTTTGTTAGTGTATATGTATATATGTATTTTGTACACACAAAAATATAATATTACTTATCATATTTATGCAAAAATATAGATAAAAATGCAATTTCTTTGTCTCCGACTAATCCCTGACTAGGCGTCCGCCTAGGCGCTAGGCGCTGGGTTGGCGCCCGACTAGCGTCTAGCGCCTTTTAGAACATTGGTAACTAGTAATACTCCATTTCTCTAAATAAACTCATACATGAATGCACACCAATTGTTTAAATAAATTCCAAAGTAAAATGTTAATTGCTTTTTTGATGGAATATCTTTTTTATTATTGCACTTGTTTAAAATGTGGATATATGTAAGATCAAGAATAAGCAATTTGTTTTTATTGCTCATTTGATGAATAAAGAGTTGGGGTTGATGGATAAATTGTACCCGCATTAGCATTTATTGTAATAAAAAGATCAAAATATTTGAGAAAATTGAACTTGCTTAAGAGCTCTAATGATAAATTTCAAGATTTAAGAGAAAATGAATGAGAACAAATGAAGTATTTCCTATCATTCAAAGGACATGTGAATATTATGTAAAAAGATGGTTGAGTTTAGAGTTCACAATTCTTATAACTTGGAATATCATCTTATTGCAATGTGAACCAATTGCAATAATCACCCTGGAAAGAGTCTTCTCCGCGATAAATATTATCTTTTTTTACCTTAGGGGGCGTCAAGGGGAAAGGGGTTTGGGGGGCTAGGTTAAACTGGGATTAATCTCACTTCATTGAGAATTGAATCCGGGACCTCACGTAAGGGAGAGTGAGTCGGCGCCAGTTGGGCTGGACCGCCCACAATGAATATTATCAATACAGATATAATGTCACAATAAGATAGAAGATGGCTTTGTTATAGTTTACTTAGAAGTATTGATTATGGAAATATTATGTATATAACATTTTCAAAATATTTATTACATAAATGATTTATCAAGATTGCAGAAATGACTTACTTGTTACTGTATTTATTACATTTAGGGTTATCATAAAATATACTTTACTGTCTAGGGTTTAATGCATCAAACCCCCTCATGAAATAAAAATTTGGCGCATTAGTCCCCTATGATTTAAAAAATGCGTCAAACCCCCCTGTATTATGATTAATCATGCGCAAAACCCCCTCCAAGAACCATTTTTTAAATTTTGAAATCGTGTTTTTAATAATATGGTTGAATATGCAATTAACTTTGTCCCAAAATTTCTAAATTATAGAAAAAAAGCTAATGGGCATGACTAAAATTAGTCACACAATTTTGTCCATGACTAAGGTTAGTCACGGATTAGTCACGGCCAACATCCGTGACTAATTCGTGACCGGAGTTGCTATCTATATCTATATCTATATACTATACAATTGGAAGTCACATTGACATGTGTCATTCCATTAGTCACGCCCATTTAGTCATCGATTCCATCCGTGACTAAAGAAGTTAGTCACAGATTTTTAACACTACGGTCCGTGACTAAGTTTGTGACTACGGCCCTGTTTTTTTGTAGTGCTACATATACACACAGTATATTATATATGGACACTATATTCAGTACGTACATTATTATTATACATTGCCAGATCTCATTGATAAAGAAACTTTAGCACGAGAATTGTCAGATCTCATTGAGAAATTAACAAATGAGCAGAGGAATATTTACTTGAATGTTTTAGATGCGTTGAATCGACATCTGGGCGGTAACCTTTATTATATCATTGTATAGTCTAAATGTAATATCTGAGTCCTTTTAATCCATTTTTTCAATCTCAATTGCAGGCCTTTTCTTTGTTTATGGCTATGGAGGTACGTGGAAATTGTAAAATTTGTGTTAGATGTGAAATAAGAAAAATAAAATATACTCCGTATATTGTAAAAAATTGTACAAAGGAGAGATAAAACAAAATCATAAATTATTATTACCGTGACAATTTAAAAATAAAAGAAAAAGAAGTTGAAAAGCTGAATAATAACCCATTAATGGACCTCTAAGGCAGGAGGATTACGTTGACATTGGGCCAAACCTCGACACCATCGTCATTTGCATTAAAGAGTTGCCAACTTCCACATCGAGAAAGTCACAAATACTGGAACTAGAGCTTGAAAAGGTCTCTGTTGGTAGGGCTTGGAGGGGAGCAAATCATTATTGGACGATATCAGGGATTCGGGTGTGCATACCAGCCACACAACATTTTAACATTCTTTCAAAAGGCGGGATTAAAACTTATTGGACAGACTAATTAAAAAATGTCGCAGGAAAGAAGTATTAATTTTAATGTAATACGGAGTATTTATATTTATATATTGTAATAACAAAAGTTTAATAAGAGTAAATCCCAAAAATTTGCACCTAGTTTTCATCTCTCTCAAAAGAGATCCATTAGAGTTTCATCTTGATAAGATCCTTTAATCAATTGTTTTCCCCGGACCATCTATTTAATTATAATGATATCCTTAATTTTTTCTGTTTTTTCATCTTTTGGTTAAAAGATGTTTCTGTTTCCAAACTTATAACCTTACGAAGTATATTTAAAATAGTATTTTGAAATTCACAAAACACGATTTCCGTAAATTTGTTATCGATTTATCTCTCATACCAAGTCTTGTACTATTAAAATCTTACATAGGATCACTGTCAGACACCACTGGAGAATCGATGACCACAAATGGACCACCGTCGGGCTGCCGCAAGATCACTGGCGTCCACCGCCGGTCTGTCGCTATTGACTAGGCCACCACTAGACTACAGACGGCTGCCACCAGACCAAATTCAGACCGCCTCCGGCTGCCACCGAACAATCGAACCACAGCCCGCCGATCGGCGACGACCACTGCCATACCACTTATGCCCTCCACCGAACAACCGTTGGCGTCCCGTAGACTATCATCAGACCGCCATCGGACCATCGTCAAGCCGCATCTAGATCGGCGGCGGCTACCTTTGGACAATCAACCAGGCTGCCACCGGACTGCCGCCATCAATCACTATAGGCCTGCCCCGGGACCATTGCCTCCGATCGCCACCAAGCCACCACCAGACCGCCGACCTCTACAAAACTGCAACCGGATACCACCATAATGCACCGCTGATTGCCACCAAATGTCACCATAACGTTGTCGTCGGGCCACCACTAGACGCCATCAAATCGTCGCCGCCGATCACCAGAAATTTTCGACTCTCGCTACCGCTGGTCTGTTACCACAATGCCGCCAAAATGACATTTAGAGCGATTTTTCCTTTGAAAATGATATTTTCTTTCATTCAAACGTAATTATTTGCTTCTAAGATTGAAAAAAGCCAAAAGGAATCAGCACCAAAATCAAAACGGTTTCAAAAAATGGGAATAAAAAACTAAAAACTGTTTTTTGTTTTCTAAAAAAAAAAGCTCAAAACAATATTGAACGGGACTTTAGTTATTGATAAAGAACATAGAGATGCACGGTTAGAAACATTACTATTTGAACTATTGGGGGTTGGAGCTAGAAAGAACGATAATCCAATATCCTTCATTGAGTCTAGAAAAGAATCATTGAGTCTAGAAAAGAATTTAAGATAACACTTTTTTAATACACCAGTCATCAATGAATTGTTATACCGTGGGAGCAACCCACGGTGAGGATCATACTCTCATAGGTGTCATTTGACTTAATTATTAAATAAAAAATGCGGATGAACACTAATTGTGAATTTTTTTCTGGTTATTTTCGCAATATAATTTCCTTTATAATAAAATGTAACTCGCATTATTACACATGTAACTTCAATGAGCGGCAAATGTAACTTGTGCCTTGAAAAACTCATGTTACTCCCTCTAATAGTTTGATCATTTTTCATATGTGAAATGTAAACCGCGTGTTACAATATGTAACTTTAGACAAATCAAAATGTAATTTGAGGGTGTATAAAATGTAACTTGAGGAAATTAAAAAATGTAAATCACGTTAATTGAAATCTAATTTATGATAATTCAAAATGTAAATCGTGTTAACTGAAATGTAACTTGAACTAAACGGAAATGTAAATTGCTTTAATAAAAATGTAACTTTAGCCCAAATCAAAATATATGTATATAGCTTTAATAGAAGTAAGGTCCCTAGAAGTAAATACGGAGCACTATCACAGATTAGCAACAAAGTAAGGTCCCAGACGTCTAAGACCAAATTGAGTGGTGATGTATTAGGAGTCCAAAATGTTAAGAATGGCATTTTGGACTCCTAATTTCATACATTGATTGATTGAAGAGGGTATTAAAAGGTGTTTCTAATGACATCCCCTTTATTTCTTTCCACAACCACAAAATTATTGAATTTCCTCATTTACCCTATTCATAATTTGTCCTCATTTACCCTATTCATTATTACCCTTTTCTACATCTATGCAAGTAATGCAACCAAAATCAATCCCCAACTTTCTTATTCAGTAATGCACAATCGGCACCAATAAAGCAATAAGCTAGTAATTTAACACGAAGCCATCAACCCCAACTTTCTTATTCCTTGAATCTAAGCAACCAAATCAATCCGAACTTTAAAGAATACAGTTCTTATTTTATTACTGCATAGTAAAAGAACTCTGTAATATCCAAATCAAATGGAAATTTATTTTGCTCTAATAAAAGCATTTTTTTCGTAATAAAGGCATGTATTTATAAATCAACTAATCATCACAAGTTCAAAATACAAACCTAGATGGGGAATTAGAAAAATCAAAATATCTTTCTGGATTCAGATTTACTTCTCAATGATGAAATGGCAGAACCGTATATGCCAGAGAGAATTCCAATAAAAGAATTTCACCAATTAAGGTATTCATTTATATTTTGTATGTGTCTGCAATTTAGAGGTGTGGCCAACACATTACACTTTTGCGGAATCCCCAACACATGGGGCATTGATTGAGAGTCGGGGAATTTAGAAAGCTCTCCAAACATATGCATCTCTTAAGAAGTTTTCATCTGGTAATAATTGTGTCAATCAACGTGAAATAGTGAAGATGGTCGATAGGTTACTGTAAGGGCAAAATAGAGATGTTTAAGTTTGCGTTTCAATGGAGGCTGTATATAGTAATTTTGTGTGTGTATATAGAATTACCCGTATTAAAAATGGGTTTGGGAAGGGAAGGAGTTAAATTTGGAGGATTTTTTGACAGCCAAAAATTAAATGGAAAAGAAAAAAGGGGGACTGAGGCGTATTGCTAATTTGCTATGCGCAGGCGGGGAGAAACGTGCGCCAGAGTTGATGCGGAGGTATCATTTACCTCGCTGACGTCATATTGACGTCATCACGAGGTCAGCAAGCACTACATGCCATGTTTTGTAATTTTAAATTATTCCATGTGTTTTTTAAAATGTTATTTTTACATTTATTTCAAAATGCAAAAAAAAAGTGACGAAATTTACTTATTTTACATCAAAATGTGTCTTTTTTATTTATAATTCATCAGAGAAAAAATTAAAAGGAAAACATTACTTATAATAATTTAATTAATGTTTTACTAAATTGATATGTAAAAAAATGTGCATAGTGTATTTTATTGACGGTGCTGGAATGCAGAGAAATAGAAGTCAAAACACTGTTTTCATATGGACGGGGTCCATTTTTTACATTTAGCCTCTTGCACCACTCCAAATGGTCTAATTGGGGTTTCCTACCGGTGAAGCACGTCCTTTGATTAGCCACGGACTCCGGGAGATATAATCAATTTTTTTTACCCCAGGGGGCGTCAGGGGGAGAGGGGTTTGGGGGGCCTGGGGTAAACTAGGATCAATCTCACTCCTTTGAGAATTGAACTCGGGAACTCCAATAAGGGAGAGTGAGTCGGTGACCAGCTGGACTGGACCGCTTCCTCATATAATCATATGGGATGGAACAATCATGGTTGCAATAGTTTGGGGACAGAGAGAATGGACCGACCTACTGTTTCGACGCAGATGAGATGCGCGACTAGTATAGGAATTGCAGATGACCAGATGAAGAACGAGGAGCGGATAAATCTAAGATTGGAGATGGAAGATGGGGGCCAAGTCTCTGTGGATGAATCGATGGGCTCTTTAGTTGAGTGACACAAGGTAATTTGTTATTCTAATTGGAAAAAGGTGCCGTTTTGGGATTGGTATACCGTGCTCATGGTATACCGATCCCACGGTATAATTTGCCGTCATCAGTGCATTTTCATTAACTACCTAAAATAACATATGTATATCAATCCTATTATTTACATTTAGGATTTCTAACTTATTAAATGACATTTTCTATTTTCTTATAATGTAAAACATTACTCTACTAGATGTATAAATATTTCAGTAAAATCAATTAAATCAAATTTAATCAGTCCTTCTTAAAATTTTATATCTAATTGATGTAATTCTATACTCCTGTAATACATTAATAACATTAAAATAAGTTTATATAAGATTTAAAAATTAATGTATGCCTTTGAACAACTAAACAACACAACAATCACATTCGAAGGATTAAACAACGTAACTAAACTAGTATCAAAACATCAAAGGCAATTTGGTCAACACTCCATTAATTAAAAAAAAAGTGAGAGGTTTATATCCTTGATTGTGTGCGACTAACTTGTTGCCTCTTGAGGCTGGGGCGGGCCGGAGGATTTTGTGTTATAGCGGCAATCAACTTTTTTTTGTTGGGGGCAAGTACTGCTTTTAATATTTATAAATAAATTAAATGAATTGAGTGGGTCTTTAGTAGGTCTGTCCCTGCATTCTTATGTAATTTTCATGAAAGAATTACCTAACTAGTAATATAAGATAGTCAACGATCACAAATAACATTACATTATTTTAAATTCCCAAGTAGAACAAATATATACCCTGTATCTTTTGAATTGTTTTAATTCGTAATAAAATCGTAAACAAATTGTAAAAAATAATAAAAAAATTTAAAACCTATTTATAAAACAAAAAAATTAAAACAAAATGTGATTTTTTTTAGAAAATATAAAAAATAAAAAATATATAAACGTAAAAAAACATTGTCAGCCTTTGCCACTCCAATACCACCAGCTCCGATCACCAGAGGAAAAATGCCAACATGCATAAGTAATGTCATATTTATTGCAGTTTCAATGAAAAATTTTGCATTATCAAGAGTATTTTTTTTTTTTTTTTTTTTTTTTTTTTTTTTTTGAACCCGGTAGGGAAACCACCTAAGTCGGTGGTGCAAATGCCGGGGAACATTTGCCAGATTTTATTAATAGAAATCAAAGATACAAAAGAGAGGGGGACCAAACCAAAACCTCTCTAGAAAAGGCATACCTTTTCGAAATACATGGGAGAAAAATGCAAAAGAAATTAAAGAGAAAAAACATTGGGGAGGCTATACCTGACCCAATGTGTGAAATACTAATAATATCTAAAATAACAAAGACCAAGCTTATCCGTAAGTAATGCTTTCCTAATATGGCTAGGAATTTCAATAGGATTGTAAATAACATTAAAATTATCTGAAGTATATCTGGATAAGAAATGAGCGGGCCAGTTAGCTTCTCTCAGTACATGTCTGAAACGAACACCTTCCTCGACCATCCATCTCCTCATTTCATCGATCATGCTTCGTCTTCCTCCAAGGCTTTTATCCCTAAGAATAATATCAACAGACTCCCTGGAATCCGATTCAACCTCAAAACATCGATATCCATGACCAATCGCCCAACCCACCGAAATTGATAAAGCAACAACTTCAGCATCCAAGGAAGATCTGGCCGAAATAGGAAACTGAAGAGCAAAAACACAGTTACCAGAACGGTCTCTCATTACCGCTCCTCCTGCTGCGGAAATTTGATTAAAAGAAGCATCGACATTCATCTTCATCTCCATGACAGGTAACTTCCACTTAATCAAATAAATCTGAGGCTTCTTACACTTGAAACTTCCAGAAATAAGACCTTCCTCGATTAACATAGGAGTAATAGCAGCATGTTTAACTTTACTCAACTTAACCAGAGCCCAATCTTGAGTAAAAAGTTTAATTTGATGGATAATAGACCGATTGGATGGTAGTGTATAATGATCTCCCCAAATGATTTGAGAATAACTTTTCCAGATGTGCCAAGCAATGATTCCGGCCAAATTGTGCTTGAAAACATCTCCAATCGATTTATATCCTGCTTCCAACCACCAAGAAATAAGAATCTGCCTAATAGAAGTCTGTTCCACCGGATATGGAATTCCAAAAATTCCCATAAAATACTTCCAAATATCCCTAGCAAACGAACAATTAAAGAGAATGTGGTCCATTTGATCTGAATCCTGCTTACAAAAGGGACATATGGTAGGATAGATTACTAAATTAAATCTGACCAAATTGTCTGGAAATGGCAGAATTCTGTGTAAAATTTTCCATTGGAAAATTTGGACCTTACTAAATTGCTTTGTGTGCCAGGTATGGGAAAACGAAAAGGTCTTTGACCTGCTCCATCTGATTTCATTGAAGGCAGAAGCAAGGGTAAAAAGACCCCTATTCTCAGGTATCCAAACAAGTTCCCCATTACTTTCTTCAGTAATTAGATGTCCCCTCCCAGTATTATGTATATTACAAATTCTCTTCCAAATAACTGAATCAGCACATTTTGGAACCATGTTGCCCCCCCTGGGGTATCTGGCATGGCAAAAGGAGGCCCAAATTGAGTTATTATTCTTCCACTTCCACCACAACTTGAGAGAAAATGCTTTTTCAATATCTGAAAGTAATCTAATTCCCAATCCCCCTTCATCCTTGGGTAAACAAAGTTCTTTCCATTTCAGCCAATGATATCTGTTTATGTTATCCTTGGAACCCCAGAAGAATTGGGACATTTTCTTTTCTAAAATCCTGATGACAGCCTTAGGCATAGTATCCACTGCTAATAAATGTAAGGGAATGGTATTAAGAACATGCTTAATGAGAACAAGCCTGCCCCCTTGATTCAGGTTCCTCTGTTTCCATGCAGTCAACCTATTATCAAATGCTTGAATAATATCAGTACAGTAGGTGATCCTGTTAATACCTTTATGAAGTGATGCACCCAGGTATTTCATGGGAAGATTAACTTTTGTCATACCCAAAAGCCTTTCAATTCTTCTAACTCCAGCCAGAGGAGTTTTACCACAACAAAAATTACTTTTGCCAAAATTAATAACCTGCCCAGATGCATTCTGGTAGAGGCTAAGAAAATTCTTGAAATTCAAAATGGATCTGGATTCCCCGTTTAAAAAAATTAGAATGTCATCCGCAAAACAAAGATGAGAAACAGGATGCCCAAATTTACCAAACCAGAAAGGCTTGATAGCATTAGATGACATAATAGCCTTAATACCCCTAGAAAAAGCTTCAGAAGCTAGGATGAACAAAAAAGGTGAGAGAGGGTCCCCCTGCTTAACCCCTCTGCCGGGCTTGAAAAAGCCTTTAGGAGATCCATTGATTAAAACGGAGATGCATTATCAAGAGTAATGATATCAAGAGTAATGATATCATTTTTTAGCATTTTCAGAAAGTAAAGACCAAATATGGACTCGACGAATTGAATTGATTTAAAATTCTGCAAAAGAAATCTGGATATAGTAAACATAATGATTGAAGTTACAATTACAATTAAAGAAAGGGGTTTTTTCCAAAAAATTCCATAATAAATGCTATGAATTAAAATAGAAATAGTTAGATATATGTATATGACTAAGATAAACATTATTTACAAAATGTGAATAGTGACTACATACAGTAATGATGAAATCGTAGTAACTTATATTCAATTTTAAAGTTAATTTATCATGAAACTACATATATGGTAGTAATTATTAGTCATATTTGTATAAATAAGTTTTATTTTAGTAATGTTTTTAAAAAACCCACAAAATAGGATCTATTCCAAGTAATTTCAAAAAGGATAATTCTATTCACAACCACTTAATAGCTTACTAATCACACACACTTTTTTTTTTCATAATTCACCTAGTGCCCTTATAACTAAATACAGTTTCGACTCAGAATGTGTCAATCGGCTTTTGAAACTCCAACACCATATCTGTAGTTATGTCTTGAATCTTAGGGTATGTTTGGTTTAAGGAATGTCAGATTACAATGGCAATGTCAGATTGCTGTGGGTGTGTTAGATTGATGGGAATGTATTCAATTTATTCCTATTTGTATTTGGTTAACATTAAGAGAATGTATCATAATTTATTTTGTTGAAAGACATCTTATATTGCAAATATGTTGAATTAATTTTATGCCCTTTAAATATTTTCTCTTAACACAATAAATTTGTTACAACATACATCTAAAGTGATTAAAATTAAAGAAAAATTGAAATATCTTAATAATAAATTAAATCAAAACTAATTGAATTATTTTTAAGTACGGAGTAAAATATGTTTAATTGTAAAAAGTTGTAGATCCAATATAGAAATGAAAAAAAAACTTTGTTCAAATAGTAATATAAATATATTTATTATCATCTCAAAAAAATAAAATTTAAAAAATTATCAGGTTATTCGTAAAACTTGTTTCAAATTTAAAAAAAAGACCACTTTCGCTATTAAATTTTGAAATCCACTCATTAAAATTTAAATAATCTATAACTCTTATAGCATAAATACCAATGGGAAAACTATCAAATAAATCCTCGTACTATACCGAAAAAGTCGATTAGGCCCTTGTACTTTACAAACACTCAATTAAGTCCTCGAACTATTAAAAAAACATTCAATTAAGCCCTTTCGGTCCGTAAGTAACCGGTTTTCCGGTTAAATGTAACCCGTTTCCCGACTGCCGCCGTTGTTGGGGTTCGAGCACATCGCCGCCGCCGTCGCCGTTTAACCGGGAAACCGGTTACTTACCGACCAAAAGGGCTTAATTGAACGTTTTTTAATAGTTCGAGGACTTAATTGAGTGTTTGTAAAGTACGAGGGCCTAATCGACTTTTTCGGCATAGTACGGGGGCTTATTTGATAGTTTTCCCTAAAAAAAATTAAATGTTAAGAAAAAATATATGCAAATAACAAGAATAGATATTCAAATATAATTAATACTCCGTCCGCCCCACCTAAAAGGGACCGTGAAACTAACGGATCCCTGTCAATAATAAGATTTTTTTAGTAAATAAAGTTAACATGTTTCGAGACTACATTAAAAGTTTTATAAAGTCCCAAAAAATCATATTTGATAACAGTTGAGTATATAAAGAAATTAAATGAAAAGAGATAATTAATTAATTGAAGGTATTTTCGGAAGAAAATTATATCACCCCAGGAATGTGAGATAACCTAAGGCATGGATGAGTTTAACATTCCCCTCCATATTACATTCTCGGAAATGTAACTTTCCCGATTTTTTTTTCAAAACCGTGAATCAAACAAAGGTATCTAACATTCCATGCATCACATTCCGGCCTTCATGTGAGATCACCCCCCACCAAACGGGCTCTTAATGTTCTAGAGAGAGGAAGAAAGCAGAAGGTGTTGATGAGCTACAATTTGTGCTTCATTTTTATATTACTTTATTGCAATTCGCTTATTATGTGCCTAATTGAGAGGTTGAGTCTTGCTTTTACTTTAAATCTTATTTTTATCAGATTAGACAGATGGAGATGCTAGTTGAGGTATTAAAGATCTTTTGGGTTGAATTAAGAGAAAATAGCATTCTTAATTTCAATTGGAGTTGCAATTTAGGGGCCGCCTGCACTTTTGGAAGAGTACAACTGCTCATCAATTTAGGGACGGACCAGTCTTTAGAAAAAGCCCATCAAAGGAGGATTACTCCTCTTAAACTCACACACCACCAACCCAATCCAGAAAAAAGAAAAGAACCTAAGGACAATAGGGTTTAATTAGACCTGTACAAACACGGGCCGACCCGTCCGGCCCGCCCAGCCCGCCCATATAAATGGGCGGGTCTGGACATGTATATTTGCCCACCGGCCCGGCCCGGCCTGAGCCCGATAAAAATGTGTGCGAGCATGGGTTCAATTATAGGCCCGTTCGGGCAAAAAAGCCCGGTCCGAAAAAATATAATATATATATATATATATATATAATACATTATACATATAATATATTACACATGTAGCATGAAGAGGCAGTGGAATGAAGTACCTGAGTAACCTGACAAGTCAAGTTTTACTCCTGAGTCCTACTCTTGAAACTCTTGGGAGCTAAATCATTATTTGTGTTTTGCGAAATAAATTTCAAGTGACTGTAATGAGTGACTTTTTAAGTCTTTCGGAGTGTTTGGACATTTTTGTTTCAATTTATGGTTTGACTTTAAATTAACGGTATTGTTTTGGATAAACGTTTTGCTCAAAGTAGTTAGTGTATGTCATGAAGGCAGATTAATGTCATTGAGCTTATTAATTGATTTTAAGATGTTGCGATTTATTTTAGAAATGCTATTAACTAATGCTAAATTTTCCTTGGCCCGGCGGCCCGATGGACTGCCCGGCCCGCTAGTATGGGCGGGTATGGACATGGGAGGAGGCCCGTTTGATCCGGGCCGGGTCGGGCCCGCCCATTGAAGTGGGTAGAAATTTTAGATAAAGTCCGGCCCGAGCCCGTATTTGTACAGGTCTAGGTTTAATGCACCAAACCCCTTCATGAAATAAAAATTCAGCGCATTAATCCCTTGATTTAAAAAATGCGTCAACTTGTGTTATAATTAATCATTGCGCCAAACCTCCTTCAAGAACAAATTTAATTTCAAAAAAATGAAAAATGGTTAATTTCTTTTTTTGTATAATTTAGAAATTTTGACAAAATTACTTGCATATTCATTCATATTATTGAAAAAATTGACTCTTGGTCTGGTCAGTTAGAAACTTAGAACGACAGCAGTAGGGTGGGGGATTCAGGCAGGTTGGTAAAGAGAGCCGGGCTGCTTAGTCGCTCGCTCTCTGCGTAGAACGGAGGTCGAGAATCCTTTGTGCCAAAGAGGGAGCCTGATCGGAGATCAAAAATCCTTTCTGCCAACGGTATTCCTGAAGCTGCTGAGTCGCTCATAGCAGTCCGGACGAGAAGTTTGCTGATTTCCAGATTACTCTACGGCAGCAGCAATTCTGGTTTCAAGTTTCTGTTTACAGTCTCCGTATACAGTACTTCTACTTCTGAAATTTTCTTCTTAGAACTCTGAATCATTATTGCTACTCGGTATTTTTTATAGATGGCTGGAATAAATTGCTCTACTCTTGTTGTCTTATTTTATTTTTCTATGAGTAGCTAATTGTTTTCAAGTCCACGGATAAGAAGAAGTTGCTTTGATTTAGTATTGATTGTGATTTTAGTTAGATCAATTGACTGAGTTTTATCCATTGTCCTTATACTTAATTTGTTGTGTTAACTTCTGGCCAATTTTAGCATGATTGATTAAGTTGCTTGAGTGAATTAGTAGAGTACATGTCATGCCTATTATTTCAAGCTCTTTTGGATAAAAGAATAGATAATTGAGTTGTCTTGTTAAGTTATCTATTTGGTTCTTAAATCGGGTTCCGCGGTTCTTTTGTGATTAATGGATTTTAACTATTGAATTAATAATTTCAATTGATTAATAGTTAAAGTACGTGACTTATTCTGGACGTCATACGAAATAGTCATATTTTTGCCTAGAACGAACCCTCAATTTTAATTGACTAACTAAATCACAAATACTAAAAATTAGTGACTGATTCATAATCTTGGACAATCCTTTATCTTGTTAAGTTCTCAATCGTATTTCCGTTAGTTGTTTAACCACTTTATTTTTATTTAATTTAAATTCTTTGCATTCATTTTAATTCAAGCTCAACATTTTCGGTTTCAAATCAACACATTCCCAAAACTCTGTTTTAGTTAACTTTAATTTCATTTTTGTTAATAGTTTTCCAATTACTTAGTTGCATTTTCCTTGTCGGTTCGACCCTTACTTGAGCACTGTACTATCGCGACTTGTGCACTAGGAGAACTTATAAATTGTCTATCAGGTGTTCTTCTAGCATCCATATAGGGATTAGAAATGTGGTAAAGACTACAATGACCCATATGTATTAAACTACGCAGATTTCATACATATAATTTCATATCATTGAATTGATTTTTTCATGTTTTTAGTTGGCATCTCAGATTTGATTTTGCATATGGCCATGTCTTCTCCTAGTTCTGGAGTTTTAATTCATCTTCTTTTTTGGCTTTAAATTTCAACTATGTCCGGACTTTTTCATGCGACAATTTCCTAGCATTAGGATTGTTGTAGTTTGCATTCTTTGCAACATTCCAGCACAGGGTTGCAGCATTTTGCAATTTTGCAGCAACCATGCCTTTTTAATTCTACGTACGTACTATTTTTACCCTGCCATACCTATATGTTTACGTACTACTCAAGTACTCATGTTGCCATCAAAATTTACATGAGGTTTTTCCGGGGAGATTTCAACAAATAGGAGTATAGGACCTAATCATACTGAATTTCCAAAATTAAGACTACATATTAGCATAAGACTTAAGTACATCTGCTTTGACCAAATTGTCCTTCGCTTTAAATCCCTTTGCGCATCAAACAAACACCCCTCCTCCTCCTCCTCCTCCTCCTCCTCCTCCTCCTCTTCTTCTTCTTAGGGAAAATGAAATTTTTAAAATTAACTTTTGTAGATGATCGGCAAATCGGGCCGCTCAAAAGTTGGTCCGAGCGGCTATTTTCTAGGGTGATTGTGATTTCTTTGGAAGAATGTTTGAAGTTCTATTACCATGCATTTTTTGGTTTATTTCCAATGTATGACGATAAGGCGATAGATCCGAAAATAGAATCCAACGAGGTTAGTACTTTACTTTATGCCTTATTCAATGAGTTTCATGCACAATATGACAACGTGCCCCCTCCCCCAACACAAGCATTTTCATATAAAGGAAAATCAATTTTTAAATCTGCATTTGACAATCTTATAAAAAAACTAAAACAACTCTCGCTACTGAACAAAGCTTAGTTAATGAGATTAATTTGTATTTAACTTATGACATTGATTTTGAAGAAGATGATGACTTTGACGTTCTAAAGTGGTGGAAGGAAAAAGAAAGAATGTTACCGTTTTAGCAAAGATGGCTAAGCAAGTGCTATCAATGCCGGTTTCAACAGTTGACGTGGAACAAGAATTTAGTTCGGCCGGCAACATCCTAACGGCATCTAGAACGAGATTGAGCGCAAACTCTCTTGAGACGCTTAATTATATGCAACCACGATTGGTTGAAGGCCGCACGTAGAACTCAAGAAACTAGTATTAGCCCCTCCCTAGACTTTATGGATGAATCAACCGAGGGTGGCTCTACCTACGCCGGAGATTCCGATTGATTAGTATTTTACAATTTATTATAAATTTTATTTCATGTTTGAATTTTTTCCTCAATTTGCAAATGTAATTTGTAAACTTGTAGTTCATATTTCAAATAAATATACGATTATATGTTCATTTTTTTTATATGTAACACTTCTCAAATAAATTTATTGGTTATAACTTACAATTAATTAATTTTCTAAAGGTTGTTTTTAAAGTAAAAATAACTTTACTAATAGCAGTTGAACTTTGTTTTTTAATAAGCATTTGTATAAATTAGTAGCAAAAAAAATTATAACTGAACCGGCCCGGCCCGACAGGTGGCCCGAACCGTGGCTCGGGCGGGTGGACCGGCCCGAACTGGGACCGATCAAGACACGGGCTGGTCTCGGGCCTTCATCTACAAGTCTGAGGCCCGACCCGGACCCGAACTGGGCCCGACCCATGCCTACTTTAAAGGAACAAGTAACATATGGATTAAATTAGTCGACCAGGCTTGAGGTACACATTTTTGTACACACACTTACACACTCGTGTCTGTGAACTGTTTTGTTTTGTCTGCATACATACATAACTTATTTCACAGACACTTCAAATGCGTTGTCTGTATACAGACAAAAAAAAACACTTCACAGACACGAGTGTGTAAGTGTGTGTACAAAAATTGTGTAACAATAGTTTTTTCCTAAATCAGTACACTCAAGAAGAACTCTATATGTACTAAATACTCCCTCCGTCCCATTTATATTGTCCCGGAAGAGGGTGACACAGTTATTAAGAAAAGTATGTTTGTGTGGTTGATATTAATTGATAAAGTAAGAATAAAGTAATAATTATTTAGAGCCACACAAACTTTGTCAAATATGGTATGAGACAATTTAAGTGGTACTTCCCAAAAAGGTAAAATGAGACAATATAAAGGAGATGGCCGGGTTGAACCTCCTATATAAGAGGTTAACTGAACTTTTTAAGTTAGTCGAAGGGTCTATATATAAGGGAGTACGAAGTACTCAAAAAGAAGAGAAAACAGTAACCGATTGTGTCAGCTCGCTGGTACGTGCATTGAATTTTAGCCGTCTGATCTTATGTTCAAGACGTCAAGTCCCAGCATGGGCAATTTTTTTGTACACGGAGTAATTAAGATTACACAAAAATTAAATGACACTGTATAAATAGTTAATGACGTGGACAATGTGACATGGCAAATTACATTACAAATTGGATGACAAAAATGAAAATAGGGAAATAAGGTTAAAAGTACTCTGGATTGGGAAATAAGTTTAAAAGTACTTTTGATTGGGAAATAAGTTTCAAAAGTACCCTTTCTCGGGAAAAAACTCAAATTTACAGAGTATTAGTTTTAAATTTTGAGTATCAAGTTTTTTTATTGGACACAGTTTATATATTAAGATAAAGATGGCCAACAACCCAACAATCAAACCTCCCACAACCCATATGTTTTTCTCACACACCACATAATCAATATAAATTACTCCAAATATGAGTAAAACTATGGCAAAAATTCAAAATAAGACTTACTGTGTTTGAATTCCAAAATAGGATCATATTACTCCTATTAAAAATATACATATTTTTCGTTTCATTCTTATCTCTCCTTTAAATATGAGTAAAAGATAGTCAAAAGTCATCATTAAATGTTTAATTCATAATAAATTCGAAAAACTTTCAAAAAATCGTAAAAATATAAAAACAAATTAATAAAAAATAGTAAAAATCCATAATTTTTTTTTAAAATATATGGATACGTATCCCACCGCCTGCACTGCCTCCCCGCACCACCACCTCCGACCGATGTACAAATGTCATTTTTTCTAAAAACTGCCAATTATCCCCCTGAAAATGCAAAAAAAAATGGCATATTACTCTTTGAGAATGCCAACATTTTCATTGTTTCTGCCATAAATATGGGGTGTGGTAGGAGGACCATCCTGCAATGCAGCTGACCTATGCGGGCTGCCAGTATTAGAAAGTCCTACAGGATCTGCTCTGTGGAATCAGTATGACAGTACCTATGAGGTTGACTGTGATCAGATCCTGATTTAACTGTCTAGGGGCTTTGGGGTAGTTCATAGACTCCAGGTCTCCATGATTAGAGGAACGCAAGCAAACACTTAAGGGAATCATAAAAAAACAAAAACAATAAAAAAAAACAAAAAGCAAAACAAACTGTCTTAGGAATCCGTCTGCCACAAACTATCCGCACCTAGGCATGGACCCGGTTCGGGCCGCCCGGCCCGGGACCGGCCCGGCCCGCCACTGTGCAAGCCCGGAACCGGCCCGGTTCTCGGGTCCGGGTCCGGGTCGGGCCTAGGCCCGGTGGGGTGGCCGGGTCCGGGCTCGGGCCTTGAATTTTGCGAACCGGCCCGGCCGGGTCGGGCCCGGGCCCGGGCTGAATTGACTTTTTTTTAATTTTTTTTTCTTTTTTTGGGGTTAGCCAAGTTGGGCTTGATGGTTAGGAGGGGTTTGGGGGTTTGGGGGGGTGTGGGGGTGAGTGGGGGGGTTAGGAAAGCAAAAAAAAAAAAAAATTATAACCGAACCGGAGGCCCGGCCCGGCCCGGACCCGGACTGGACCCGGTGGCTACCCGGGCCGGTCCCGGGCCTTCCTTCCCAAAAAAAAAGCCCGGCCGGGCCCGGCCCGGAACCGGAACCGGCCCGGCCCGGCCCGGGTCCATGACTGTCCGCACCTATGTATGATGGCGCACCAAACCCTTTATAGCGTAGGTACTTCCACTCTGTATTGAGTATCAAGTTTTCATTAAATTGATATCATTCCAATAGCTTCTTCAAAAAAAAAAAAATTTCCAATAACAAAATTCTGCTAAATTAAATTATTCATTTCTAGATGGATGCAAATTTTGGATAACAAAGAAGCTCTTAGATTCCACCAATAGCAGGGTCTGTTGTACTTTGAGCATCTTGGTACTTTAGCTTTTATGTTTCAATGTTTCATCCTTGCCTTCTATTATTGACATTTTTGACTTTAATGAGTTTCAACTTTATGCTCCTAATTTTGTAAGTGTCATAGTGATACTATCAAATCAAATTGAGAGTATATTATACTTGACCGTAATGTCACTATGGGGTGTTTGGAACTGATTCTGTTTCTGCTTGTTTTTTAAAGCAGAAGCGGAATCGGAATCAGTTTTCAGAAGATGGTCACTCCCAGCTTCTAAAAAAACTTATTCAAGGAGTAAATTGGAGCACCAGAATCACTTCTGCATTTCCACCCAAACACTCCAGCTTCTGCTTCTGCTCCTTCAGAGAGCAGAAGCAGTTTTAAAAATCAGATCCAAACATCCCTATATATGGATACTCTAACAAAACGTTTCTTCGTACAAATTAAAATTAGGGGTGGGTTCGGTTCTTTCGGTTCGGTTTTTACCTAAAACCAAATACAGAACCAAAGTAAAAGTTCGGTTCGGTTTCGGTTCGGTTTTACACTCCAAAACTCGGAACCACGGTTTGATTGGTTCGGTTTGTTTTGGTTCGGTTTCGGTTCTTTCGGTTTTTTTTACCAAAAATTTGTCATTTGATTTAAAATTGATATAATAGTTGGAGGGATCAAACACATTACATAAAAAAAATACAAGCATACTAGAATAAATAAAGTAAAAATAAGAATAAAAAACATGTCTTGAATTATATGAGTATGCAGGAGAGATATAAGTGTATATATTCTTGATTTACATTGTTTGTGACTAGTTTGAAAAAAGTTCATGAATACATACATCATATGTGAAATAGCTGAGATGAATATTTATTTGTTTTATAACTTTTATCAATGTAAAAAATATAAGTTACATAAAAATATAATTTAATTACTACTAATAACCTCTAAAAACAATAATCATGCAACAAATTGCAACATACATACATACATAAAAGACATAATCGATCAATATAGCTACATTATTATGGGCAAACGAATGAGTAAATGCATTTATAAACTAAACATAACATAAACATTATTTCTGTAGCACAAATAAATCAAAGACTATTGATGATAGTAGGATTAATGATTAAAAATTAACAAATAAAATTTCATATTTTAATTAGTTCGGTTTGTTCGGTTCGGTTCGGTTTTGAAGGGTAAAAACCAAAACCGAACCAAACAACTACGATTCGGTTCAGTTTTTTACATTCGGTTTCGGTTTTTAGCGGTTCGATTTTATTTGGTCACGATTCGGTTTAATTTGATTCGGTTTTCGGTTTTCGGTTTTCCGGACCCAGCCCTAATTAAAATTTATGTAGTACGGAGCAATAAAAAGAGATACTTCCGGCCTATATGATTATACGTAGTATATATGATCGTGAGGCGATGATATATACGTAGTACTATGTATGTTAAGGTTATATTTCATTTATGAATATAACGTCCAAATGTGATTCTGGTTTAGGAACATCCGATCCAAAACAACTTTAATAAATTAAAGCAGTGAAAAACAAAAAACAGAAAAAACAAAGCCTAAAAAAAGTTCCTAATAACCCACATTATATACACAAAACGTACTATATTAAAAAGGGAAGTGGATAGTATGGGTCCCACTGATCCCTATCCGTATTCTGATATGGCAATGCCCACAAGTCACCACACTATCCAGATGTGAATCTATGGGGCAGTTCTTGCAAAAGCAGTTAGCATCTTCTCTTTTATAACCTCTTTCTCCTTTGGATTATCCAATTACATCAATGATTTGTCCTCCTTCCCCAACCCTACTCTTCAAATCACTTTTGTTTTCGAAGAAATCTGATTATAGGTGGTAACTTAGTTGTTCTGTTAGTTTGGATCTTGGCTCTTGAAATAACACCTAGATATGTTCCATAGAAATGCAACAATCATAAGGAAACGCAAAACACAAAACGTTGCCGTTAAAGTATTTCTACCACCCCGGAGCGCTATAAAACAATAAAACCTTATATAAGTCTCAAGACTACTTTTTTATCAGGTTTTTTAGGATAGAACCCCATGTACCAGTTACTTTTTTAAAATCCTTACATATTTGATTTGCAATCAATTTCTGATGCATAAAGGTAGCATCGAGGTTAATATTTATGCATATTGGTGGTAGATTTTGAACGAAAATCATTATCTTATGATCAAAGAGTTTATCTAGAGTTTTCGAAACAGAAACATAGCTTTTTCCAAAGTTCCCGTGCTTCAAAATTCAGAGCACCATAGTCAGTTTCCCAATCAGTTTATACTTGTTTTGATGGATTTTAGTATTTTATGTACTTTTATCTCTTCGGACAATTTATAAAGCTAAAATCACATACCGTAAACAAAACTAGGGATGGGCATGGTCCGGAACGGAACGAGATTTGGATGATCCCGGTACCTGTCCTGTTTTAGAATAACGGGTCGGGACGGGATAAGACATTGTCCTTTTTTTGTCCCTTTTAAACCGGTACCGGAACAAACCGGAATGGTTCGGGACGTCCTGAAAAAAAAATAGCAGCACAAAAAAATAAAAAAAAAGCAGCCCACAAGAAAACTGCAGGAAAAAAGACTGCACAAAAAATAGCAGGAAAAAACCTGTAGGATAAATGGCAGCAGAATAAATATGGCAGTACAAGAAAAAAATTACAAGATAAATGGCAACAAAAGAATCCGCAGGATAAGTATAATAGCAGCACAAGAAAAAATCCTAAAACATGATACAACATATACAACAAATCTGTACGCAGCCTCAAGCCTACGGGTTAATTTATTGGAAGCATTTTATTGGGTTGCCATTTAATTGTTAGTAGTGGGATGGGAAAATTGAGCCACTAATACTAGTCTACTACATATTATTTGGAAACGGGACATATTTTATCTCTCCCAGTTCTGTTCTATTTTAAAATGGTACGGGATCGGTACGGGACAAAAATAATTTGTCCCAATTGGAACGAGACAAAACCGGAACGGGACCGGAACATTCCTGGATGGGCCAACAGGAAAGTCTTTTTCCCACCCCTAAACAAAACTGTCTATAATTGGGTCAGTTTTAGTAAGATTCAGTTTTACTCAATTCGAACCCATCCAAATGAATTCTCATATATATCCACTCCTTTAAATTGTCCTAACAAGCCAAGTGCCAAAAACAATTTCATAAAGCAAAGATAAACTTGAAAGTGTACCCGGGGTTCCTTTTATTTATTAAATACAACCAAAGATGAAAGTGAGTGGTTCGTGACTCATATTGAATTTGGTTGATAATTGGGCGTGTTATTTTTTTTTTTTTGCAAGGAGCGTGTTTAATTTAATAATATATTAATTGTAAGGGCAAGCATCACGTGAATTGAGAATAAATATATGTATTAAATTGTAGCTAGAAACATAATGTACATCACCATTTTTTAACTTCAATCTAATTTAATCTCATATGTTTTTTTTTTCTAATTTTTTTATCAAGATCAAAACCAATTCTCATTTCTTATATATATATATATATATATATGGATGAGTTCAAATGAGAAGACATCGAAAAGTGCAGTACAAATAAGAAGACATCCGATAAGTATATATATATATATATATATATATATATATATATATATATATATATATATATATATATATATATATATATATATATAGGTAAGAGATCAAATACAAACCATGCTTAAAATACTAACCTACAAACTCAATAATATGCAACACTTTGAACTTCAATATGCAGTACAAATAATGTAAAGATGCACACTGTGAATTTCAATATGCATTACAAATAATATGCAACACTTTGAACTTTAATATGCAGCACAAATAATATGCAACACTCTGAACATCAATATGCAGTACAAATAATGTAAAGATGCACAGTTTGTGATAATTTGTAGGTTAGTATGGGAAGACTAGTTTGTATGTGATCTCACCCCTATATATATATATATATATATATATATATATATATATATATATATATATATATAGAATTAGGTTCAAGTGAGAAAATGATCTTAGGAGAGAAATGAGAATGAATCTGGACCGTTAGATTGTAATCTGTGAAATTGAATGTGCATTTAGTGAAACTGAAATGTGCATTACGTGAAATCGAAATGTGCAGCATAAAAGGTAAGCTGAAATGTGCCTTAGGTGAAACTGAAATGTGCAGAATAAAACTATGATGTAGTGGCATTTTTTTGAGCCTTTTATTCTGCACATTTCAATTTCACGTAATGCACATTTGAGTGGTACTTTTCATTCTGCACATTTCAATTTCACTTCATGCACATTTCAGTTTTACCAAATGCACAGTTCAATTTCACATCATACAATCCAACGGTCCAGATTCATTCTCATTTCTCTCCTGGGAGTCCTTTCTCACTGGAACTCTCCCCTATATAGATATATATATATATATATATATATATATATATATATAGAGAAAACTTCATGTCAGGCCGGCCTGACGGGCTGCCCCGTCCGGCCGAGCCCATTTGGGCACCTTCCCGGTGGAATTTTTTGATGAAATTTTTTGAGTATGTTTTTCATCAAGTCTAGTTTGTCCATACCAAATTTCAGCTCAAAATTCAATCGGGAAGGTCGTCAAATGATTTTTGCAAGTTAACTGGTCCGGAATATGTATTTTCCGGACCAGTTAACTTGCAAAAATCATTTGACGACCTTCCCGATCGAATTTTGAGCTGAAATTTGGTATGGACAAACTAGACTTGACGAGGAACATGCTCAAAAAATTTCATCAAAAAATTCCACCGGGAAGGTGCCCAAACGGGCTCGGCCGGACGGGGCAGCCCGTCAGGCCGGCCTGACATGAAGAGCACTCTATATATATATATATATATATATATATATATATATATATATATATATATATATAAGTATGAATTTCTTATTGGAACATCGCACAGGTATACACACATTGGTCATTATATGCCATTTCCAATAACAGTGAGAATGATTATAGAGAAATGGTGCTAGATAGGACTCCATCTTTTGATATGTAAGAGGATAGGAGTGACTACTTTTTAACTCGTAAGTAGGACCAATTTTATCGAATATGCCTATTTTGCCCCTGATAGAATTCCAGCAGCTTTTCCCAAATATTTTACGAAGTCACAAGCCGCGGGCACCATCAACTACAGACGGCGAGAGCGACCTACTGGACGATGACGACAAAGCTACAATGGCGAAGACAACCCCGCCGGAGGTAGGTGGCGCAACAACGGTCATCTACGCTCCCCCATCTTCCAGGTTTAATAGGCGTGCCGGTCACCCTAGATCTGAAGCGACGATCCAACGAAGAAATCAATGAAGGCCAGGACGAGGTGTTGGGCGGCGCGGGTGGTACACGAAACCGACCTTTTCTTCTCCCTTATTTTTCTTCGCTGGATGAGAGTATTGATTGTACAAAACAAAGCATAAGATTGAGATTTGGTTATTTCCTTAGCTTGCAATTAGGCTATTGCATTGTGTGACCTCCTGAGTTAATGAATTTGTCAACTTCCAATTCGTTTCCACATACAATATTATTTTTCTTTTTTATTTGTTTATTTTTCTTTTCTACTATTTAATGTTCCTTAGCTTGCATTTAGGCTGTTCTATTGCCTTCTAACCTCCTGAGCTAATAATGTAATAATGTCAATGTTATTGTAAATAATGCCAATGTTATTTATTTTTCTTTGGTTATTGTAAATAATGCCAATGTTATGCCAATGTTATTTCCATATACGATATTATTTTTCATTTTTATTTGTTTATTTTTCTTTTCTACTGTTTTGTTAAATCTTTCTTTCTTGTCCTTTTATTTCTTTCTAATTACTCCATTTTTTTTAATTTGGAACCTTTTTCTATATCAATTTTATGATTTTTACTTGACATTTTCATTATTACAATGTCATTTTTATATAGATTTGACATTGTGAAATTGTCCTAACGTTTGACATCTTTTTCATATATTATACTTCGCAATACATTTTCAATAATGTTATATATCAATGTCATTGTTTTTAAGAATGTCATTGCTATAATGTTTTTGTAACATTGATATTGTCACATTGTCATCATTGCAATGTCATTGTGTAGCATTGACAATGGCAATGGCATTGTCATTATTTAACACAATGACATTTTCCCGACCTGAAGACATTTTTATGACATTGTTATTGACATTGTCATCGTGTTAAACCCCTTGACCTCATCCTGCAAGGAATTATTAATTGTTTCCGAAAAATACAATAATCATTCTGAAATATAAAAGAATAATGAAATCCTTTAGCCACAAAGCATAAGTGTTAAACCAAAATTTTCATCTATCTCAATAATAGGATATTTTAATTTGCCGTGTATATGTGAGTATTTTAATTTGTCGTGTATATGTGAATATGAATATATTAATTTAACAACAAGAATCTTATAAAGATGTAAACATAGGTATCATTACTATGTTTACCAGATCGGCCAAGTCAAGTTAAAATAAACATAAAGTATAAAGTGATGAATGTGAATCGATTTTGTCTTGCAAACGTTGCACCTGCTGAAAATAAAAATTATATGTTTATTTTCATAACGATTGACATTCTTATGACATTTTTATGACATTGTCATTGACATTCTTATGACATTATCATTGACATTTTTATGACATTATCATCTTGATTAATTAACATTACAACAATTTTATGACGTTGTGATTTTTTTATATAAAATTAACATTGTTATTATAGCTATTTACATTGTCATAATTACAATGTCATTTTATAGCATTGACACTGACATTTTCTTGACACGGTGACATTTTTATACATTGACATTGTCAAGATAACAATGACGACACTGGAATAGAAATTTTCATTGTTACTCATTACAATGCTAAAACAATTTGAAAACCAAACAATTTCAACTTTCGTCGTATTACAATACAATTCGAAAAAAGTTATCACACTAAAATATGGAAAACGGTCTAAGAAAAGTACTCTGCCTAGCCAAAAAAATAAAAGTACTCTGCAATAAACATTAAAATTAAACAAAATAATACGGAGTGTTATAATTTTGAAAAGAAACTAGCTAAGGAAATACGAAGGAAAAAGAAACATTCGTCAAAAAAGTAGAAAGAACATTTAGAACCAAAAGAAAAGGACGGATCTGCAAACGAACGGATCTTCAATCGCGGCCAAACAAAAATTAAACAAGAAGAATACGCAAGAAAGGAAACAGAAATAACTTCCACGGATCTGCAAAAGAATTGCGACAGATCAAAAGAGGACAGAGGAAGAGAGGAAGATAGGAGGAGGAGGCGCTACCCGCACTTCCGTTAGCAGCCGTTCTGATGACAACTCGCACCTGCAATAACTCCGGCAGGAGGAAACCAGCGGCGATCGGCAGCAACCAGCGGCGATCGGCAGTGAACAATTACTCCGCTGAAAAATCTGGTGCCCTTGGCCGGCCTAGGGAAGATGGAATGGAATTGAATAGATGGATGGCTGCCCGTTCAAATTACGGAACTTGCTGAAAGTGGAATACGGAAAGGTGTTTTTCTCACTCCATTTAAAATTAGTCGTATTTAGAAGTTTAAAAGTTCTAAGTCCTATTTACGTTCGGAGCCCATCTTTTAGTCTTGTTTAGGTCTATTTCCCATGATTATACTCCATATTTTAGAACTTTTTCAATAGTCGTATATAATAAAAGTAGTAATTTATTCCGTTGGAGGATTTTGCACGTACATATTCAATAGGGTTTTTTTCCAAGAATATTACCAAAATAAAACTTATTTACATAAATATGACTATTCATTACTACAACGTGGTGTTGTAGTAACTTAAGTTCAAAACTTGAACATGAATTACTATGATTTCATTACTACTCTAGTAACTAGTCATATTTTTGTAAATCATCTTTATTTTGGTCATATTCATGTAATTATTTCATTCAATAGTACATAATAATGGTTTAGTAATCAAATCAAATATAATCATAATAAGAACCCATGAAATCATAGTAAAACTTTAATCGAAGGAAGAGTGCAGTACGTATTAATTACTGCCTTTTATATTTGACATTTCAAAGTCAATGTTTTGTTGATTTTCCCTGATCCATATTCCAACTTAGGTGCTGTTCTGATCGTCTTATTCTTATTACTTATTGCTTATTCTTATTTTATTCAGATCAGATCAGAAAGATTCAGATCAGATCAGATCTGATCTGATCGGGGTTGATTAAGGATACAGAATGTTACGTATATAACACGGTTTACAGTAGAGTAATTGATCACCTCAAGTCCTCAAATAATAATAACATAATTGATCACCTCAAGTAATAACATAATTGATCACCTCAAGGGCTTTCGAGCTTAATTCATTGATAAAATTTTACGAGTATGTTCTTCATAAAATGTAGATTATGTTCACTAAATTCCAACTAAAAATTCAACCGGTAAGTAAGTTAAATAAATTATTGAAAAAAGTTATGCCAAAATGTATATAAAAACACATTGTTTTTATAATTCGGTGTCAAGGCCACATCAGTTATTCCACAATGTTACCCGCGTCGGTGATCAGGTTTATAACTCGGTGTGCGAAATCAAGTTAACATTTGCTAAAAATAGATTATATATAGAGTGATAAGCCGAATTAGATCTATCTAGTAGTGCCTTAGGGTCTGTTTATTTATTTTTCTATCAAGTCTAGTTGAATGAAGACTTCTGTCTAGGTTAAGATATATTTGTATTTGAGCTTGTTTATTTGTATGTTGTTTAAACCATCTGAATCGAGTAAAAATAATCAATCTAATATTATTCTTACATTACAATGTCAATGAAAACCCTTACGTAGTACTCCCTCCGTCCCTATTATATCTTCAAAATAAGTTTGGCACAAAGTTTAAGATAGTGGGTATTGTGTGGTGGAGAGTTATGCAGAGGAGAGAGAAATGTGTAAGAATTGCTATGAACCACAAATTCTGGCCAAAAAGGGAAAGTGAAAGTTTTAATTGGGACGGACGAAAAATAAAAGTTGGAAGTTTATTTAGGGACGGAGGGAGTATTTGTTAACATTAATCTATTCAACAATCAATTTAAAAATTGACAAAAATGTCTTAACAGACGTTATAATGGTTACGACTACTATTTTCCGACTTAATGATTAAATCAACTTTTTATTGAATGATTAGATCATGCTTCCGTGAACATGACTTAACAACAGAATGATTAAATCGTCATTCCCATGTTTTTACTTAGAGTGTTTTTAGTTCTAAAGCAAACCAAATCAGACTTAACCAAATCAAATTGGTCCTTAAACATATTAATATGAAAAACATATTAATGTTTGTGCGCAGCATAGGATCCCGGACGTATGCCTAATAGTAATTTAGTCCGTTATCCGTACTACTACCTCCGTTCTCTTTTAATTGCAACATTGGACTTTTTGCACTATTCACATGTTCTAGTTTGACTATATTTTATTTAATAATGTATTATAAATTAAATTTTTTAAAAATATTGTTAAATTCTTCTCATTCTAAAATTTCAAAATATGAATTTTTAAATTTTTTACTAATAAGGAATGAGAGATATTAATGGTAAAACTTGTGCGTTGGCAAACGTGAAATGTTGACTGTTGCAATTAAAAAGGAATGAAGTAAGTATAATCAAAGCTGCCGTAGTGCCATACCCCCACTCCATGATAAAGGTCGATTGATGAACAGTAACTCATAGCAATTAAAGAGCGCTAAATGACATTGAAACAGTTTTAACCGTTAAAGCTAGCTAGCACTTAGAAAAGCCAAGTTCTGACCTCTGATCGAGATGCTCGATATTTCCATGAACTTACAGGTGTTCACAAATTTACCATTTAACACTGTTATAATCAATCTTTAATTCTTTAAAATGTCATTTTACCAGACTTTCGGCCATTACTTTTAATTTGATTGCAAGAAAAGCCTTATTCTCGCACTACCGGCCCACTGGCGGAGGTAAGGGGAGGCCAACATGGGCCATGGCCCAGTGCAAATTTGGCTAACCCCCTTAGGATGTATAGCCAGTATAGGAGTGTATTATAATTCATTGTTGATTTAATTTAGGGATTAATGATGTTGGCCCAGTGTTAATTAAAAAAAAAAACTCAGCCACCCAATGTTTACAGTCACACGTCCCCATTGCTTACAAATTACTAGTACATGCTACGTAATACGAGTAAGAGAAAAAGAAAGAAAAGTAAAAGCAAACCAAAGTTCGGCCATATTCTTAAACTTTAGCAGAAAAATAAGGTTTAAAATTTATTTAATCTATAAATAATACATTTGAGAGATACAATTAGGGAAAGTTTGCCATGTGTCATCTTCTAAGCAAATTTAGCATACTAATTATTTAATTCTGTAACGTTAGTAAGTAATTTATGTTAGAGTAGAACTAATCTTACGTTAATTCTAAGCTGTCTTAGAATCCTACGTAATTAAACTTTAATTTCTTAATTCAAAAACTAAAATCTCATATTTATTTTAAAGTGATATAATTTTTTTATTTGTACTTCGATTGTTACATAAAATATATCAAATGTCATAACTTTTTATTATCTTTCATATGATACAATTATTGCATATATAAAATAATAAAAATTAATTTTATTAATAAGTTTAAAAATACAATTAAGAATTATAAAAAAAATTGTCAATATAAAAAAAATTGCCTTTTCAATATATTGCCCTATATATTTTTTGTAATTAGTTTTATAGTGAAGTTGAACGATATTGATTTTGTAAAATATCTATATTTAGAAATTTATATTTCAAATATTACCTCCATCCCACTAACATTAAGATATGAGGAGATGATGCGGTTATTAAGAAAAGTGAGTTTATGTAGCTAATATTGAATTGATAAAGTACGAATGATTTAAAATTACACAATCTTACCAAATTTAGTACCTATGAGACGATTTTAGTGGAACGGACCGGAAAAGAAAGATTGGTCAATTTTAACGGGACGGAGGGAGTAATTGTTTTAGTGGGAAACCGGCCCAGTCCTACTTCTTGTCCTGGCTCCGCCCCTGTACCGGCCGGATTAGTGAAAGAAACAAAGCGTAAAGTAATAACATACTTCGTGTAAATAGAAAAACGCTTTTCACGATGAGAGAAAACCCTAGCGGGCGGCGGCGTAGAATAACGCAGATCGATTGATCATCGATTATTGAAGCAGGGCTGGCGTCTGGCGACATGGGTGGCCAGATGGGAACTCCTTAGGGTATGCTCGAGTACCAGGGCAGAGCCAGACTAGAGTGCAAAGGGGGGCGGGATATAATACAAATATAAAAACATAATCTAGGGTGAACAAAAAGTATTCCAAAATTATATGTTGCCGGCGTCGAATTTTAAGTCATACAGTGTACTTTCTAGTGAACAACTTCTAAAATTACAATACTTATACGAAGTATTAGATACAACTTACAAGACCGGAATTACAAGAGCGTAAAGTTGCACGACTAGTAACGGTCATAGCCAAAAGTTACGAAATTAAAAATGCAAATCTTTCTACGAAATATAAATATATTGTACCAATATGAAATAATACACCAATACTAATATTCATGTATAATATTCAAATTAAAAATTAACTGAATGTCGAATTTTTTTGAACATATTAACTGCATGTCAATTAAAACTTAGTTTGTGAATTTTTCACATGATTTATACATTTGCTAATAATTTCGAATTAATAAATTTCACTAGAGTTTTGGCTTTTATACCAAGTAATTATTACTTACTATTACGTATTTGATGGTCCCTGATAGAGGCAAAGGTCTGGGGGGGTGAATAGACTTTTAATGCTTTTTCAATTTTAAAAACTTTCCCAACTAGATATGATGATCTTTGTGAGATTAAAGATACACATCCGAAGTCTTGACCTCTATGTAAACAGTATTATGACAACTTTCTATTTAGTATGTGGACAAAGAAGAAGTCTGAAGGCCAGTCAGATAAGTTTCATGACCTTAAAGGAACTCAGGTGGAGTGTTTGAGTGAGATTTGAACTTTTCTATGAAGGCAGTCGACTTGGCAGTTTAGTAAGCAGTGGACTAAGTAGTGAGGTAAGGGTAGAGTACTGCTGAGACTACTGCGAAGGAAAGTTTATAATTTTGAGACTTCTGTTTGGATTAGGATATTGATGAGGAGTGTAGAGGACTTCTAAAACATTGAGACCTCTTTTAAGAAAGTGTTTAGCCAAACAATTTACTTAGTAGTAGGGTGAGCAGTAGAGTGGGTAGTAGACTGCTGCTGAGATGACTGCTCAAGCTACTGCTTGATTAAAAAGTGTTTGGTGTATGCCTTGTTGACTGAAAATAAATCAACACACGATGTATCCTGGTTCAGAGGTGGTGTAATCCTACTACGTCCAGTCCCACCCTCTTTCAGATGGATTTCCACTAATGTATTAAGCTCAATACACTTAGTGTCAATCTGGCTGTAACCACACAATTAGCCTGGATTGAAAGGTGTTTCACTAGGAGTACACACCACTCCAAGTTACTCAATCCTTAGATTTTCTCAATTGATCTAGTGGGGATCAAAATGTACTCTCTATTCATCCATACTTAGGACTAGATAACACCGCCCTTCTAAGTGTTTACAACAATTTGTGATATAACAAAAATTCTAGCCTCCAACTAAGAACTAAACTCCCAGAATGTAGCAATGTGAATTCTAACTTGGATGTTTAGTGAAGCATGAGTCTAAGCAGAGAGTAAAGTTTGAATCAAGCACTTTCTCTTTTGCTAGATATCTCTTGGATGCTCGGTATGATTTACTCTGCTTAGAAGGTTCTCAAAAACTTGGTTTTCAACTCATGCTTATGCCTGTATTTATAGGCATCTCCGGTTGATTAATCTCCTCCGTTGGTTGGGAGGATTTAATCTTTGACGTCGGATGTATTGTACTTTCGTCTTCTTGTGTTGGAGCAGTTTATGATCTTCTCAGAGCTGCATTAGGATCCATTTGCAAGGTTATCTTCAGGATACAATATGCGAACCCATACCTTAGGCCTTTATGCACTATTCATATTTTTGGCTTTGCTTGCAACTATATGCGTAGTGTGTTTGTACCGTGTATTTGTGTATACCGTGTTCTAATTAGAATTTTAGCAAGTTTGTGACTTTAGCCTTTTTGTATCAAATAAATTTGTACTGGTAGAATTTGAATATCCTTTTTAAGGTAAAAGAAAATTACCTTATTGCATTTTATATTTCCAGTGCAATTTATTTGGTACAAAATTTGTACATTTTGATTTGTCACAATGGACCGTTTGAAAGTGACTTGTTTAATTTTTTTATCAAATAAAGTTATACTGGATGGATTTAAATATCCTTTTTAAGGTAAACAAAATTTACCTTATTGCATTTTATATTTCCAGTAAAACTTTATTTGGTACAAAAATTGTACATTAGTAATTTGTCACTTTGATACAGATTTAGCTCATTTCATACCTTTTTCTCTTTTTGTTTCTTTTGTTCATGGCACAGTTTCTCTTTTTAGCACTCTTTGCTTTTTATGAGTACTTTTATCCACTAAATTAGGAGCATATTACAATTACATAACTTGAAACAAGAGTAGATAAGTTACTACAGGAATAAAGGTCTAATCCAAAAATAGGGTGACATCATCAAAACTATTTCATTGAATATCAAAGTCTAGGGTACCTAACAGTATTACTCCCCCCATATTGTAAAGTTTGCTACACTTTCGTTTTTTGGATGTATCTAAAAGTTTGCTACACTTTCCCATTTAGGCAATTTTTTTCTTTAAAAATACCCAATTACCCTTAATTTTTCTACATTTTATCATCTCTTTCATACTTTTCCATCTTCTCTCCTACTTTTTCCACACTATTCATTACCCCTACTATTTTACTCTTAAATCTTGTGCCCAAACCTATTGTAGAGAACATTGGAATACAGAGGGATGTAGTACAATAATTGATAACAAAAACTATTAGTATTATTTGGTAACTAGTGTTTCACAATTTTATTTGGACGGGGGCAAAAAAGAATATAATATAATATTAGTACTTAGGAAAAATAAAAAAAATGGGGAGGGGCCATCCCCCTTAGCTTAACATGTTGTTCCGTCCCTGTCGAGTACTGACAGCGTATGAAGGTAAGGTCTTATGGTCAAATTAGGATGTTTTTACTTGGACTGTAATTTGCTGGTCTGGTCTGATCTAATCTGGTCTGGTCTGAACTGGTCTGAACTGGTCTGGTCTGGTCTAGTCTGGTTTCTTTGTATTTTTATAATTACCTAATTCTGGTCTGGTCTGGAATGGTCTGGTCTAGTCTAGGACAAATTATAGTCCAAGTAAAAACATCCTTAGTCGTGTTCGGCACTTTGGCTGCCGAGAGTTTGCATTGCGTTCCGTTTATAAACGCTTGGTCATGAGCAGTCTTGTGTCGATAGCTTTGTGTAGTCCGTTTTTGAGTGGCCTGTTTTTTGACTTTTTTCTCAATGGAGAAAATAGTTGAAGAATATGGAAAGATGTCATTTGAGGAGGAAGAAAATAGTGATTTGGTGTTTGAATCTGGAGCGCTGAATATTAATAGTGTTGGGGGTGTCTCGAAAAACAAAGAAAATTAATTAAAATGACTAAAGAAAAACAGATTAAAAGATGAAGCAGAAATTAACCAAAGCTCGTGTTATGCACGATGTCCTTAAAATGTATTCGTTGTCTCCCTAGGTGCTAGGAGCGTTGCAACGATCGTTTCCTAGGATACGATGACTACGAACAATCATTGAGGACTCAAACAAATTGTTCCAGCGAATGGAAGCCAAGCAAGAACAAGAGACGAAGTTTTCAGAGAAAGTTGGAGTGTTTGTGAGCTAAACAAAACGTGCAGTTCGTGTATGATTGCATGTGTTGTTGCAAAGCACCTGCCAACTACTTATAGGAAGGATTTGTGGTGTGTTAATGGAGTATTAAAGAACCTGAACGTTGGACTTCAATGACCAGTCCGTTGGGCATTGCACCGTTCGTGAATTATCCTCTTAAAGCTACAGAACGTTGTAACGTCTCAGCAGCTGCCTGTTGCGAGTCATTCAACAAGGAGCAACAGCCTCCTCCCAACAGGGCTACAACTGGAGAAAAAAAGGAACGTTAGGAATCTCAACTCCTTCAAAGAGGGTTCCCCTTTATAAGGGGTTGAGAATTCCTCGGGTTTTCCGGTGTGGGAAGTATCCCACTAGAAACCCATTATCTTTCTAGTTTTCTCCATTTCATAGAGTGAACTTCGACAATCAATTTCTCATTCACCCGTTATCCGTTTTGGGTGTACCACATATCAAATTGTAGTCCTTCACAAGGACAATCAGAAATCACTTTGACTCAGCCCAAATCAAAAGTGGACATCACTCAAAATATTGCCCCAAAATGACTATTTAATGCAGTTTATTAACACATTTTCCAACAATCCCCCACATGAATGAAAACCGATTGTCCAGACTTAACAAGACACGAAGATAGAAGGACACGTTGTGTTCATCGGATGATCCTTGCATACAGAGAGGTAGGTTTTATCCTTTGAACCTTCCGCTGTAAAGACACGTTTATTTACTGGCTGTTTAGTAGTCTCGGTGTCTTTGAACTATACAACCGTCGTGTAAACATTGACTTATCTTTACACAGGAACCTTCCAACTTTGTTTCATTCTCGTGGGTTTGTCCCTTTTGGCCATGGGTCACTGTCTTGGTTCTGCAAGAGTTTCTAAAGAACTGGGCCTTTACAATTCTCCTTTGAAGCGACCCTCTTCTCTCTCACATAGGTGATTCTTTCACGAGTATCCTGCATACACTTCCAATGTTATCAAGAAGATCAACATTTCAGAATCATTAAAGACCTAACAATAGTTTTGTTGTTCTTCATTTTCATATTAAATTAGGAATAAATATAGATTTTTCTCTCTCTATCAATTCAAAACTAAAATTTCATTAATCCAAAACAAAGAGTCGTACTTGTATTTGAAGGCATGCAACTTATCTTCAATTTCTACCTTATTTTTGGAGTTCGTTTGATTCATGTTTGGAATTCAACAAAGTTCACCGTATTCCATAAGTCACATAAAAAGACATTATACTTACTGATAGAGTATATGAGCTCGGCCTCACAGTCTGCATACTCATGGGTACATGCGTCTCCTAACAACAACTAGAATACCCACCTTGCCAGACGAAGCCCATCTACACATGATCTCTAGAATCGATGGAATAGGGATACAAAGCAAACTACTTGAAACATTGCTTGACACCTTGGCCTGGAGAACTGAGATTGGACAACTCAAGATGGGCACCCCGACGTGGAACTGTGAGAATAATGGAATGGCTTACCAAAAGTGGTAGCCCTAGATGTCATATATATATATAATAAAGTATGTCCTGATTACAATAGGAAACCTAATAAATATGGAAACCTAATTAATGGTATTAATTACACTATTACACCACTCAAGCTGTGCAGGGGAAACAATGCGCAAATTGTCTCTAAGAAAAATAAATCGTTGTGGAGACAGACTTTTGGTAAAAATATCGGCTAGCTGGAACTGTGTAGGAACATAGCAAACAACCAGATCTCCATGCGAGACTCTATCACGAACAAAGTGGTAATCAATGCTGATGTGCTTGCTCCGAACAATTTGTGGTAAGTAGGAGGGAGAGACATTATCACACAATAACTGAACAATCTGGTGAATGAGAACACCTAATTTGAACAATATGGAGAGAATGTGAAGAGTGTCCTGAACTGTGTAAGCAATGGCCCTGTACTCGGCTTCTGTGGAAGAGCAGGAGACAGCCGGCTGCTTCTTGGATTTCCATGAGATTAAATTAGGACCCAAAAAAATAGCAAAGCCTGAAGTGGACCGACTACTATCAAGACAACCAGCCTAGTCAGCATCAGAATAAGCCTGTAAAGCAGGAGAAGAAGTGCTTGGATGAAGAAGCAAGGCGTGATCTGGAGATCCCTGAAGATACACATAATAACCAATAAATGTGAAGTACGGGTTGCATGCATAAATTGAGAAACCAAGTGAATAGCAAATGTAATAGCAGGTCGAGTCATGGACAAACACTGTAAAACACCTATCATACCATTGTACTACGTAGGATCTGCGAGAAGATTACCATCACTGAGAGATAGCTTAGTTCGTGTAGGAAGTGGAGTACGAACATGATTAAGAGTGTGGAGCTTGGGGATGCCATAGGACCGGGGAAAAAATTTAAGCATGGCTAAAACTTAGAGGTCTTGATACCATGTGAGAATAATGGAATGACTTATCAAAAGTGGTAGCCCTAGATGTCATATATATAATAAAGTATGTCCTGATTACAATAGGAAACCTAATAAATATGGAAACCTAATTAATGGTAATATTTACACAGTTTACACTATTAGGAACATCTAACAGATGACATTCACATCATTGTATACTTATTAGAATAGCGCAGCTTACCTCGTGTGTTAGCCACTTAGTGATTCATTATTGTAATTCGGTCACCCAGGCTTGAGAACCCAACCCATATTTTTTCTATAAATACCCCCTTGGGATAGGTGTAAAGGGTTCTGAAAATCTTTAATGTCATATATTTATCTCTCTAAGCCCTCACTTCTATCTAAAACTATACTCTATCATTAACATGTCACATGGATCTGAGTTCACAACACGTAAAAGCCCCTCGTCCACAAGACACTACATTTTAAGAAACACGACCTCGAACAGTCACATCTCAATTTCGGAAGATCATGTCTCAGCATCATCCATAGGTATAATAAAATAAGAATATATTAATATACACACCTCGAATCACGTCTGTCGTTGATAGTGTCTGGCCAGCTACCTTCGTCCAAAGATTCTCCCCAAGGATTGCCTAGGCAGGGTTCTCCAAAGAGATTGGATCCCCGACCAATCTCTTGACTCGAATGATTAGGGGAATGGGGAACTCACCAAATAAATGAAAAACAAACAGTAAAGGACAAAAGCACCTCGGCTACATGCACCCATGCCTCGGCCAATCTCAGAAAATGCAAAATCAACAAACTATAAATCACATGATGTTATACTCTCTCTCACCTTGACATCTTGATGGATGGCGTATCCGGGGGTAGCTTATCCGAGGGGTTATTGCGGGGAATAACCTAGAGAGAAGTCAGAGGAAGCAAGTAAGAGAGAGAGAGAGAGAGCTAAGTATATTAAGTGAACTTATTCTGGGATCCTTTACAAGAGGAATAAGGCATGCTATTTATAGCAGCCATAAATGCGATGAGAGTACACGTGTCAACAATCTAACGGCCGAGGGGTCACCTCAAT